>NW_019091360.1:3021881-3053946 GCF_001949145.1 Acanthaster planci
AGTCCCCGGCTGGTAGTGGTTAAAGATTTAAAAATTTAGTAACTTATTTAATCTAATTAAATGATTCAGACAGTAGTTTTGGATTTTGTTGTTCTGATAAGTGGACTTGCTGAATTCAACAGGGATTGTGTTTCTATGTTGCAAAGTTTAGGTGCACATATGGCAGCCTATAAAAGGGTCCAATATTTGATAATGCTCAACATTGAAGATCAAGGCATAAAGCATTCTGGCCAGTGATCAACATACAGGTTTGAAAGCAAGAACATGCTGTTGTGGGTACCATTAAAATTGGAAAATAATGTCTGGCATGCAGAGATGAACAAAATTTTACAGTTTACATCTAGACTCTGAAAGCTGACAGTCTGGTGGTCAGAAGTACAAATGAGTAACAGGCATATGCCGAGGTCAGGTCATCTTTGCCACACATTAACTAGGGAACCAAGTCATAGCGCTGGTCAACAAAGGGCAGATGCCGATGGGGGAGCCCATAGGGGAAGTCTTTGGGGTGCAAATGCCCTTCTCAAGCCCCCATTCCCCCTACGCCACCACAAAACATTTTGGTTCAGAATTTGAACAGAAAAAAAATGAACTGAACAGCATTTTTTTCTGATTGACGTCACAGCAACAGCACCATCGGTTGTCCAGAAAAGCTCGGAAAATGTTTCGAAAAAGTGCAATCTTCAGTAGAGTTAACCGTGTGCAAAAAGTCTACAAACATTTGACTACATGGACCTTTTCAAAATTACTTTGGAAGAACTGAATCTGTTCTGCTAAGATGTGCATGAGTGAGCAAGTTGTACACCACACAGGAAGTTAATGACGACCTGTTTCTTTGCAATGCTAACATCACAGGCAAAATCAAATCCGCTACGAAAAGTCACTTCAGATGATTTTTTGCACACGGTCAAACAGCTTTGAAATTATTCTTATTTTTATATAATGATTCACTTTGCTCAGGTTGCTACTAAGAGTGAGTATGTGCTTTACCTTTGAGGAAGTTTGAGACATCCTCAAGTTGCGGAATGTTGTCCTCTCGGTAGCCACAGTTCTCCACCAGGAGGGAGAACATGTGGTTGAATTCACGGCAGGCGTGGGTGGGGAACAGCTTGGTAAGCTCTCGGAACATGGTGCCCCAGGTCTTGATCTCGTCGGCTGTGTAGGTAACGTGGGGAATCGGGGTCCCACTGCAAAGACAATGAAGACGCAAAATTTGCATTCGAACATTCACTTTGTTTGAACAAAGAAGGTTAAGGCCTGAGGTTGGAGAGTGATATCAACTCCATGGCAAAGACAGTGATGATGATGAGAACACCCAATATCACAAACCGGTTTCAGAAATGAAGATAGGATTGGCGCTTCTTTGGCTCATTGTGACAATGATTCCAGTCCAAATTGGCGCCTATGATGTATCTAGTTTTGGTCTATAGAGATTGGGAGGGGGAGATTTTTTCCCCAAAACAATACGGATGTTTCACAATACTGCGCCTCCAAGAGTCTGCAAGGCGTTGACCAATCACAGCTTGCGAAATCTGTCGACCCGATGCGCGTTTGGAAAGGGTCAACAAATTTCGCACTCTGTGATTTGTCAATGCTTTGGAAACTCTTGGAGGCACACTATTGTGAATCACCCATATTGTCTTGTCCACGAAAGAACCCTTCACCCTCAAAAGGTGCTAGCACTGTCTATAAAATGTTGCTCTTGGTTCCTAATAAATTAGCAATAAGTTCCCCGGGGGTAATTTGTTATTTGATTGAAACCTGACAATAATCAAATCATCCGAACGAATTTGGGATACAGCTTTTTGTTTCCACTTAAAAAACAAAAAATCTAACTGGTGACAAGAATCGTTCATAATCTGCTCTGCTGCAGAGAACTGATCTCTTCGCTGGCTTCTGCTTCAAGTACAAAGTCAGCTTGCAAAGGTCCATGGATAATCGGAAAACACAGTACTTTGGGGTTTAAAGATCGGACGCTGGGGGCACGGTATACACAGGGAGTCTTACACAGTCTGATTGGTTACGAGCCAAAAACTGACATCAGGCACAAATACATATGACATTACTTTTTAATCCTCTGTATACTTTGTTTTCACTCATGTGAAAAACATAGGATATTCAGGAGAGTTGGTATTTGCGATACATCAAGTTGACGTGAACTGTATACATCAAAAGTTCCATGTGTAGCCTATCATAAATGAAGTTGGAAGTTCACGGTTTGTATCAAATACTAAATTCGAGCACTGTTTGTTGATAAGACTGCGAGCGAGGCCGTTGGTGGTTTACACAATTTCACCTTGAACAACCACTTCGGTTAACAGCAACAAAGACAAGTGATGTCCAACGTGTAACTGCAATTTCATTACAACTCACTATTTGTAGTTGAAGGCAATGTCAGCAAATTCTTTGCGCCTGGCGCGGTACACAGGATCAGTGAAGCCCTGTGGAAGCATCAAGGGGAATTAAGAAAATTCATTACTTGCTGTACAAGAAATTTGGAAAGTCACAAGGAATGGATAAATCTGTAACTTTTACTCAACAAACAAAACAAAAAAACCACGAAATTTACATCTCTTTAGACTTAAAATCACTGCACTTCCAAAATACATTTGTGCGCTATGTTTTTGTCCAAAAATGTATGCTATATGCTTTTTAAATTGTTATTTTTGTAGGATAAAAAAGACTGCTGAACCAAAATATCTACAAAGTAGTGAGGTTGTGTTATCAACAAACAGAAGGGCGGCATCTGTGTGATCGGTGCAGTGACCACAATATATTAGCTCCATGATCCGTAATTCCGTTTACACATTAAATACATGTACATGTAGCTTATGAATTAAGTGACTGCAAACAAAATTAATTTGCCATGGGCTACAGGGTGATAGTACAGCAACATGTAGGTAAACAACTTGAACTGTTGGGCAAATGGTTTGGCTCAGCTCTGTGGAAGCCACCTCGTTTGCATAAAGCCTTTGCTTCATTTGATGTAGAAGCAAACATCAGCAGCATTTAATATGCTAGTGGCATTCTAAGAAATTATAAACTACTACAACCTTTTTTAATAACGAAAGAGGGAGTTTAAAAGATTCCTACCTGATGTAAATAAAATTAAAGACGTCATCAAGGCAAAGGAAATTCCTACATGAACATCATTTTTCCTACTCAGGCATAACAGATATGGACTGTAACTTTGTTAACCTGAATGTGGCCTTAATGTACAGTGAATATGTACAAAATAGATGTGATTATGTGCTACGCACCCTTTGGTCTAAAGAGGGCGCTACACTCTGCATCACTGTGAAACACCGCTGCTTCTCTAATTCTCGCGCTTGAAACATTGTGGCAGCGGTGGTAATTAAGCATCATGAACATTCATAGAAGCTTCTGCAACTAATGTTTATCTGCTGTTGACAACATTTCTGGCCTAATTGGCACAATATTTGGCTGTTTTCTGAGATCTGTCATGCAATGTGACTGATTTTCACTGCATGTAACCTACTGTACATATGGACATATATAACTGTGGCTAATACGCCTATATCATTTTTGTATATACACTGTAGGTCATTCCATGAGGTTAGGGCACAACTTGTGACAGTTTCCATTGTTACGTGGGTTCCGTAAAAATGAAAAGCTATTTCCCTGCATGTGAATTCCAAATTATACATCTTGCAAAGGCTGAATACAAAGGTGTGTATTATTTTTACAGAGTAAATGGCCAACTCTACTGGTCATGACAGGCGGTAAAAGTTACAAATGTAACAAGGACACCGTCCCAAATTGTGCCCCAACCTCCTGGAATGACCCCTATGTGAATTCTGCCAAGTTAACTGGAATAATGGCCATCTCTCTCTCACAAGGACATCGACAAATGACTCTTCATCACTCCAAGTGTAATCTCTGCTCTCTGTTTTGCTGATACATCTACTGCATGTGAGTACTGTTGGCTACACCATAAACTGAATCTCTGCTCTCTGAACAAAATACTCCTGGAGCCAGGGGTACCCATGGAGCCTTTTTAATAGCTCCATGTGGTACCCAAGCTGCTTCCAGCTCTAATAATGTGGAGCAGTATAAAGAGCCACACATCAATCCACCGTCGCAATTTCATGCAAGTGCCAAGGATGCATCCGAAGAGTGGAAGAGGTGGCGTCAAATATGGGACTTTATTGTATTCTCAAAAACCTAGCAAGCCAGACTGAGGCTTACCAGACTGCACTATTGCTCCATAGCATTCAATTTGATGATCCTGCGGACAGACAGAAATGCTCAAAGATTCTGGAGAAATCTGACTCACATTTTCTGGGCCAACGTCAAGAATTTTCTGAACGATTCAAATTCAACCATTGTAACCAAGAGCACACTGAGCAATACATTTCTTCAATCCGCAACATGAGCAAAACATGTGGCCTCTGTGAGGGTATGACAGACAAACTCCTGACGGACCGCCTATTGATGGGCGTACGTGATGATAAAATGAGAGAGAAGATGATGGCACCTTATGATCTCACTTTGACCAAGGCAATTGACATCTGCAAAGCAGTTGAGGTGGCAACTTGCAGATGAAAGCCATGAAGACGGAAACTGTATAAAAAGTGAAACCGAAAAAAATCTGACAAAAAGCCACCAAAAGTCAAAGTAGCACCCCCTCGCAAAGCTCCAGTCGTGAAATTGGGAAACCGTCCACTAGGCGATGCAAGTTCTGTTGTGCCAACCACCCTATGAAGAAGGAGCTTTGTCCAGCCTGGGGACGTACCTGTGATTCTTGCGGTGCAAAGAAAAACACTTCAGGAGGTCGAGTGGGCAAGAATCACCGTATTCATGCAGTTGAAGAAGATGGATACACGTCTCTGTCAGCAGAGAGTGTGAGCTGTGTCACGGCGGGTATTGTCCCAGTGACAGGTGATAACAAGCCAGTGCACTGCACCATGGAAATCAAGAGTGAGCCAGTGCGGTTTCAAATTGACTGTGGTGCAACTAACAACTTGATTCCTAAGAAATATGTCACTGACGTCCAACCAGCTGATATCGAGCTCAAAATGTGGAACAACTCCTGCATGAGTGCTGTTGGCAAAAGCAAGGTAAAGCTTTGTAACCTGGTGACACAGAAAAAGTACAAAGTCAAATTCGTGACTGTAGACGAGGACCTCACACCTCTCATTGGTTGGAAAGCTGCTGAACAGATGGGACTCATCACCGTCAACTAAGACAAGTTCTCTCAAGTCCACCATGTTACGCCGACTCATGCTGACTTCATCAGTGAATACCCTGATGTTTTCAATGCATCTGCCACTGGTGCTCTGCCTGGCCAAAGAATACACTTTACCGTTAGCTCAGATGCCAAGCCTGTAAACCGTCCCACACGAACAGTTCCTGAGTCACTCAAACCTGCTGTGAAAGCTGAGCTCGAGAAATTGGGATGTGAAAGTAGAGGTTGATGAGCCCATTAGATGGGTCAGTCAAGTGTCTGTAGCCCAGAAGAAACTTGGTTCTGTCAGAATCTGCATCGATCCTGGTCCCCTGAATAAATACCTCAAAAGGGAGCACTACACCCTTCTCAAGGTACTTGAGACAACCGAGAGAATTGTCTTCTGGCCTGGCATGACATCCGAAATCCGCCAGTGGATCGAGTGCTGTGAGACATGCAGAAAGTATGAGGTATCCCAAGCCAAAGTCCCATTGATGTCCCATGACATACTTGAGCGACCCTAGGAAAAGCTTGCCATTGACCTGTTCCACCCCCACTACTACCTGTTGCATTGGAATCCCCAGCATCACTTGCCAACCCAAATCCGGAAACCACTACCACTACTAGAACACAAACACTACGCAGATCATCCCGCACTCGACATGAACCACTTAAATTCCAAGACTGTGTTCAATTCTAACCACAAGTTAAAAGAACAGAGCCAGACCAAAATCGACTGATTTTCCCAATCAGTTTTAATGTGTTCTGTTCTATACAAAACTAAAACCAAAAGAACCGAATTCTACAAAAGCTGCTCTCCACCAAGATTTTTGGATTAAAACACACACAAAAAGTAGTTTAGTTTTTTTCAAAAAGTAGTCTAGTTTTGCATGTTCCATTTAACCATTTAGTAATTTAGACTTGGAAGCCAGCACTTGAAGGCTCCTATTGCACTACAGCACAATTACAAAAACACCTGGGCCTACTTCGAGTAGCTGTTGCTCTGCATGCATATCGACCACGTGAAGGCGTAACTTTTGAACTCTGATTACAGACTCAAAAAAATCAAAAGGCAACAGACTGTTGAATACATGAACTCAATACACCCCAAATCAACTACAGTACAGTATTTGTAAACTTATTTGGAAACTCCGTGTTAATTTAAGTCAGAGGAGGATGTTACAATATGTGCTATGCACCCTTTGGTCTAAAGAGGGCGCTATACTCTGCCTCACTGGCTGCTTCTACAAAGTGCAGAACTTGAATGAATACTCGTGAAACTCGTGTCGTTTTTTGTGTCATACCAGCGCTTGAACCATCTTCATCACGATTTTCAGAAAAATGAGGAACAATTTCGTAGTGTTCTTTGTTTAGATTGGCAGACAAGCATGCAGATCTGGGCTTACAGTGATTATAATATCTCAACTCACAGAGAGGTCACGCTGTGACTTATGGCGTCATCGTACATAATGAGTACACGTGTTGAGTGCCTAAGAGACAACACTACCAATTTCACGACATAAGATGCCAAATTTCGTCACCACCTGTTACATATACATGCTTATTGGTTTGAATATTAAACAGGATAAAAAAATTACAATGAAATTAATAGCCTTCAGTATATCCCGTAATTCATGATCCATGCAACGTTGAGAGGTGTCTTATCACTGGGTAAACTTGGCATGACCACGGTTACCAGTTCATAGATCACATCTATGCCATGCAGTGTTTTGTTTAATGCAGCAACTTGACTCTGAGGAATTTCAAAATTGACTGTGTGGTTATGAGAATGCGGTGCAGTGACAAGAAGCTGCAAAGTACAATGCTTCTGAGTTCAAAAGTCCGTCAAAACGGAATTTAGACTTTATCCCAAGGGGTGGAAGTGGGAGGGGCTTGGTTGAAGGTGGGGGGTGTCAGTAAAACAGTTTACTCACAGGATGGTCGGCATCTAACTCTGCTCCGTAGCTCAAGATGTTGTTGGCAAACTCGTCCGTATCCTTGATCCTCCTTGGAAACCACGGAACTATAAGTGGAGAAGAGATGCCACAAACAAACACATTCAATCCGTGTGTACATGTAACTGGGAATAAGGCAATGGTTTTTGCTGAAAACAAGCTGAGAATGGTCAGTGGACATGTATGGGAGATGCTTATGGCACAAGCTGTGTGAACATGGAACTTGACAGCGAAACCTGCCCAGGTTAAGAATAAAATGGGAACTATAGCTAATATTTCTACATTGGAACAGCAACTTGGAATCCCAAAACATTCCACACCGGATCTAAAAGAATATTACTTTTGAGGCTGGTAAGAGCCTGGAATATGGAACATTATGGAATTTGCAATTCTTTTTATTTAAAAAAAGCATATCTCCTTAGGGAAGTGACAGCTTGGATTTCAATGTCGTGAACTCCTCATTAAAAAATAAAAAAATGCTGATGAAACAACTCACTGTGACAAGCGATAGAAATGCTCTTTGTTTTCTCTGACAACAAACATCAGGCTAGCCAGACGCATTTGACATGTATTTCCATACACCTCGGATAAATTCACTCTACATGTTTACAAGACACTTCTACACGGCCTCCCTGCCTTGGTCATATATGAGCCAATACTTGCTCCAAAATCTGCATTTTACTTTCAACCTAGATGACCCTCAAGTTTGCTTGAAGGGTATAGTTTTCTTCAAGACTTCAAGTCCAAACTTTTGCAGGTCGAGACCAAGACTGAAACCTTGACTTCTGAGACCAAGACGGAGACCGAGACCAAACATTGCTTTACACTTTCTACCCAAAGGTAAACGAGGACAAGTGGCATAAGAGGATAAATTATTTTGAACATATCAAACAAAAAATTAACATATAACACCAGCAAACATAAATATATTTAATATTTCTTCAAGATAGATTTTGGATTTTTTGCCCTGCCCGACGTGTATTAAATGAGTAAGTTTACTTGAGAGTTCATGGAACAGCCTGTGTTGATTGTATAAGGGAGTAAGAAATACACTGTCTTTATTCAGTAAAAACGGATAAAATTTACTATAAAATCAACATCCATCTACAAAACCCATCCTTGGAAATATTTCTTCAAAACTTTCATTTTACCTCTAGGAAATACAATATAGTTGTGAAAGGCTGCATACTTATGATATGTCAATATCATTACCAAGCGTATGGTTTAATTATGACCATGACCTCCCAAGCCTACTTGGATCTAATTTCAACTAAGATGTATGGCATATTTCCTTGTGTGCCGGCAAAAGGTTGTAAGCGCGCTTATGCCCTTTTGCCAGGAAGCATGATCAGAGCAGAAAAAAACAGAAAAATGTAGGAAACACACTTTTTATCAAGTAAAAACGGATAAAATTTACTACAAAATCAGCACAGGCTGTACAAAAAGCAACCTTTGAACAACTTATTAAATGACGTGGAATTTTTTTTAACTTTTTCCAAAGACAAAGTGAATATCCAAATAAGATCTGGTAGTAGAATATGTACATTTATCGGCTTATAAGTGACAACGTTGATTACTTTATTAGTAAAAAAACCAAACGAAAATAATATATATATGAAGAAACTAATATATATAGGATGAAAGTGAAGTAAATCCTAAACGAAACAAGTAAAGGGAGAACCAATCTATATATAGGACAAAAATACATTTAAAGTACAAAGGTGGTTTATATAGGACGAAAAATAATTGATACATGATCATATCCGTCGTGTTGAGCAATACTTTCCAAGGCTGTCACCTGTGCTGGAAATACTACATCCTGCATTGACTAGTCTCCATTCATGCATCAATTTCATTCTTTATCATAAAAATTTGAACATTATGGTGTTGTATAATTTACATCCATGTTTGGAAACTAGACTCGTTTGGAGGTCAGCTGGTGAGTGCGTTCATGAGTGGTAGCCATAGGTGCACACTTTGTTGTGGTCTCGACAGGTCTCGAGGGGCAGACCCAAGACATTGACATCCGAGACCAAGACCAGCACTTTCGAGACGTGTGACCAACCCTTCCAAGACCAAGACTCCAATAGGGCGAGACCGAGACCACAAAAAAGGTCTTCAGGCGGTCTCGAGACCAAGACCAGGTCTCGAGACCTACAACACTGGTTTAATGGAAGTGTACAAATTGGGCTAGTCATCAGGAAACCTTTCAGTTCTGTTTGGATGGACTGCACGTGAAGACTATCCACATGTTTAGCTAAGCAAAGACTCCTAACGGAGCTTTTATGGAGGATACTTAGGGAGCTCTCATTAGCATAAATCAGATGACTGAGACTGTTATCATGACTTCTCTTTCACAGCCAAGCAGGTTGCAGCTCGTCAATGGACTGGTACATCGAATCTGTATAAGAGCTAATGCAGTTCTCACTTCAGGCGAACGTGAAATGCACAGTGTATTGGATGTCACGCATCCTTGGCAATAAAATTTGCTCAAGCTCCACTTTTGCAAATGCAACGCACCAATACATGTATTTAAGCTGGCATTAGAGTTTCACGTTCGTGTTTACTTTCACGCCAAGCATTTGTCTCAAATATGAAAATTAACAGCCCATTGCAGTACACGTCATGGTAGTTTCCTGGGGCTATCATTGAGGTTAAAATAAGGATTTACATGTATGCTTGTCCATTTTTCTATGGTGTGACAGTGACTGGCTTTCTCTCATAATGCCTTGTATGTATCTAAACCTTAGACAACTTATAAAATTGTACTTCGGATGTCATTACAGAACATGAAATTAAACTAAGACATGTAATGACCAAAAGCAGACGTGACCACACAACATTCCTGAACAAAATGTTGAGGTAAAAGTTCCACGGACAAAAATATTTTTGGTATTTTTAGTTTTCACTTTGGTTTTTGTGCTCAAACCATTGAAAATGTGACAGTGTGTTCTGATGTAACCTTCTCGTTTCAAAAGCTGATAAAGGGCGGAATAAAATTGATCAAGCCAAGTATGTTTTGTCCAACTCTTTTGCCCAACTTTAATGGCATTCACTGCTGGCTATGTCGCGGTCTGCTGACCGTAATGACGTGGCTTACTTTTCTCGACAGAGCCTTTTCGTCGATGGATAAGTGCAATGATTTCATGTGCAGGGGGCAGAGCAGGATGGTGTCACATCGCAAAGCATGATGGGTAACATGCATGGGTTTGAAAATAAAGCAAATAAACAAAAAGAAACCAAGATTAACCACTTCCAATTAAAACACAAAGGGCACATTAACTGTACTTGAAATGTTTCCATCCACCTTTCCTCGCATTCACTGAACCAAATTGATCAATATGGATCCATTTCAAAAACTCACAATCCAAATACATTACCCTGATGGCAAAACGGGCTCATTAATGAAGTCAACTTAAAGGCTCATAAAAAGCTTTGGAAAATGTCTAATTCCCAAGGTATCCATTATTGTACTGCTAGGCAGGGCGGTTTGATTCCACCATGGAAGCTTGAAGGCCATTTTCCATTTTCTCACAAAGTGGAATTACAAATTCTCTTGGCATGTATACATAGAAAGAGAATAACTTTCTCATGGTAAGGACAAGACCAAGCTTTTGAAAAGTTCACTGATTGAAAATGGTGCACAGTGAAGCGGGTGGCAGGGTGTGGCTACATGAGGCATTGGAATGTCGGAGAGAGTGGCATTTGCAGCCACGACACTTCACAGTTTGTTCATTTCCGCAAAAAATGAATTTATATGCACATGTTTTGACTACTTCGTATGTCATCTATTAGTGTTGGTTTCCAGAAGATCAAAAAAGGTATAAACCTTCGGGAGCCGGACAAGATTTTCCCAGAGTTTTTCTTCTTAGAATTCAGAGACGAGGTTTCATTTCTGGGTTTTCGCCGGTCCAAGGGTATTAAGGTATTCAACAGAGAGATTTCGAGGTATAAAATCTTATTTTGGAACATTGTTCGATTGATGTATGATGTATTGTATCTATAAGTAACGAAATGTTTGATTCCACAGCACGAGTAAACCAGTGGAATGACACAAAATTATAAGTTGTTTTGGGGTGTTTAAGCTGGAGTGTTGGGACTGAGTTGAGATCTGGTTCGGGCCTTGCGTCTGGTTTCAATGATCGAGTTTCTGGGATGAGAGCTTCTACAGCTTACTCGTATTTTCTTCTTGGGAGCGCGACAACACGTGGACGTATGTTGCTTCCTCTTTCAGCTTATCCAGGACAGTGTCCAACTTGTCCGCCTTCTCTTCGCAGATGACCAGAAACTCATGGCTGCCCTCGTCCCCCTTGGAGGGGCGGGACTCAATGTGCGACAAGTTGAAGCCATGTTCCTACGGCAAACAGAAACAGGTAGTAGTAAGTTAAAATTTGTCCTCGGCAAATGTGGCTGCCCAGGCTGGGATTCATCTCCAGTTTTGAAGGCATGCAACAGCTTAGACAATCTTTAAAGATGCCCTCCCAAAACTACCAGTAGTGCCTGCATCCTAGTCTAATCCTTAAGTGACTTATCGGCAACTTGTCAGTGAGCAAGCCTGAACACTGAAGTTACCATGAGTAATCTTATTTCAGCATTTCCCCTGCGAGCGGGAACAAAAGAGGGCGCATTTTGTTCGCGTGTGCTTTTACTAGCACAGGACAGGCTGACCACACACGGACCATTTTTGCATGGTGTCTGTGTGTGCGCCTGGCACGCACCTGAGCCAAGCTGAAATACTTTCCACCAGCCTGTCACTTCTTTGCCGGTCTAGGCACACTGTAACTTGGGCAGCTAGCTAGCCATAGGTACATCGATTTACGGCCGCGAATATATAATGTCAGGGTAAGGTTCTACCTCACTAGTCTCTGATGAGTCACACACCCAACGCTCAAACTCAAGCCCCTCAGCTTTCTATCAAGCCATTACAAAATGATGTCCACACTTCCTGAATGTATTCCAACCCTCTGATTGATTTGGACGTATTTTAACCCTCTGAGTGGTTTCAATTGTATTTTCCATCTTTTGCTACTGGTACAGCATGGTCTTCCAATTATCTCCTGATGCCGTCCAGCGAGATTTGCTCAAATGCAAATTACAAAATGCCCGTTAACTTTTTGCCGACCGTAAAAAATACTTAAATAATTAACTCATCACCTGTTAGAAAATCACTGTCCACGTTAATTTTGTACATACTTCAAATAACTTGAGAGTGCGAGCGAGTATTCCAACTTCCTCCTTCAAGCCAAACATGAGGGATGTACGGCCATTCTCCCCTCTCACTTCCGAGTTACCTTTCCCCTGTCACAACAACAAAAGGAAAAACCCAGATCAAAATTCGTGAACCAAGGTCAAACTCACATGATGAAAAACTGAATTATGTTTCTATGATATATGATTATGATGTCAATTGCTTAAAAACATCACATCAACCGATAGATGAATCGTCCAGAATATGTCACTGCCTGATTCATTCCAATGCATGACATAGACATGGTGCAGAGGACTGCAATAATTCTGATCCATATACGTGTAGTGTTTAGTAAATTCATGAAGAATGTGTTAAGTCCCCAATCGCTCAATATTTCTGAACTCAACGATTATGCAGGCTTTCATTTCGGTGGGGATTTAATTTGGATGATAGACGAAATGATCCGTGGAATCCATGTGCTGTGTCTCCTCATGAATATCAATCTTATAAACATTCTTGCGTATACTGGTATGTGTTATTATACGCACACATCCAAGCATCTTTTTTTAATTAACCCTAAAGGAACCGGGGGAGGAATCCAGAGACCACTCCATCATTTCTTCAGCAATAACGTTGCAATGCAATAACGTTGCAATGCAATAACGTTGCAATGCAATAACGTTGCAATGCAATAACGTTGCAATGCAATAATGTTGCAATGCAATAATGTTGCAATGTATTATTTTCTTGATTAGGCTTTGGTGAATCTCGTCAGTATTGTCTTAAGATCATCACTTTCATGGAAATTTGGCATTTAGACATTATTCTATAGAACTGCTCACTGACAAGACAACTGCCCATGGGCCAACATGCCAGTGATAACAAAACCAGTTGTAATACATGTAGACATTAATGTTGACTCTCCAACTTTCCCTTTTCCCAATCATCTTGAAATCAACTATTAGTCTTTTCAATTTGTTACATATCCATTTAAAAGGTCATGACAATCATATCATGATGACAACTTCAAATTTCATTTGTGTGCAACATTCTTGTGTTGACTTTAAAGAAAATTGTAAATCTATTTATAAAACTATACGTTAAATGTTCACAATAGTACCTACATGGGCAATTGGGAAATAACTTGAAAAACCTTGAATTCCTTGGAATTCACACACTATACCTAAAGATAGTTTTTATTTCAACAATTCGGAATTCTGTTTAATTATTACCAGTGAAGCAGAACACAATCAGCCTTTGAGTGTCATTACAGACTGCCAGTTCTTTTCATCAAGTAAAAAGCACTTTATCTGAAACAGCGTTTCACTGCACATGGAGCACCTGCTGGCCAACTACATTAAACCACAAGTGCATGTACAAGTACATAGCGTTAACATGTAATTGGCTGGTATCAACTGCAAGCAACAAAATTTAACTGGCCATTCATTCAATAGGCGCCAGATAATGGTGTATTGCCCTTGGAAACCGTTGACGCATAACCCTGTTCTGATGGGCCCGAGTATTGCATCCTGTAGGCCTACCCGCACAATCTAGTGGCCTTTATTTTGCACCACCAAGAGGGCTGGTAAAATCACACACATGTATTTTTATGTCTGGCTGACAGTCACTGTCATTACAAAAGCTACAAAATGATTTAATCGGTGTTTTAAAAAAAATCAAATGAAATGTGTAAATTTGACTTTTTAGAGCAATGGTGCAAATGTTCATTTTGAGGTGAAATGATCACACACCGGCCTGGGTGTTGTTCCAAAAACCTTTGGTTTCAACTTAACAAAAATAGTTTTCTCGTCAGCCACACATCTCAAAGCCCTGTACAATTTTAAGGAAATGGACAATTTTAAAGAACAAGAAACCAATAACAAAACCAAATTTAAAAATCCTGTTAAAATGAAAACAAAAATGCCTGCTAACAAAGATGAGTTTAAAGACTTTTAAGAGTTTCAAAAGAAACAACAGATTATATTTCAGCTACTTAAGTACTAAGATAGACAACCGCTGTACGTAGTAAATCATTAATTTTTACAGAAATCAGTCGAGTTCTTTAATACCTCTTCACGTGCCTCTGCACGGACAGACATTGAAATTAGAACCTACATGTATGCAAATTTAATGTCACAACTGGTAAGCAGATTTTGTTCTGGATGTCCATTCTTTGACAACAACAGGGAATATCGACTTTGCAGGAGCATGATTTTTGTCCACTAAAACTGCAGTGGACACGCTTGTTCAGTTGTTGGAGGTGCTTGTGAGCGTTGAAACCCTTTTAGAAATTTCCAACCACTAGGGGAAATCCTGCTGCATTGATGGGCCTTCTTACTGTGTTTTGTGTCAGATACCGGTTGGGAGTTTTGGGAGCACTGCTGCAAAAATTCTTCATCAGCTATACAGAAATATAAACACTGTAGATGTAAAGTTCTGAAAATCACATTTGCAAGGACATATCTGTCCGATTGAAGGTGACTCGAATCCCACCCCACACCACCCCCCCCAGAAAAAAATAGTCTCAAGGCCAACACTTACTAAGTTAAAGTTCATACATTAGAAAGGACAAACTGTGCTCTT
This sequence comes from Acanthaster planci, assembly GCF_001949145.1. Next base: position 3,036,793 of record NW_019091360.1, read on the forward strand.
TGTCTTGGCGTATCATTAAGTTTGGAATTCTGATAAAAATGGTTGTTACTCACATGAAAATGTCAATTCTACAGATTAAAATAATAGAACGTGTAAGATTCTCTTCAAGGCTTTTTTCTCTCTTTTGGCAGGCGTCCATTTCCTCGTCCGATCTCGCATTTCCTTATCTACGTGTACCTCAGGCTTACAATTACATGGCACATCTTACTCAACTGTCACAGTTAGAAACTGTCCATTTTTCACAAGATCATATCAAGATAGAGCATAGAAGTCAATCCTTTCTAAATGGGAATCAACAGCTGTTTTCATAATTCCCCCAAGTTCACTACTTCCCTCATAAGTTTGGACATTAATACTCAGTAAGTGTGGGGGGTTACAAGCCCTTGGCCAGAGGCCAAAGATGAAAGTTCATCTACCAGTATACATATGTTTACATTTGTCCCGGTCAGGTCGATCAGGTCAGGGTCAGAGCACAAAGGGTGCAGATGGCGCTGTGCGATCCTCTGGAAGATCTGCCATCTTCTACTCGCTGTGGTCTATAGAGGCGTCGGCAAGTGACACAGTTCTGAACCACCTGTGCAACTGCTCTGGACCCTTTTACAACCCAGAAACCACGTGCTCGCATTTCATTCTGAGTGATGCCCTTTCCTTGGTGTTGAACCTTTCGATGGAAATGTCAAATGAGTGCAAGCATGATGGCACTGTCGCTTAGGAGAATGACTGGGTGTCCCATGTCATTAGGGAGTTGTGGAAGTCTACCCCCTACCCTAAGGGGTTCCCGGGCCATTGACATATGGATCAAGGTCACGGATCCTGCTTGTGTTCTTCACAACCTTGCCCTCCGTCAAAGTCTGGACCTCTTCAGAGAATGCTTTCCTTTGCACCAACTGCAAGAAGTAGGCCTCTGCCTTCTTTCTCTGTTCCACCAATGACCCTCGTTTATCACCCATTACCACCAGTCGCAGACAAACCAATACGCTTATCATCCTGGGCCAGTCTGAGATCTTTGCCAAGCGCTTCAGCAAGTCAAAGTGCTCAGGATTGGTGTTGCCTACAAGGAGACTTGACTTAACCTCGGGATTCCCAAGCTTCAGTTCTGGAGTAATATCTTCAAGTCTGCGATCTTTATCCCAGAAAAACTGTGGCCCTTGGAAGTATCAAGCCTCCTTTACACTTTTCCAGCACTGAGTCTTCTTGATGCATGATCAGCAGGGTTTTGATCTGTGGACACGTAGTGCCACTGATTGGAAGAGGTCCTTTCTCTGATGAGATGCACTCTACTGGCCCCGAACGTGTGGAACGTTCGGGCCTCGTTATTGAGGTACCCCAATAAAACTTGAGGATCTGTCCAGAAGAACGTTTCTGCATCCTGCAGCTCTAGCTCATTTTTTAGTAGAGTGCTCTTCTTTGCAGACACCACTGCAATGGTCAACTCTAATCTAGGTACAGTAACTACCCTGAATGGTGCAACTCTGGACTTCGCGAAGACAAAGCTGCAATGAACATATCCTTTATTGGAACTGAAACTCCTTCAAATTGTGGTAGCTCTTCAAACCATTGCTCCCATGCAGGTCACAGGGTTTGAGGGATCTCCCCAACCTATTCCACAGCTGCACATTTCTTAAAGGATGTTTTTTCCTTTGAGTACCACGGGTCATACCACGAATGCCACGCCTTGAGCTGGGCTGCTTCTTGTGTGAAATTTTGAAGCAGAGTTGGTCAGATGAAATGTTCCACCAAATCTCTAGCCCTCTTTCCAGTGGTTCATCAAATTTGAGGTCCAAGCCAGTGACATCGATGGAGCACTCTGACTCAGGAATGTCTTGCTGTTTGATACAAACTTGTGGAAACATAGGTCGTCCCTCTTTCTGAGGTCGATAGCTTCTGTGGCCAACTGGATGGCTTTCTCGGCAGTTGGAATGCTAGTGATACCATCGTCAACATAGAAATATCTTGCTCTGAAACTTGAGGCCAAAGGAAAGTCCTTCTTGTGTTCCTCATGATAGATGTCTCAGGCCATAGTTCGTACACCCGGGCGAGGATGCTGCGACTTGTGTCATCGCCCTCCCATCAGAGGAAGCGTAGGTAGTCCCGGTGATCTTCTGTCAAATGGAACTGAAAAAAACATTTTCTCTATGTCGCATATAACAGCCACCTCATGTCGCCTGAATCTGAGCAAAACTCCCATCAAGGCATTTTTAAGGTCAGGGCCTTTCAGGAGATGATCATTCAAACAAGTGCCACCAAATTTCATGAACAGTTGAAAAATACCCTGATCTTGTTGCTGTAGCGATGATAAACACCATGATGTGGGATGTAGTTTGTTGAACCTGGAGGTCCTTCTTCTTTTGCCCTTTCGGCATAGCTCTTGTCGATTATCTGTACCATGAAGGCCCTGTAGTGTTCCTTGTAGCTTTCATCCCTTTCCTTTTTCCTTTGGAGGTGGTTGAGTCTCACTGCTGCTAGGCGCCTGTTGTTTGGCATCTCCGGCATTTTCTTAAGGGGCAGTGGCATTTCAAGGTGACCGTACTTGTTCCCAGTAAGACCTGCTTCCAGAAAATGGATGAATTCAATGTCCTCCTGGGAGAGGGCTACTTCTTGGCATGGCTTCTCAGGGAAATCAGCCTCCAGGGCCTTAAGTACATCCTTGGGTCTGGTTCTAGGCAACTCTCACGTAGCAATTCTACCACATTGACTAGCGTTGATGCTGCTTTCTGGGTTTGCGAGCCATCGATACTCCATCCCAAGTCTTTCTGAAAGGCATATGGTTCCACATCGTTGCCAGTGATGACCTTTCTTTGAATCAAAGCTCTGGGACAATGTATCCGATCAACAGCCCCACTTCATAACTTTGCATAGCCAGCATTTCTCCAGCGATCTCCTGAAGGTGCGGCCACTTATCCGCAGTATCTCTTGTTGGAATGTGATCCCTGTCTGCCGGAATGAAGTCATGTGTACAGCACTTCAAATCTTGAGCTGAACAGGAGTCATCATCCCTCTCACTAGTACATCGGAGAATGCGTAACATTCAATGGTGGTTGAAGATGTCATCGTGGACAACTGTAGTCTCAAGAGCTGTTGACGCACGCCAAGAGCAGCTGCTACATCTCCTAAAAAGAAGGAGGCATCGCTCTGGGTGTAAAGCAGGGCATATGCTAGTGTCTCCTTTGATGGTGATTGCGCTGAGGATACCCACACAGGTACAATCATGGCTGTGCTGGTAGACTTGCCGAAGTGCAACTTGTGAGAGTTGGTAGAAGCTTGGTCAACTCTACTTTCCTGTTTAGAGGACTGAATTAGAACATTTGCATCACCAGTACCTGATCTCCACTCATGTATAGATGTGGGATGACTCTTACTGCATACTTTACACTTGTGTCGTCTCTTGCACTCCTGACTCTTGTACTGATCGCAGTCTTTCAACTGATGGTCTGTACACGCGCACAGGCTGCAACGTTTTGCAGTTTGTTGGCAAATTTGGTGTCCTGAGCCTGCTTCAGCTGTTGTTCCTTACTCTTGACCGCGAACGCTGAGCCCTTCTTACTTGAAACCTTGTCCTTAGCCTTAGAGTCCAACTTTCTTGGTGACTTGTTAATCTTCAACGCTTCAAGAGAGGAGACGGCATTATTGGCAATCCGGGATTCCTTTAGCATGAAATGCACGAACTCCTGGAACTTTGGGTAGACTCCACCTTTCTCAATAGCATCTGCGACTTGCCTGCTCCATAGAGCAGGAAGCCACTCTAGGAGCTGACCAAGCAGCCTCTGATTCTCCAAACAGTCGCTCAACACCTCCAGAGCCTCAACATAAGGCACTGCATCCATGCAAGTCTTCAAGAAGACTGCAAAGCTTAAAGGTGCCCTCCCATCTCTTGAAGCGATCTTTGGCCAGTTGTTCAGCTTCTTGCAGAATGCCCTTTGTACTTCAAAAGGAATGGCCAAATCTCTTATGAGGGTCTCCCAAGTACTTGCATATGCTTCTTCAAAGTTGCCATAGAAGAATACTTCAATTAATTGCCTGTTTGCCTCGCCTGTCACATACTGCTTAAGTTAACACAGCTTTTCTGTAGGTGGGATTTTAGAACTGATCAGAGTCTTGAGGCTCCTTTCAAACTCAACGAATTCAAGTGGGTTACCATCAAATGTGCATGGCACAGGACCTGGAGCGAAGCATGTTGTCTGCCAGGACTTGCACAAAATGTTGAGAGTCGAAAGGTGAAGATGACACAGAATGGTAATCAGCAGGGGGGGGGAGAGAACGGGCCTGATGTCTGGAAGAGTTGCCTGCTTATCAGCTGTTACAGCTGTAGGGTTTTCTTTACCTTGAGGACTTTCGTGATTGTGGAGTGGCTATATCTAGCTAAAATCAATAGCTGGTGACTTGAAACAGCCAACAAATGGTGAAATCAAACATACAATGCATAGCTTGCCAAACATTACAAGAGATTCTCACAATTTGAATGTGAAGCAACATGCAAGAAAGCATTGAGCATCAAAATTGAGTTTGATACAAATGTGTACACCTTGTAAACTTTAAGTGAACAGAACATGAACATTAAGGAGAAAAGAAATCGTTCACCAACTTTGTACGCTTTATTAAATGGGCCATTACAGCCATACTTTCATCAAAGTGTGCCGATGAACCAACTATAATGTTTTCTCCACATACATGTACATAAAATTTCACAATCCCCCCAAAACCTGTGAGCATTCCTCATGAACCAGCTTTAATGCACAATAAGTATTTCAAACTGCCCACAGAAAGTGGTTGTATTTATAATATTTCAACTCCTACAGTTCAATGTTCCAGCCTGTTTGACGGTGGGATACATGCAGTCGAGTCCCTGCCACTGTTGACTCAGGTCTTCTTGTTAGCGGGATGACCACTGTGGGGGGTGCTTTGCTTCAAACTTGAATCGGGTCCACATGAGTTGCTCTGGGTACAACATTCCCTCTGTGTGGGTTCAATTACCTTAGTCAGGTTCTTGTATTGGCGAAAGTTTACTATGCTTAGCTCCCAAGCCAGGCAAGGAGCTTTACTTCCATAAGCAGACAAGTGTTCTGCTTCATTAGGTTAGTGTTCTTACTGTGCCTGCCTCCACCAATAACGAGTTGATCGGAACACGTTCTCTTACAGACATGTCATGTTCTTTATTCACTTTTGGCCTGTGTCATCCTTTTGGTTCCTCAAGTATTTCACAGGCTGAATATAACGAGTGAATTTCTAATACCGAATGCCAATGAAAGCCAAAAGATGAGTTTCAAACACCGAATTAGGTGTTTGTACAGGTGTACAGGTGCAACAAATACAAGCAATATGCATATAAGAAAACATGCAGTGCTTCAGTACTGCAACAATTAGCTGTGATTCGTAAACCTAGAGCAGCCCCATACATGTGAATTGATCTCAAATGTAAACCAGTGAGATTGGCAAATAATGCATGCGACTTATACAGACAACTTTGAGACATACAACTTCAATTTCCATCCAAGCTTCATGTCATCAGTAATTTGTGCTTACATGCATAACACTTAATATTGATTCAGCTTAAAATATGCAGCTAAGTTATATTCAATTTTTGAAAGTGAAGATGTAGGTGGCGATAAATAACTTACGAAAGTACAAGTAACAGTATATGGCAATGCATTTGAACGTCTATCACTGCCAGTTAAGTTCAGACTTCAGTGCTTATATTATAGATCGCAAGCTACATGTACATGTAACTTACCGATACATAACACTATACACGCACATGATTCAACGTGACACCGCTTTCCACAGTGTCGTGGTATCGAAGGCAGACCAAAATAGCGACTCTAGTGAAGCCGGTCAAAATTGTTGTCTGTTGTTAATATGTGGTTCATAACTTTGATCAATTACACCTTCTAAGCTGCAACTTTCATTCTACGATGCGGTCATAACGTCAGAGCTGTAGGCTGCCATATTGGCTGCGGCCCGCTTAAATAGTATTACATTGGTGCACTTCCGAGAAAAGTTGTATGGCGCGCCAACAGACGCGAAGTTACATTACAGTGCTGAGCGCCGCGCCGACGGCTAAATGGTGACAAATAGTCCTTTCCTGAGAGAAAAGGTATGGAACTTTGGGTCGGTTGGGTGTCCGTCTAGCCAGTTCCATATATTAATTAGGTTACAATCAGGATTAAACTAAGTTCTAAAGTGAGGCTATAGTTACAGCACTTTAGATTGGTTGCTGTCTGCGTCTTTTGCACAAATCTCTGCCAGATTTTATTTCCCTTTAAATACTCATCCCGCGGTATCTACATGTACACAGATGTACCCCAAAAAGAGGAAAATATCTGTGAAAGTAAATGTCGTATTCTTGTGGGGGTTTTCCTGATGATATACCCCATACATTTATTTGCAAAGGACGTTAGTTATGACAAAGACGATAAAGCTAATAATAGAAAGGTGTTTTTAAGTGATATGGAGCCATTTTATGCAACATCGTCGTTAGAATCCAGTACCGAACCTTCAAATATCATAAACTGATTTTTATCGACACCATCGAACCCTACTGAATTCTACAATATTTGAATATCAACTGGAACTTCGTTTAGACAATGACTTACTGTGGCAGAATAAAATCACAGCGAACCATATATTAAGGTCGGGAATCTGGCTTTAAAAAACTTTCTAGGCTAATGACCATCCGGGTGGCCATTAGTTCAACCCTGGCGTCAAATTTGTCATTCACATTCTTGTGAAAATCCCGGTTGCAAGAATATCATGATTTGTTTTGCACGAAGAGAGGAAATAAACGAATTTTCACTGCTCGAACAAGGCTACTGCATATTTGATTACATAAGACAATCGACTAACAAAATAATTCCATCAGACGTCTCGTTCCCATCACAAAAAAAGGCTTGCTGGCGTTTAGTGCACGACCCTGAACAGTAAGCAAAACTAAGTTGTGGAAGGAAACATAAGTGAGTGGCCACGAACAAAAAGCTGGAAACAGCTAGCGAAAAGCTGAAATTTAAAAAGTATCCACACTTTCGTATCGGGCAGGTACACAAAAAAGCTGATTTTTGAGGAAAAATCTAAAAGGAAAATACTCAAACTAAGCAGAAAAGCTGAATTCTCACACCACTGCCTATAGTGGCTTATCAGCCATTAGAAAATGATGACAGGTCAAAGTCTGCAGTGAAAACATCAAAGCATTTACTTAAAAAATACTTGAAATTTTTCAGACAAAACTCGCAGGATTTGTGGACAGGGTGTCAAGTGTTTGTAATGTATATCATCAATGATGGGGGGTTCTCTTTCTAGCATTGGATTTTTGACTGAAAAAAAGAGGGAAAGGGGAAAAATGAAAAACAAAATTGTGCTCATTTCGGGGCTCGAACCTGGGTCCACATTCTTGCTGGTCAGTGTTAGCTCCAAGTTCGTAAAAACAAATTTTACGCAGTTCTGTACCGGTAAGTTCGTGCACGGTTCGTGCAAGGGCCGCACTCAACTTCTCAAGAACATGACACTGAGTGTGCGTCAGCTCAGACTGACTAACGAATTTACCGATGTAACGGTGGAATCTTCCAAGAGTCACTTTTTTTCCAATCAACTTACGGCATCATCCTCTGAACGGTTGGTTTCCAGTCGCCGTTCAAGTTGCTTTGCTGCCGGCTCACCATCCATTTCCCCCTTTCAACTTCCAAGTACAGCCGAATTTGCAAACAGATCCTCTGCGGACACTCTCAAAGCCGAGAAATAGGGATTTTCGCTTTGCCCGTCAAGTTTCAGCACGTCAAGGCCAAATTAGGCTACGCTCCGCAGTCTAGAGTATGGTGTACTATTTACGACACACATTTTTTTTCTCTCTCTTGGCGATGAAACTACAGGACGCGACGGCTCGACGGCTCCCTTGCGTCGCGCCGTCGAGTCGCACTGGACGCGTCGCCTTCTTGCCTTTGCGTTTGTACACGCGCGTCGCCTTGTGCCGTCGCCCGTCGCGTCGTGCTGTCTTCCGTCCTTTCTTTGTTGCATTTTTTCTGCCTAAACATCGCTCCTTCCGTCTCCCGCTCCATCGCACCGTCGTGCGTCGCATCGCCGACTACGTCGCCTGAAGCACAACCCGACGCACGACATGACGCATGACGCGACACGTCGCGTGCTGTCTCCCTTTGCGTCATGGTATTTATAGAGGGCGCCTTTACTGTTGCCTTTCATTTCCGTCCCTCGTGCTTGCGTAGTAGGCCTACATGCTATTATTCGCTCTTTGCACGCTGCCGCCATTGGCATGCAGAGCCTCGAGGTAGCACCTTGTACAGTCGCGTCAGAAACCGTCAACGTAGCTTTGTCCAATCGTATGGTATACAATGGTAGAAAAACTGACGCAGCATGCCCAAATTACTAAGCAACACACACGGGAATCATTGTGTATAGCTACCAGACCGAGGCTCTGCATGCCTATAGGCGGCAGCGTGCGAAGAGGAAATAATTAAGTAGAGGGTCTTGTTTCTGTTGTTCTTTTTCATGCATTCTTTCTAACTTTGTGTTTTCATTAAGAGTGAGTTGTTAAAGAAAAAGGGGTTTTTTTGTTTGTTTGTTTTTCAATCAAATGTAATTTAAAAGAGCGTCACGACCAACAGCAGCATTGTCTTCAGGAAATAAATAACATCAGCCACAACGCAAGCCACAACGTTTTAGCTTTTCCTGCTCTAATTTGGTCTTTCTAATAATTATTTCTAATTCAGTTCTAAGATACATGTACATACATCAATCATTATTAGGTGTTTGCCAAACAGAGTTGAAGAAAGGACACGGCCACAATGACAATAGCGTCTGTACAATGTTTTATTCAGAAACACGAACTAATATCATTGAAAGTGTGGTGCTGATGAAGGTAACGAGGAAGACTGGCCTGAAGGAAGACTACGACGGAATATTCTGAGGGTATAATAGAGCAGGCTCGGTGGTAGCTTCCTAAACCCGGGGTCAAATTTATGGCTGTAAAATTGTAGACAAATTGTCTGGGAGACTGGGAGTACAACTTGAAAATTGCCGGGATGGACCAGAGAGAAAAACCGGTATCTATTAGTTACAAATCTACCACAAATGGGAACTTTATCGACGGTATTGAAAAGAAATCATTGGCTGGACAATTAAAGAGTGACAAATTCTGAGCTTCTACTTATTATGAGAGAGCAGTTCCGACTTATGCGGATTTCTTTTTGCTTTTTTTTTATTTTTTCAATAAAATTTGAGAGAAATTAATCCTAGTTGATGAATGGATAAGATAAAAACAAGAAAAAAATCAACACCAAAGAGCGAATAGCATGTACTTTGCCAGCACAGGGGACGGAAATGAAAGAAAACAGTAAAAGCGCCCTCTATAAACACCATGGAGCAAAGGGTGCCGGCACACCACGCGTCGCATCGTGTTGTGCATCGCGTCGTGTTTCAGGCGACGCGATGCACAACACGACGTCGCGTCGCACCGTCGTGCGTCGCGACGGGTGACGGAAGGGGCGGCGTTAAGGCAGAAAAAATGCAACAAGGAAAGGACCTAAGACGACACAACGCACTACGCGACGCGACGTTTGTGTACAAACGTAATGGCAAGAAGGCGACGGTGCAAACCGACGGCACGACGTAAGGGAGCCGTCGTGCCATCGTGTCGTGTATTACATTGCCTGGAGGGAGGCTAGAGAGAGAGAAATGTGTGTCGTAAATAGGCGACCATACTAGAGATATGCGCATATATCGCATGACGTGCGACGCAAGTGCGTGCGATGATTCTGACTACTCTATGAATCAAGGTTCCGGTATCACTCAATGTCCACGTGACCAAGACTGGAGGAATTCCTCCGTTTTTTCAGAAATAGCCGAAATATTCCGAAGTCGTCCCGTCTGTATATCCGGCATGTTCAGATGGTACCGCTGATGTTCGGTTATTCCCGGCCGGGTAGGTAGGCGGGCTAACTGTTGAACGCCGTATGCTTCCGTATCCAAACGGCAGCAGTTGATCCTACAAAGTACAATATTTGACTTTATACACTGAAATCGAAGGTCGCCTTGTCCGAAATGCCAGGCGAAATGCAGAATATAACTTTCTTCGACCAATGCAAGCTTAAATTTGTGACTGAAACATACTCTCAGTGAGGATACACTTGCAGTAGGCCTATTGCCCACTGCACCCCGGGATATGGGAAAGGCCTCATTTTTGAGATGTTGTCTCTAATGAATCAAAAACACCTGGGCTCTCAACTTGTGACCTCTGACCCTTGCGTCATATGTATTAATATCCGTGGGTGATGTTTGACCTAAGATTTTTTATCAAAAGTCGACACGGAATCGTAATTATTAGGCAGAGAACCAGGCTACGTGCGACGTGCCTATCTTACCTAACCCGCTGAGAGGGGGCGCTAGTGTATTCTTCAGTGTGGGGGCCACTTTTTATGGTGCACCCCTGTAAGTACATTTCCATAGACACAAGTGCTAAATCCCCATACTTCAAACATTCTTTTAGAAATACTCACAACTTTCACGGGTGTCCATATGCTGCTCAGCAAAATAATGTTCAACTCGTCTTTCATTTTCCTTGCCATTTTTGATGGGTTGACTTATTTTTTTTATTATTATAATTATTTCGCTAATTTCGGAGAGACTCACCTCGTAGGTTGCCCCTCGTGATACAGTCTGATCCACCTTTTGAAGTAATGGTTTCGTCTTCCATTCACATTCAAATTTAAATCAGTGCCCAGGTCCAGGCCAATGCACCCTGACTCCACCTTGTAACGTTGTCTCTTTGAAGCTTGAATCGCTGCGTCAGATCATGATTGGCGACGGTTTAGATTGGTTCTTGGGAAGGGTAATGAAAACTTTGCCTGTAACAAAAGGAGAAAGGAGGAATAGGGTCTCTTCTCCCTTACCTCATATAATTCTAATTACATTGCAGGTAAGTAACCTGTACATTATTGTCTAAGGTCATTGCTAAGCTTGTGCCCACCAAGTCGACTAGGTATCCTGCCTCCAGTCTCAACAGAACCTTCAACCGCATCATTGAAAACTGCCGGGCGGAAATCAAACGCCTTAAATTCAAATCAAGCCTGCAGTGCATCAACTTTTCATCGGCCGAACGCGAAGCACCGAGGTCTCTTTAAAAACGATGATTTCATCGTCATCAAGAAGGCGGACAAGGCTGGCGCTACGGTGGTCTGGCGTCAAGATTTGTATGTTGCTGAAGCGGAACGTCAACTGTCAGACGTTACGCTAAGGTTGACCGCGACCTTACACAAGAGTATCAAGAAATTGTTGCTAGCCCTGTCTGAGGTTTCATTGACTCTGGTGACCTCCCTCCTAACGCAACCAGACTAGTCGTTCCCAATCCACGCACGGCAATCTTCTACTTGCTACCCAAAATTCACAAATCCAGAAATCCAAGGCGTCCCATTGTGTCTGCTTAAGGTTGACCCACTGACTTGATATCCAACTTTCTTGACACCATTCTAACACCCACTGTCAAAACGCTCCCTAGCTATGTCAAGGATGCAAACCAAGCTCTACGTCTGTTCGATGAATTTGAGTTCCCAGGTTCATCTAACTTTCTCTTCACTATGGATGTGAAATCGCTTTACACATCCATTCCCCACACAGGTGGTTTGGCTACGCTCAAACACTATCTAGATCTCCGCCAGCCTCAGGATCTTCCCACCGGCACTCTGCTCCGTCTGGCTGCTCACGTTGAACAACTTCGCGTTCAACGGTGAGCACTACATTCAGACCAGTGGTGCGGCAATGGGCACACAGATGGGACCAAGTTAGTTATGCAAGTCTGTTTGTTGGCCACATCGACGAGCACATGATAACCCGTCCCCAGTATCAGGGCGTCCGAATGACCTCCTTACTGACTTCTGTCGGAAAACGAACGATGATTCAAATGGATTTGTAAATACCTCAGTCTCCCTATTCAACAAGGTGCATTTTGACCGTGTATAATGCCCGTTGAGGAGTGGTTATGCCCGCTGCGTAAAACACGCACTGGGACTTGGATAAGAGACAGTTTACTTCATCCCTATTGGTCACGAGTCCGCATACGACGCAACACGCAGAACGAGCCAGGCGCGTGCCAAACCATATACATACTTTTAAAAGGAATATACCATAAATGGACGGGGTGTTCGGGAAAATGAAAGTAAAGTTTTAGAACGACATCGTTGCAAATCCATCATAATTATGTCGATTTCTTTTGACTCGCTGAATAAAAAGGTATTTATAAATGGGAATGAATATGTGCTTGGCCGGCCTTCAACTGACGCTTAAGACCTTTCTCAGGAGAATAAACGCTGACAATGCCCTCGCCTGTAGTCTTGGTATCAAGACATTAGTGTTTGATAGCAGACACCGTGCATAGTGCGCCCCCTAACGACTCATAATTAGACTGTGCGCCAGCTTGTGAAGTAAAAACTAGTTGTACGAGGGCACTCTTCAACAGAAATAAACAACTATCGATCACTGACGTCTTCGGCCGAGACTACCTCGCCTAGAGCTCGGGCATTAATCGCGTCCATTCTCCAAGCACATATTTATTTCCTTATTAACACGTGCGTTTTACAATTATAGTGCGCCTCCAGGACTTTGGAACGCGTTGACTAATCACAGTATGCGAAATCTGTCGACCCAATGCACGTTTGGATGGGGTCGACAGATTTCGCGCTCTGTAATTGGTCAAAGCGTTGCAAACTCTTGGAGGCGCACTATTATCAATCGCCCGTTTGCTATCTGATGGCCTCGCACAGATTTTAGTGAAGGAAAGTCACACAGGGTCAAAGCTACCGACGCGCAGAACGTTGTGGGTAAATTTCTGCTAGGCTCGAGACCTCGGTCAATTTGACGGTTCTCAACTCGATATTTATTCTTCTTCAATGCAGAAAATATTCTCACTACACTTTTTTAAATAAAAAAATTGATCAAGATAACCAATGATTTGAAATATATCGCCAAAAGACACGTGATCAGCGATATTTTGTGAGAAGATGAAATACCGTGATTTTACCAAGACCATGTTTCTGTTATATAACTTATGTCTGCGTCAAAGCAACCAAGTAACGCTTCTCTAATGAGAGGAAGTGATAACCTTGCGGTCGGAGGTCGTGTTCAAAGAAGAAAAATACAATGCAAAACCACCAGCTCTTCCAAGGCTCTTGCGGGCGACGAGCCAAAATCGCCCGTCACACGAATTAAGCTCATGGCGCTATAGAGTAACGAAGTGAATACGTCACACGCACAATAACTGTGTAAAAGGCATTAGCGCGAGAACCAGCGCGTGAACGAACACGCGCACGTACTCCATTCGTTTCTGGTTCATAGTGACGTCACACTTCGGTACTCTACGACAACGAAATAAAAGAGGTTTAGTTGCGCGTTCTACGTGAACGCGAACGCGAAAAAAGTGTGGACTCTTGTTGACGTCATTGCTTCGTGCGTATTGCCTCTCACGTACAGGCACGAACGTATATATAACAGATGTGGACTTGCAACGCCTGGTGTGAAATAGAAGCCACACAGTGGCCATTTTACCGAACCGAATACAAAATGCGCGGGTTGGCTCGCTTGCCATTGTACCTACTGACGCTCGGTAAAATGGCCACTAGTGGATTCAGTGATCTCTATAAGCTGATTAAGGACATTGCGAGTCCAGATTTTTTTATCTACGTCCCTGCGTACAGGTGGTTCGCACAGACGTCCAATACGTAAAACATGGGAAGTTCTCGTTGGATCAAAACGTGAGAAACTGCAACTTTTTCGGTAGGTTTAAAATTATGCATTGAACATTTGATGATATGAAAGGGACATTTTTGGAAAGTTTTGGAAAGGCTATGCAATTGGGAGTTTTTCATGCTTGGTTTATGATGACCGATGACACTTCTTTTGAGAGATTTTACCGGATGTGTTTGATTTGTCCTTTTATTCGAGAATTCATTGGAAGATGCGGGACGCGCATCCAAGCTTTCAAACCATTGATCTCCATTATATAGACAATGGAGATCAGTGTTTCGAACAGGCATTTGACGCCCGCGCACCCGTGTCGCGTCCGATACCTCCCTCATAGCGATTAGCGTGTCGTATTTTGTGGGTGCATTGCGGGCCGGGCCCACGTTATCGATTACTTCTGAGTGATTTTGAATACATTGTAGTCGTTGGGAAGTCTGAAAAATTCGTGACAATCTTCTTTGTTTGCTCGAAACAAAAAGTGTGTGGGGGGGGGGGTGATGTGACAGCCCATCACTCCACCTCAAAAAGTGTGTGTCAGGGGAATAAGCCTAATACCCCTATCCCCAGGATCTACACCCATGCCTCCTTGTGACGTCAATAAGACCCTTACCTATAATACCCCTTGGTTACAAGTGAGCTCTTTTAGTTTAGTGCATGAGCCAGTGGGTTACGGAGCATTATACAAACGCCAAAAAAACCAGCACGAGTCCAAATGATAAGAAATGACCCAACCTTTTCCTTCCTCGCTATATGCTCATCCGGAACAAGATTAAAACCATTACTGTGTGGTCGCGTAATGCCCGTGAGCAGGTGGTACGCGCGCGCTCAACACCTCTTTGACCAATAGGGTGTTGCGACTTGCCAAAGCACGCGCGCTGAAGTTAAAGAACTCACGCGTGAGAATCGATGTCTCCTCGGTGACCTCGAACAGGCCTAAGTCTGAAAGTATCTGGGGTCCTACACACTATGGCCGGAGCATCACACAAAACAAACTCCATGTACCAATCGTTTCAAAAAGGGCGTATCTTGAATCAGATGCTGAAATTCACCCGATTTCGATGTTACCAATTTCCGTGCTAAGGCAAATTTGAGGATTAAAAAATAAAAATTGCGGCTCGCGGTTATCGATTTTGAAGTCGACTTTCCGCTCTGTCTGCTGGAATTTTAGTATGAACTCCATTTCCCACGTGCCATCCCGGTAAATGTTAACAATGAGCGTGTAAATGCCAACGGAAATCAATCGCATACTCAGCTACTTTTACACGTTATTGATCAGGCTTCGGCTTTCACGGGTTCCGTAAGTAAATTTGACCGCCGACACCTTTCCAGGACAGCAGGTGTTCTGATTTGAGCCCTGGATTTACTTTCCCGCCAGTTGATCGTATGTACGCGGATCGGAAATTTGGGCAGCATCAGTGAAAATCATGCAAATTACAATAGCAGAGTGCAGAAGAGATGAAAGAATTCTTCGAAACCCCATATCTTAACAGTCCTACTGTCATTCCTTTGGCAAGTCCGAACTTTACCAAACATAATTGAAGGAACACTTTCAAATCTTGAACCACATGTATGTACATACACGCGGAGGCATTTTATTGGAAACTTTCACCGAAAAAGGATAAGAATATTGGGATTTAAGAAATATACTGCTCACATTTCAAGACTGTACAACAATGCACAATAAGTTGTGTCAAAACACAATAAAAGATACAAATAAATCTTTCCAAAATGCTATTTTTAACAAAACACAAGTGGTAAACAAAACATGCAGTGGGCCAAATGTAGCGAATTATTAACTGCAATGGGACGAACCCAACATTTCATCAGAATATACACAACTTGGCAAAAGAATATCATGTAGCCTAATCCAATGCCCCCAAATAGAGGCTATGACTGCGGTGTCGCGCTCGCATGCAAGCGGTGCGCGTGCGTTGAGTACCTCTTCCACCGTGGGCTCCGAGCTGGACCAAGAGAGGGCGCAATTTCCAAGTAACTGTAGTAACTGCGCATCGCTACCAACAAAATGAGCGCTCCTGACCAACACAGTTTTTTTTTTCAGCCGATGAGGGGGTGCTCCTGCTCAGGGCGGATAGGGAGCCGTCTTGTCCAATAGCCAAATTCGAGCACGCGTCAGGGTTGAGAACATGCGCGCGAATGCCGCCGCAGTTATCACATCTCCTCGTTTGAGTCTAAGCCAAAATAATAAGTGGGAAAAGAAATACAATGTATAAGGATTTAAACATGCTTCAAAACAAAACCGCCAAAGCAACAACGCAGATGCAAAAGCACCACCTCCCTAAAAAAAGAAGAAATTCCGATGAGAAAGTCATAATCTTAACAATCCACAGTAATAACTTCTCTGATTTCAACCATTCCCACACAAGGCAGCATCTCTGAATAAACTTTTCAAACCCAAAAGCCAAAGGCTGAACGACCAAACAAAAAACATTCAAAGCAAAAACAAGCCTGACATGTCAGCAAATGTAAACTTTCATCACTTGCGGTTTGCTCACGAAAAATAACAAGTTGAAAGCTAAACAAAGATTTTTTTTCCTCTCCAACTTCTGTGCGGTAGAACTCACTGGTGAGGGACCCTTACCAGTGCCGGGTGCGAGGGGTCACACCTACCTACGCCCTCCATAACACAAAGACCCCGCCATAACTGAAATGCTGACAACACTCACAAGTAACAACAACCTCATCAACCTCTTACCTTGATTAACCTTCTTATATACACAAACATGTAGATTATCTGCTGAAACAAGATACAGGAATAAAATTTGATAAAAAACATGACGAGAATACTTCATTTAGTTCTCGATACTTTGTGCTTGGCATGACAGGCAAAATAAAAAAATATCACTTGTAGTTTAGGGAAACAAAATACTGTAGATTTTCAGCCAGCATCACGAAAGTTAGAATGCTGAGAATAGAACTACAGTAGGTGAAGTAAAATCATAATCTCCGATCTCGTCTAGCGAAATAATGAGAACAAAATATGAGAACTGATGCCAACTCATCCACTGGTATTTCTTCCCTGATTAACAGCAAAGACGAGGCTATTGCTAATCACTGCTTTAGGCTGATTATAACCTAATAAGAAAAATCATCGAAAACATCCAATCTAGAAAAATACAAATGTAATAAGAAGGAAAAAGTGGGTCTAGAATTTGGTAAAAAGACACCAGGTAATTACCACTCAATTGGTCTGTTTTACACCTCACCCACAGCTTCTGTGTCTTGATTGGCCAAGAGCCAGTCACATGGCATTTCCTAATTTGGCTATATTGTGCTTTTTACAGCTAAAAGAACTGCACTTTTAACAACCACAGTACCAAACCCCTAGCAACAAACAGACAATATGCATGACCACTGGCCTGTGTACAAATGCATCATGGTATGCGCACTGCACTCATTCTGAAG
>NW_019091360.1:3057476-3129240 GCF_001949145.1 Acanthaster planci
ACCCTATGGGCACTTCGAATTTTTGCTTCGAACGTTTGTATATGAAGCAATATTTTACCTCCAATTTCACAAAAGGTGAAATCTAATCAAACTCCAAATATTCTGATTCATAAATGTTGATTTCATATAACCGCTACAAAGTTCCACTGACATATTAATTTGGTCTGATTTTCCGATTTTTTTTCCAAAGTGCAAAATGAAATGAGCCTCAAAATATTTTTTACCATTTTTAGTCAGGTGAGTGGAGGTAATAATTCTTTACTAGAATTTATCACTTTTTTAACCTTTTGAAATTTGCTGTGGGATTTTCTGGGATTTTTTTAATAATTATGTTCATATCATTTACTCGTCACCCAGCGCCAGATTCAAGGTTCTGAGTGAAGAGCAAATTCATATACCGGGCTAATTTACAATACGCCTTGAATATTGAAAACTGAAGTAGGGGGCCCACGCAAGTCTTACATGCATCCTTCAGTTCGTGACAAATATGGAACTTGTCGATGTTGTGTTCCAAAGCACATTATGATAGGCCTTTGTATAAAAATATGTGTTCACAGTGCCCAAAGTTCCACTTTTGGGTTTGACAAACTACCCCCCCAGTCCCTGGTCAGGCAATGCGCCTGCAAGGGACGGGCAGATAATAGACCGGCATGTGTGACTGAAATGATTGCTGCCACCAAGTGTCTCCTATTTGGTTGGAGTATAATTTCATGTAAGATTGACAGATTTCCAAGTCCCTTCCCGGCAAAGGTTACAACCTGCCTCTTCGCTTCCAGGAAAAATTCATGAAACTGAAACCCCTCGGTAGGCCTACTATCTGAGGTCATTTTTGCATTCCACCCAATTTTGGGGGAAAAAAATGTGAAGATAGGTTCACCAAGGTTACCGTTTTATGAAAGAAAACAAATTGGGGCTTGTAATGTTATAGAAGCAAAAATTGTCTATTCAAATTTAATTTTGCCCATCCTCAGGCCGGACAGGTGGACGGGTGGCAAGATGAGACACTGAGCCGGAGTAGCAAAAATGATGTGAGATACGGGCAACCTGACTTACCTCGGATAGACTGGGCCAGCTCCTTCAGCTGTGTCTTCTTCTCCAACACCTCCACCGACTGAGTGTAGGCATTGTAGCGGACCGAGAAGGGCCGCGGGATGACGGAGGCAAATTGCCTGGAAAAGAGATTGATGAGCAACACTTTCCTGATCTGTGCACTTGATAACATACAGCTGGGTTTCCGTTGCCTCAAACTTGTGTGTTTACACGCACACCCTCTTATCTTCTGGACGAGTTTGGCTACAATATTAGTGCACTGTAATTAGGAATGTATCTGACCTATGAAATACAGGACTAGAAGGGTTTGTAACTGCTCATGAATCTTTTTATAGATCGTGAGTTCTCCTATTGGACTGGTATCCTAAAAATCACGACATGATCACTCTATAAATTTGAGGTCCAAAAGTGTGTCATATTTGTGCCCCTGTTACACTTGACCTGTGTAATGTAACACTGAACTATCACTGAGTTTGACTTCAAAGTATTTTGTTTGACAGGTAGTTTGCATTACTTCAATGCTCTTGGAAATTCAATAATGTGTTCTGAAGTACAAACTCATACGTCAATATCATACATTGATTTGTGAATGACTTGCAAGGGACTTGTAATTTGGCTTGTAACTAGTGACTGAATCCTGACCGATCTATGGTAAATTAGTATTGATTCATGCATGACTAACTTCAGATTCTGTGATTGACTTGTGACTGACTTGTGATATGACATGTGATGTGGCCTGTGACTGATATGTGACCCGACTTCTGATGTGACCTGTGACTGACTTGTGATATGACCTGTAATTGACTTGTGATCTGACTTCTTATATGACCTGTGACTGACTTCTAATCTGACTTTTGATATGATCTGTGACTGACTTGCAATCTGACTTCTGATATGACTTGTGATTGACTTGTAATCTGACTTCTGATATGATCTGTGATTGACTTGTAATGACTATTGATATGACCTGTGACTGAGTTGTAATCTGACTTTTGATACGATCTGTGATTGACGTATCATCTGACTTTTGATATGATCTGTGACTGACTTGTAATCGGACTTCTGATATAACCTGTGATTGACTTGTAATCTGACTTCTGATATGATCTGTGATTGACTTGTAATCTGACTTCTGATATGATCTGTGATTGACTTGTAATCTGACTTCTGATATGATATGTGATTGACTTGTAATCTGACTTTTGATATGATCTATAGTTGACTTGTAATCTGATTTCTGATATGACCTGCATGTAAACTTACAACTGCATTTTGAGTAGCTTGTGATGATTTGTACGGCTGGATCAATTCAAAAATATTCACGATTCAAACCTTCAATTCGATCATATATCCAAGTATTTTGTCAGATTGACCGACAGATTGTTGACGAAACTATATTCAAAATCAGTTGCAATAATGCACACAATTGTATACTATAATCACTATGATAACTTCTTACATCTGGGAGTATCTCCAGCCACAATTTAGCAAGATTTAAGAGACGAACAAACTTCTTGCCCTGTTGAAACTTTCTGTTCCTTTTAAATTTTCAAATGAATAATTTACTTTTGGAGTCATCATAAGATTTCTGTTGCTTTTTACTGAGTCTGCTTGAAACAAGCCTCCATAATGCAATTTTTCTCATTTAGACCAAAAGAAACTTCTCCCATTTCATTAGCATTTTTATATTCAGAAAATAATATTTGATAATCAATTGAATATTCAGATAGTTGGCACAGCCCTAATGATTTGACTTGTGATAGCCTTCTGACCAACTTGTGACATTTGATGATATTCCTGAAGCCTCAGATTCAAAGCCTGATCCAGTCCATTTCTTTCTTCACGTTCACTTTGATTATTATTTCCACAGCTTTCTGT
The DNA here is from genome assembly GCF_001949145.1 of Acanthaster planci. The sequence continues at coordinate 3,060,405 of NW_019091360.1, forward strand.
CCCTGTAACTAGCTTTTCACACTTTAAATCTACATATTGAAATGAACATACCTCATTTTATCCTTGGCGTCTTCAAAGCTCTCGGCTACAAAGTACATTGGCTGGAAACTGGAGATGGGGTATTTCTGCACGGCCGTCTTAGCCGGGTTAAAGGGTTTGAACTCAGGTTTGTCAGTCAGACAGTACTGGGAAATAAACGGAAACCACAACTGAATAGGAATCTTCCATTCTTTATATTGAAACAAAGGAGACAATCAGAAATGTTGGTTGTTACTTCATCATGTGTCCACAGTCTTGTTAGTCTGTATTGCTGTTTGGCTGTCTGTCTTTTACCGAGCTGTTTGTCATTTGTCTACTTGTTTGTTGTTTGGAGTGAGTTTCTGAGGTCTACTGGATTAACTTGAAGATGTGCATGATGCCCGTCTTCCAATTGACTGTTAATGTAGCTGAAGCATAGTCACTGTTCACTCAGTTTTCATACACATAGAGAAATTTGCAGTACAAACATGTACCAAGTGTGAACATTCCTGTTTTAGTGTGGTAAAGAAATCTGAGAGTGATACTAATTTATCCGGCGCTGTGGACTGCGGTTTCCTTTACTGTTCTTTGTTTTGCCAAACCTAGCCCCAAATATGTACAAGACTGTTCTTCAGAGAGGAGAGTAACCTCATGTGGACCTTGCTTAGTCTAAACAAGGTTCACATGAACCCTTCACTATGTGGACCCATTTTGTTCTCAAGTCCACACAATGTCCACTCAAGAAAAGCCAACACTTGCAATGTTTTCATTTTGGTTCCAAATCTTACCTGCAGTTCCCCGTAGGAGGACAGCAGCCCAGCACCGTATGCTTTGCGTTGACCATTCTGAATACACATCCCGAACTCCACAGTGAACCAGTAGCACTGACCAAACGGGAAAAGTACACACACTCAAAATAAGTTTTTCATGGTATTTTTAGAAGCCCAGCTGGAAAAAAATTCAAAAACCCCAGAGGTTAATACATGTAACTACTAAAGGTTTGCGGTAGCAACATGTGACCATCTTTTTTGCATTATTCAGGTCTATACCCATACATATACTAAAACAAAGTATCTTCTCACAAGTGATTTTTTTGCGCCTTCAAACAGTTTATGTATGAATGAGAACTTACTGTTGACAGCTTCTCTATGTATTCATCAGGTGCACCCAGAGAAGCAAGACCAATCTCCTGAAAGGAAAGTGGAAAGTGTCATATATGCCTAAGGTCAATAAAAAGGCTTTAGCAGTTAAGTACTTAACTCCAGTCTTCCTGGACATGAGATAACGGATATTAATTTTCCCTTATCTTCCCAGGGTTGTGTTTCAGTAGTCTGGTTTCCAGATGTAACGGGCCGGTAGCCATCACTGACCAAAACAGGCCAAGGGGCAATGCAAGATGTAACTTAAGATGTAACATCTTGAATGCAACTAGTACATCTCTGTTACTTTGTAAAACTCAGTGTCAGGCAAAAGCTGCAACAAGTACTTTTTTTAAACAGTGAAAAGTCAAAGAGAGGGAAAACAATTTTCACACTGTGGACATCTGGAAATAATAGACAGTCTCCAAAAATTCAATGAGTAGGGTTTGGAAATTTCAGACAGTGATGGAAACATTCAGAAATTCCTTCTGTTTTGGTCATGCAACCGTGGTGGCAACCAGACCTGAAAATAAATCTCAATTGGTCAGCACATTTGGTCTGGGAACCAGACAAACATTGTAGGTCCATTGTAGGTTACCCTCCAGCTAACACCCATACCTAATTAAATTTCTGAGCAAAAGCAGTGGGCTTACTCAATCGGCACACAGCAACTGGATTCGAACCCCTAACCACTGGATCACAATCAAGTCAAAAAGTCGTCTAATTTTCAACCTCCTACATAACAGATCCTATGTAATTCCAAATCAGACACCTTATTTCATTTCCATGAATCAGCTTCCAATTTGTTTTTTCCACGAGTAAATTGAACACCACAGAGAGCCAACTTCAAAACTCACCTGTGAAAACTGAGCAAAGCTCGGATCAGCAAACAACGGCACATGTCCAATCAGCTCATGGCAAACATCACTGTCGGAAAAAAGAAGAAAAGACAATTCAATATGCAAGATAATCATTCGTAAGACATTAAAATCAATGTCCATGTGCATGCATAAAAAATGATGTCACTTAAATGCATCTTCAATGAAATGGCTTATGTGAGTTTAGTTTATGGTACTGACAGAAGACATCATTTCAAATAAGTGCATATGGCGCGGAACGTGTGCAAGATCAGTTTTATTGGTGCCCCAGTATCATTATCATTATGCGTGAAATAGCCTATGTACTAGAGCATGATTATTTGATTTTACCAAAAATCCACATTACAAAAATAGATAAAGAGAAATACAATAAATCATGAGGTTGTTAAAATTACTAAGTCATACACAGATAGGAAATTAAGAAAAAGGTTGGTCAAAATCCTATGTTCCCATATCTCATGAACAATGCCGCAATACCGACAAGGTTACATGTAGCTGTCATTCAAGAGCCTAATGAGAGGAACGGCTGACTAATTCTGTACCACTCTGTTCTGCACATACAAGTAATCTGTTGAAATGGGCTTGGATTTCTAATAGTCTCGTAGGTGTTAAATTGTTTAACGGCAACTAGTCACAGTGAGAAATTGGGACAAGATGTCGCAAGTGATTGAGCAAATTTAACACAAAGTCTACTCCTTTTGCCACAGAGAGTTTCTTCGGTTTACATTAGTTAACATTTATGGCTGCTTCTTGTGTGTGGTACTAAAATCCTGAAATTACTCTTAACACATTTATCCATTTAATTATCTGTTGCTCGAGGGAAAGGGTGTTTGGCAATGTGACAGCCAGGTTTTGGAGACTGCACGAACGTCAACATTCGCTCATATTTGTTATATCTAACGTGCACCGTGTCATAGAGCCTGGGTTTTGGATGTCGTGCGGAGGCGAGCACTCTGAGCCATGCGCACCTGTAAAACTCAGTTCCATGTCAGCTGCTGGTGTAGGCCTATCGGTACCTGTGTACTTGTGTAAAATATTGGGTGTGGTTTTGGATTGGAGTGTGGGTGTGGATTACACAGTGCCTTAGTGTGTTTAATGTATCAGAACAGACCAACAGTAAAAAGTAATATGAGGAAGACTGTGTGGGTAAAGTTATGTCCAAAGGTCACCGTTACATTTAAGGAAGGCTGTAAGAAACTGGTCAGAAAGAGTCGGCAGTTACCTTGAGGTACCCGTTAGCTAGAGTAGGGCACTGCCAATCAACAGATGTTGCCCTTTTCCCACTACAAACTGCTTCACCCCGAGATTTTCTGCCCTGGGTTAAGCGTTTCTTACCCCGGGGTTTGTTAACCTATGTTGGGTGACGGAAGTCACACCACGTGGGGATTGCAGAGTGCCGAGTGTGGATTACTAGCCGTGCTAGTGCAGATTATTCATGAGTTCTTTCATAATTAATGCGTCTAACAGACTGAAACCCAATTGGGTAAATGGAATAACTGTTGAGAACTGAGGAGGAGAACATCAAACCCGCTCCCTTTGATCTTACCAACAAATCTTACTGCTATGCACAAGTTTTAATTGTTCCATCTGTCAACCGAGTCACCCATCAATTATCAATTACATGGTTTTCTACCGGTATTTCCACCAAAACAACCCCATAACCCTTAGATTGCTCATTAAACTCCACGCAAAGGCATAGTTTAGGTTAGGTGACTTTTCCACAGACCAAAGGTAGGTTTCCTAAACTCGTACAACCTAGACTGGCTTATAAGGAAATCATGCTACACGGTCCAATGGCTTTTGTATTGTTACTGACAGCCCATGCATCATTTTTAGGCTGCAGTCGTGATTCTGAGCTTACCTGTAGTATTAGAACTGGACCTATTTCTAAACAACAGGGCTTTTCATGTCCAAACTATGCCTCGCACCATAAATTTCTTCATCCGCTGGTAGGACATTTACGCCCCTCTCACTGAAATGATTGGTGTTGGTGGGGACTTACGGTTCTGGCGTGTACCAAGGGTTTGACCCGTGCCTGATGTACTGGGTGCTGTGGAACACGCGGAATGCCAAGCCAGCCAGGAAATCCCGGGGAGAGAGCAGCCCTGCCACCGGACGCAGGGTGAAACCTGTGCAATCTGGCCATCGAAATGCAAAAACAATTGGTGAAAAATCAACTGGGAAACCAACAAAACCTGGGTGACCTTGTTAACAGACTTTTCTAAACCAACTATCTGGGTAGTGAAGCATCAAACAACTGTCAAGCCTAGATTTTTCTCAATTAGGAGCCAATGGCTACCAATTATTTTTTTCTGTATAAAGGGCTGGCCGTTTGGAGAACAATGATGCACAAAAGAACAGCTGTTGGCAAGCTGCCACAAATGAGTCGCGATATGGAGCGTAAGTACAACTAAATCTGGCCCCAATTCTGAACAACTGGTGTAGAAAAAGTTGAATAAATGTGTATGTATGAAAAAGATTTGTGATGGAATTATTTGACAGATGTGCACCCTTGTCTTTCAATCATCCATATTTTCAGTTTTTGTCTTGCAACTAGAAAAGCTGTTTTGAGGCCTTTTGGTTTTTATGCTGATGCACATTTCCACATTCATGAGCTAACTACATGTATGGTACTGGTAGAAACCTCTGTTTCATTGATTTGTCTGCAAAAATCTGCTCAGTTTTTCTTCTTTAATATTTGCCGTTCTCAATTTCTGAGCCTCTGATGACTCATTATTGAGTATTCAAGTGCATGGCTTGAAGCCAATGAGTAACCAATACTCAGTAATGTTTTCAACGAACAAACTTTTAGTTCAGAATTAGAACAGAAAAAACATGACCTCAACACTGTTTTTCCCCAACTGACATGACAGCGACAGCACCATTAGTTGTCCAGAAAAGCTCGAAAAATGTTTTGAAAAAGTGCCATTTTCAGTAGAGTAACCGTGGACTTTTTCAACATTACTTTGGAAGAACTGAATCTATCCGCTAAGATGTGCGTGAGTGAGCAAGTACACCACACAGGAAGTTAATGACAACCGGTTTCTTTGCAATGCTATCAGCACAGGCAAAATCAAATTCACTACGAAAAGTCACTTCAGATGATTTTTCACACACAAACAGCTTTGAAATTGTTCTTATTTTTTAATGATTCACTCTACTCAGATTTCTTCTAAGAGTGAGTATGTGTTTTACCTTTGAGGAAGTTTGAGACATCCTCAAGTTGCGGAATGTTGTCCTCTCGGTAGCCACAGTTCTCCACCAGGAGGGGGAAGATGTGGTTGAATTCACGGCAGGCGTGGGTGGGGAACAGCTTGGTAAGCTCTCGGAACATGGTGCCCCAGGTCTTGATCTCGTCGGCTGTGTAGGTAACGTGGGGAATCGGGGTCCCACTGCAAAGACAATGAAGACGCAAAATTGGCATTCGAACATTCACTTTGTTTGAACAAAGAAGGTTAAGGCCTGAGGTTGGAGAGTGATATCAACTCCATGGCAAAGACAGTGATGATGATGAAAACTTTTAATATCACAAACGGGTTTCAGAAACGAAGATAGGATTGGTGCTTCTTAGGCTCAAGGTGACAATGATTCTAGTCCAACTTGGCGCCTATGATGTATCCAGGTTTTGGGTCAATAGAGATTGGGAGACAGATTTTTTTTTCCCCAAAACAATTGTCAAAAATTTTTCTTGTCCACGAAAGAACCCTCCACCCTCAAAAGGTGCTAGCATTCCCTATAAACTGTCGCTGCTTTGGTTCCTAATCAATTGGCAATAAGTCCCCAGGGGGACAATTTGTCTCCTCTCATACCAACACTTGACACGTGTACTTCCGGTTGCTAGTCCGTTCTAACATCTTGTTTCCTTCCTCGAATTATTGCTACTGGCGCATGCTCGACAGGCATAACTTGATTGAAAGCTGACAATAATCAAACCATCCACATGACTTTGGGGATATATACAACTTTTTGTTTCCACTTACAAAAAAAAAACAAATGCCGACAAAATCGTTTGTATCTGCTCTACTCTAGAAAACTGATTTCTGAATTATTGTCTGCTTCAAGTACAAAATCTGCTTGCAAAGGTCCATAGATAATCGGAAAACACAGTACTTTGGGGTTTAAAGATCGGACGCTGGGGGCACAGTATACACAGGGAGTCTTACACAGTCTGATTGGTTACAAGCCAAAAACTGACATCAGGCACAAATACATATGACATTACTTTTTTATTATGACATATGACATTACTTTTTTATTATGACATATGACATTACTTGTTTTCACGTGTGCAAAAAAATAGGATATTCAGGATAGTTGGTATTTGCCATATATCAAGTTGACATGAATTGTATGTATCAAGAGTTCCATGTGCAGCTCATCATGTTTAAATGAAGTTGGACATTCACAATTTGTATCAAATACTAAATTTGAGTACGGTTTGTTGATAAGACTGTGAGCAAGGCTGTTGGTGGTTTACACAATTTCAACTAGAACAGCCACTTGGGTTTGCAGAAACAGAGCAAGTCCAACATCCAACATCTGCAATTTCATCAACTGGGGCTTTACAACTCACTGTTTGTAGTTGAAGGCAATGTCAGCAAATTCTTTGCGCCTGGCGCGGTACACAGGATCAGTGAAGCCCTGTGGAAGCATCAAGGGGAATCAAGAATATTCATTACTTGCTGTACAAGAAATTTGGAAAGTTACAAGGAATGGATAGATCTGTAACTTTTTACTCAACAAAACTGATCAACTCTTTAAAAACAGAAGCAGTTCTCGAAGCGTAACCAAAAAAAAAAAAAATTTAAATCTGTAAAAACTTGAAATCACTGCACTTCCCAAATACATTTGTACGCTGTGTTTCTGTCAAAAATGTATGCTGCATGCTTGTTTAATTTATGTTAATTTTGTAAGATAAAAAAAAGGCTGCTGAACCAAAATATCCACAAAGTAGTGAGGTTGTGTTATCAACAAACGGAAGGGCGGCATCCATGTGATCGGTGCAGTGACAGCAATATATTGGCTTCATGATCCGTATATTCCGTTTATACAGTTACTAGCTTATAAATTAAGTGACTGCAAACAAGTCAATTTGCCGTGGGCTACGGGGTGAAAGTACAGGGTGATAGTACAGCTACGTAAACAACTCTCGGGCAAATGGTTCGGATCTGCGTAAACCACCTCATTTGCATAAAGCCTTTGCTTCATTTCATGAACAAGTGAACAGAAGCATTTAAAATTCCAGTGGCATTCTAAAAAATTAGAAATTACTACAATCTTTTTATTAAAAAAGGAGGATTAAAAGATTCCTACCTGATGTAAAAAAAATTAAAGACATCATCAATCCTACATCATTTTTTTCTACATGGTACTCAGGAAAAATAATAGATATGGACTGTGACACACGAAAAAGCAAAACTTTGGTAACCTGAATGTGGCCTTAATGTACAACGAATATGTACAAAATATGCAGATGTGAAATCTTACCGTCATCGTCAGCAACATTGATGAACAATTTCATGACACAAGATATCAAAAATAATTTCATCACCACCTGTTACATGATTATCAGCTTGAGTAAACATAAGGATAAAAAAGTACTACGATACTACAGGACTTCAATATATTCTGTAAGTCTTGATTCATGCAATGTTGCGAGGGTCACTAGAACAAGGTAAACTTGGCATGACCATGGATACCAGTTTGTAGATCACATCTATGCCATGCATATTACAGGACTTCAATATATTCTGTAATTCTTGATCTATGCAATGTTGCGAGGGTCACTAGAACTAGGTAAACTTGGCATGACCCTGGTTACCAGTTTGTAGATCACATCTATGCCATGCAGTGTTTTGTTTAATGCAGCAACTTGACTCTGGGGAATTGCAAAGTAACTGTGTGGTTATGAACATGTGGTGCAGTGTCAAGAAGCCTCAAAGCACTTACACTGCTTTTGAGTTCATCAAAACGGAATTTAGACTTTTCCAAAGGGGGTAGAGGTGGGAGGGGCTTGGTTGAAGGTGGGGGGTGTCAGTAAAACAGTTTACTCACAGGATGGTCGGCATCTAACTCTGCTCCGTAGCTCAAGATGTTGTTGGCAAACTCGTCCGTATCCTTGATCCTCCTTGGAAACCACGGAACTATAAGTGGAGAAGAGATGCCACAAACAAACACATTCAATCCGTGTGTACATGTAACTGGGAATAAGGCAACGGTTTTTGCTGAAAACAAGCTGAGAATGGTCAGTGGACATGTATGGGAGATGCTTATGGCACAAGCTGTGTGAACATGGAACTTGACAGCGAAACCTGCCCAGGTTAAGAATACAATGGCAAATTTACATGTAGCTAATGTTTCTACATTGGAATAGCAACTTGGAATCCCAAAACATTCCACACCGGATCTAAAAGAATATTACTTTTGAGGCTGGTAAAAGTCTGGAGTAGTCCTCATTATGGAATTCGCACTCATTTTTACTTAAAAAAGAAAATCTCCTTAGCATTGTTGACATTGATTTTGGGGGGGTGACAGCTTATATTTCAATATCATGAATTCCTCAAAAATTCAAAATGCTGATGAAACAACTCGCTGTGACAAGCGATAGAAATGTAATGCTCTTTGTTTTCTCTGACAACAAACATCAGGCAAGCCGGACGCATTTGACATGTACTTCCATACACCTCGGATAAATTCACTCTACATGTTTACAAGACTACACGGCCTCCCTGCCTTGGTGATATATGAGCCAATACTTGCTCCAAAATCTGCATTTTACTTTCAACCTGGATGACCGTCAAGCTAGCTTTCAACTGCTCTGGAGGGTGTAGTTTAATGAAAGTGTACAAATTGTGCTAGTCGTCAGGAAACCTCCCAGTTCCATCTCGATGGACTGCACTTGAGGACTGTACACATGTTTAGCTAAGCAAAGACTCTTAACAGAGCTTTTATGGAGGATACTTAGGGAGATCTCATTTGCTTATTTAATACCCTGAATGCATCTAAACCTTAGACAGCTTTAAAATTGTATTTCAGATGTCATAACAGAGCAGACATTTACCATTTTCCTAGCCGTTTTTGTATTTGTCCGTTCAAAAACAGATAGCATATCTGAACAAAATGTACCTCTGCATCAGCGTTTTAGCTAGCGAGCCATGCAGCCGTGTTTTGCACGGCCAGTTTTGTGAAATCATGGCCCATTTTTTCAAGCACGGCCTGGCAGTGCAAATCAAGCCGTGCACTACTTAATTCAAGGCTTGTGCAATTTAGATCCAAACAAATGCGAAAATAAAACCTGAGCTAAAATTCAGCTTTTCCCATGCTTTTTCTTGGCCCCATCAACCAAGTCCAAAATAAAAAATATGCTGCAGTAAAGCTGGGGCTACGGTTTGGACGTTTGGTTCAAATGCATCAATGCCGGCAGGTGGGTTCCCCTTATACTTACAAATGAACTACAGCACCGTATCTATCAACTTGTAACAAAATGAATACAGGGAGCCATACTTGTTCACCAGCTATCGATCGTACATGTAATCAACCTCATTCCATGGTGATCGTTAGCCGCCATATTACGCCCATTCTCGCATGAGGTAGTCCATGGGGACGAGGTTGACATATAATCGTTTCAGGGCTTACGCTGCATGCTCACTATATCATCCAGAATGAAATGAAACATAACAGATTTCTTCTCGAAGGCAAGGGCTGGCCAACACGTAATCTTTCTTATTGTCAATATTCAGCATAAAGCTTGTTTAGGTTCTTCTACCTTAAAGACGGAAAAAATTGTTGAACTCTTCCAATGCCATGTTCAGACTCGTGCACAAGTGCGAGCACATGGCCTGCCTGTATGGTATATACATGTACATGTACATGTACGTGGGTGCGTGTACAGTGAGCATACACGCACTATGCGATTCATGTATGACGTGTATTTTTCCATTCACATTGAAGTCGAATCTTGTACTCAATTTGCCTGTTCCTAGCCAAATTGCCAAAGGAAACATGCACGTAGGAATACTGGGATTTATTTTGTATCTTTATTTTTGTTTTCTTATCACATAATAATCTGAATGTACTGTATTGCAACAAAAAGGCACAAAATGTGTGTCAAGAACTGACCTGCATTACTACTTGCATACCATTTTTTAAAAATGAAATAAAATAGTGATGAGAAATTTGTTCAAAGGTGTGTCATTATTCGCTTCTTTGTTGCAGAGCTGTTTAATCACACTATATAATTGCACACAGATTTACAATTTTATTTTTTTTCTAAAATCTCTTATTTTTTGGTTGGAAAAGGCAAAACTCTCCGAAAACTGTCAGAAATTCGTCAGAGACCACCAGAGAGCAACTAAAATAGGCAGAAATTCCAGGGTCCTTACGCAGGCCCTGGATCCTGGCCGTAAGGGACTTCGCGCTGCGCGCTCGTGTTGCGTGCTTCAAGTTGGGGCACAAATTTTGGAGTCTAACAAGACAGCACTCCCTACGTTTTCATTTTGCACTCCCACTTTTCAAATCCTAGCTAAAACACTGCTCTACGTAAAAGTTCCAAAGGCCAAACCATTTTTTGGTGTTTTGAGTTTTCACTTTGGTTTTCGTGCTTAAGACATTGAAAATATGACAGTGTGTTCTGATGTGACCTTCTCGTATCAAAAGCTGATAAGGGGCAGAATAAAATCGATTGTGCTAAGTATGTTCTGTCTAACTACTCTCTTTTTTCGGTCACTTTTATTACTGGCTACGTCACGGTCTGCTGACCGTAATGATGTGACTTACTTTTCTCGACAGAGCCTTTGCGTCGATGAATAAGTGCAATGATTTCATGTGCAGGGGGCGGAGCAGGATGGTGTCACATCACAAAGCATGATGGGTAACATGCATGGGTTTAGAAAAAAAAAGAAAAAAAAAGAAACCAAGATTAACCACTTACAAAAAGCTGACATAAAGGGCACATTAACTGTACTTGGAATGTTTCCATCCACCTTTCCTCACATTCACTGAACCAAATTGATCAATATGGATCCATTTCAAAAACTCACAATCCAAATACATTACCCTGATGGCAAAATGTACTCATTAATGAATTCAACTGAAAGGTTCTAAAGGACTTTGGAAAATGTCTAATTCCCCAGGTATCCATCATTGTACTGCTAGGCGGGGCAATTTGATTCCACCATGAAAGCTTAAAGTCCATTTTCTCTGAAAGTGGAGTTGATTCTGGCCTTGCGTTTGGTCTGCAAACAACACAAACTGAATACACAATACAGTTTTGCTTCTTCACTCCAAACTTTTACTATCCTGACAATTTCAGATCAAGTTTCAGTGATGACAGCATCTACAGCTTACTCGTATTTTCTTCTTGGGAGCGCGACAACACGTGGACGTATGTTGCTTCCTCTTTCAGCTTATCCAGGACAGTGTCCAACTTGTCCGCCTTCTCTTCGCAGATGACCAGAAACTCATAGCTGCCCTCGTCCCCCTTGGAGGGGCGGGACTCAATCTGCGACAAGTTGATGCCATGTTCCTACGGCAAACAGAAACAGGTAGTAGTAAGTTAAAATTTGTCCTCGGCAAATGTGGCTTCCCAGGCTGGGGGTCTCCAGTTTTGAAGGCATGCAACAGCTTAGACAATCTTTAAAGATGCCCTCCCAAAACTACCAGTAGTGCCTGCATCCTAGTTTAATCCTTAAGTGACTTGTCGGCAACTCGTCAGTGAGCAAGCCTGAACACTGAAGTGACCATGAGTAATCTTATTTCAGCATATCCCCTCCGAGCGGAAACAAAAGAGGGCGCATTTCGGTGGGAATTAATTCACCGCACAAGTTTATGTGTGCTTTTAGCGAAGGACAGGCTGACCTCACAGGGACCATTTCTGTCCAAAGTCAGGGTCACTGTGTGCCACCTCAGCTGGCTGAAATATATTCCACCAGCCTGTCTCTGATGAGTCACACACCCAACGTTCAAGCTCAAGCCCCTAAGCTTTCTACCAAGCCATTACAAAATGACGTGCACAGTTTCTGGATGTATTCCAACCCTCTGATTGATTTGGACGTATTCTAACCCTCTGAATAATTTCAATTCCATCCTCTTCTTGCCCTCTTTTTCAAACAAGCTAGGTTTGCAACAAATACACGTCAGTTCTAAGGTATACATGTTCTGCATGGCAAGAGCGTGTTCATCTATGCAAACCATTTAGTAAAAACATGTACATATTGCAAAGGGTTCTTTACCTGTAACAATACATGCAATTCACAATACAGTACCCCACCGAAACAGTCCCATGGAGAGGCCATTTTTTGGCAGCATATTGTGGCAAACAGTCAACAAATTCTAATTGCCAGCTGTGCAGGGAGGGGACTTGAATTGTTTCTGATGTTTGTTTGTGCACTGTATTTTCTGCCCACCTTACAATCTTTCCCATCTTTTCCTACTGGTACGACACGGATTGCCAAGGTCTACCGGTACATACATATTACCATATCTCCTCAAGCTGTCAACTAAGATTTGCTCAAAAGTAAATCATGAAAGGCTGGCTAAGTTTTTGTCGACCGTTAACTTCAACAGAGCATCAACTCATCACCTGTTGGAAAATCACTGTCCACTTCAATTTTGCACATACCTCAAATAACTTGAGAGTGCGTGCGAGTATTCCAACTTCCTCCTTCAAGCCAAACATGAGGGATGTACGGCCATTCTCCCCTCTCACTTCCGAGTTACCTTTCCCCTGTCACAACAAAAAAGCAAAAAAACGAAGATCCAGGTTCGTGAATCAAGGTCAAATTCACAGGATGAATAACTGCTTTAAGTTTGTATGACATATGATACTGTGATGTATACAAAAATCGCCTGAAAAAGTCCTGTCGACCGATTGATGAGTCGTCTATAAAATGTCACTGGATGATTCATTCCAACACATGACATGAACACATGATGCAGGGGACTGCAACAATTCTGATCCAAAGTGTTTAGTAAATACGTGAAGAGTGTGCTAAGTCCCCGATCGCTCAATATTTCTGAACTCAACGATTATGCAGGCTTTCATTTCGGTGGGGATTTAATTTGGATGACAGACGAAATGATCCGTGGATTCCATGTGCTGTGTCTCCTCATGAATATCAATCTTACAAACATTCGTCCACATGGCATGTTCTTCATAAAATGGACCAAAATGCAATGGCTGTCATTTGTCAAAACTTCTAAAAGAGTGACTTTGATCATGTAAAATACAAATTAGCACCTACAGATTTATAAAAATGATTATTTGGGGATATTTAGGCATAATATGTACTAATGGTGGACATTTGGTTGGCTACTAATGCAAATCAAATGGATTTTCAAGCCACGAAAAAAAGAGCACAACATTGACGGAAAATGATGAGTAAAGTTTGGCTCTCTTTATTCTGTTACCGTTTATAATCACTCTCACTATACCAACATATTTGCCAGGTCTTGTATATTTCGACCACCAAAAATCATCTTTAAGTTTGGCTGCATCAAAAATTTATAAGGAGTACAATATGTTCCTTGTGAGTGTTACATTTGACAGAATTTTGATCACGTTCAATAATTTTGACAGAAACTGCATAACGTTCGAGAATGCCGAAAATGCTGTCACATGTAGTGCTCAAAAATTCCATGCGCGATTTTCATTTTGCCAGTTATTTTGGAGATAACCCTGCTGAAAATAAAATTAAAATTAACAACTCTGAGCATTAGATTTTCATCATGAATCGTATTTTATGTCTCGAACATTATTTTCAGAATGACGGATTTTCTTTTGAGAAAAATTGTTCCGAAGAGAAAAATTGCGGAGCGTCGCCATTCTGTGGAGGGGTTCATGAATATCAAATAAAAAAGAGGGCGCACTATCTAACAGCCCAAGATCCAGCGAAATGTTTCTCTAACGTCACCACGAGAGATTGATGGAAGCCGCAAAATCGCCACGATCGGTATTTTGGACTGCGGTTTTCGAGAACATACTTGAAGAAAATGTGATCGGTTCAGTCCTAAAAGGATGATGGTTTGGCGGTGCTTTTTTGCACTCTTTTTTAAAGCTTGTGCTGTACATCGATATATGGACTTTACTCGCTTTTTTTCCCGCTTTTTTGGCAGTCGTTTTATTGGACACTAACGACAGAATCGAATGACATTTGCGACTGCCGACTTCGGGACCCGATTAATTGTGAGAGGTACTTTTTAATTTCGTGATTATGGTTTTAATATGTGTAAATATTAGAACCTTTCACCAGATATCCATGTAAATCTGTGTAAAATAACCTCAGGGATTATCACTCCTCAGTAAATTCTGTTTGCTCGGATTTTAACAGGGAGTTCATGTCCCTCAAAATTGCTAACGTTTGAGACTTCAATTAATTAACTCCAATTAAGTTGAAAGGTTGACACGGTCATCATTGTTCCAGATATCAGTCATGACTTCCCTCATTACATCAAACATTGGAAATTAATTCACTGCACTCTTCACTTCAGGAAAAGTGAACCCCCAAAGTTGAACATTATCTAATAGTCCATATTTTGAGGAACCTGCCATATACTGGTATGTGCAATTATACACACACATCCAAGCATTTTTGTTTATAACCCTAAAAGCTTAAAATAACCTCAGGGGAAGAGGAATCCAGAGACCACCCTGTCAACACTTTCAGCAATAATGTTGCAATGCGATAATGTTGCAATGCAATAATGTTGCAATGCAATAACATTGCAATGCAATAATGTTGCAATGCATTATTTTCTTGATTAGGCTTTGGTGAATCTCGTCAGTATTGTCTTAAGATCATCACTTTCATGGAAATTTGGCATTTAGACATTATTCTATTGAACTGCTCACTGACAAGACAAATGCCCATGGGCCAACATGCCAGTGATAACAAAACCAGTTGTAATACATGTAGACATTAATGTTGGCTCTCCAAGTGTCCCTTTCCCAAAACATCCTGAAATCAACTAATACTCTTACATATCCATTGAAAAGGTCATGACAACCATATCTTCATGACAACTTCAAATTTCATTCAAGTGCGACATTCTTGTGTTGACTTTAAAGAAAAGTGTAAATCTATTTATAAAACTATACATTAAATGTACACAATAGTACCTACATGGGCAATTGGGAAATTTATGACAACTTGAAAAAAAACTGATAACCTTCTTAGTTACATACACTACGCCTCGAAATGTACATGTACATGAGCAAGGTGAAATTCAGCAACTGAACTCTGTTTCATTATTACCAGCGAAGTGAAACATAATCAGCCTATGAATGTCAGGACAGCCAGACTGCCAGCCAGCCAGCTATTGAGGGACTCTTTTCATCAGGCACATTAAAAAGTGCTTTGTAAGACATCCATGCATAACTGCACATGTACATGTAGTACTGGCTGGCCTACTACATAAAACCACAAGTACATGTACATTGTACATACCAGTAGATTAACATGTAACTGGCTGGTGGTATCCACCACCAGCAACATAATTTGCATGTACAGTAAACTGGCCATTACCTGATCACAAGGAACATTTACATGTAACTGGCCATTCAGTTCAGTAGGGGCCAGATAATGCTGTCACTGCCCTTGGAAACTGTTTGACACAAAACACAGTTAAGATGGGCCTGAGTATTGTATCATGTACGCGCACAATATATAGGCTTGATTTTGCTGGCTGGTAAAAAACAATCGAATGGAAATTTATAAATTTGCCTTTTTTAGAGCAATGGTGCAAATGTTCATTTAGAGGTAAAATGATCACACACACCAGCCTAGGTGTTATTTCAGAAAACTTTGGCTTCAACTGGACAAAAATACTTGTCTTGTCAGCCACACATCTCAAACCCTGTACAATTTTAAGGAAACAGACAGTTTTAAAGGACAAGAAACCATTAATGAAACCTTATTTAAAACCCTGTTAAAAATGAAAAAAAATCTGCTGAAAAAGAGGAGTTTAAAGAAATAACAGATTATATTTCTGCTGCTTACCTACTTCATAGATGAAGGATCTACGCAATAAATCATTAATCTTCATGGAAATCAGTTGAGTTCTCTGAGACCTACATGTATTCATGCGCTACGTACACAAATTTAATGTCATAACTGATGAGTAGATTTTGTTCTGTCCATTCTTTTGACAGCAACAGGGAATATCAACTTTGCAAGAGCATGATTTCTGTCCACTAAAACTGCAGTCAACACGCTTGTTCAGTTGTTGGAATTGCTTTTCAGCATTGAAACACTTTTAGAAATTTTTAACTACTAGGGGAAATTCTACTGGCTTAATGGACCTTCTAACTGTGTTTTGTGTCAGACAGGACAAAGGGTTTCTACACAACGAAGGACATGACCCAGTTTTGGGAGCTCTGCCGCAAAAATGCTTTGTCAGCAGTATGGAAAAATACTCTGAAAATGATCTGAAAATCACATTTGCGAGGACAATTCTGTCGATTGAAGGTGACCCAGTTTCCCACCCTACCCCCCAGAAAAAAAATGGGTCTCAAGGCCAACATTTAGTAAGTTAGAGTTCGTACTTTAGAAAGAACAAACTGCTCCTTGTCTTGGTATATCCTTAAATATGGCATTCTGATAAAAATGGTCCTTACTTAGCACATGAAAATGTCAAGTCTACAGATTTAATAGAACTCGCATTTCCCAGTGTACCTGGGGCTTTCAGTGTGCATCTAACTTAACTGTCACTGTTAGAACTGTCCAATTTTCTCTACATGGTGTCCAGATGCAGCATAAAAGTCAATCCTTTCTAAATGGGAATCAACAGCTGTTTTTATAATTCTGATAAGTTTCACCCATCCCCCCAACAGGTCTATTACTTCCACCATAAGTTTGGACATGTGTTTTTTATGGCCTCCAATGCTTCTGTGTCAACAGTTTAGGAACAGCACATCTGCTGGTAGCAATTTGCATATATGTGCCTACACATTTCCGCAAAACAAATGTGACACAAACCAAATGTCCTCCAACACAAAGTTTTTCTAATCTAAGCATAATGCGCTGCCAAGGTTTTCATGTATGCCATGGTACCGTCTGAACCACAATACACCGTACAAGAATATTATACCTAAAACAATTAACAATTGTTGATCTTTTACATGTACATGTATGATGATTTAACACCTCCAAGTGCACAATGCATACCCGAGGGTGTACAAAATGTCACATCCTACATCCTAGCAGTCAACAAAATGTTTTGTCATACTTGAATACATGTTGATGTTTTTCACTTTTACTCTAAGGGGCATTAAGGGCGACAAAGGAGTCTTTGAACTCCAGCGTTAGCAGTCCCAGCATTATCCTGTGCACTGCAGGGGTGTCTGCGTCTGTGCAATATCTCACAATGCTGGCAGATGTGATGTTTAAGGGTGAGTGTGACATGCAGTTAAGGTACGGTATGTCACCCTGTTACATGATCCCTCTGGGCAAATAACAAAGCAGTATTCAATACAGAGGTATGACAGATGTACAGGTATGCTTAATACTCAGTAAATGTGGGGTTACGAACCCTTGGCCAGAGGTCAAAGATGACAGCCTACCATCTGCCAGTGTACATGCTTACGTTAGTCCTTGTCAGGTCTGGCCAGGGTCAGTGACAACAGTGCTTGGGTGAGGGCTGTTCTTGTTGCATTTTATTGCAATAACCTTAACCTCAGCTAGATATCCTGGCAGATAATGGAGGAATGGAATTCCCCCGTTAATAGTACAACATTAAATTTCAGAGTAAACAAAGTATTTGTACCCCAAGTGCTGTCAGGATAACTTTGGTATACATGTACACATAGCTCTACATGGTACACAGTACATGGTTCTTCACTGTAAATTTCTTTCAACAGAAAATCAATGAACATGCAAAACTGGCTATTATATCAAGCATCACACATGTACTGTGTATGTACATGTACATGTACAATAGTACGTATGTAATGAATGTACATGCACTGATGCACAACAGGTCAGAAAGCATTCGACATGTACATGTACAGTACCTTGTCCTTGCACACTGTGTAGTACACACAAGCTGACCCAGTAACACAGTGCATATGTCCTTAAGTCAGCAGCCAATCAAAAGGCACCATTACGACACACCCAAACACATCCCTATTCATGCAAATGAGGTGAAATGCCACCTAAGGCCAAACAGTGCACAAAACATGCTTGTATTTTATAAACCAGTGATGGATACAACCGGTAGTTCTAAATGTACATTGTACATGTACATGTATGTGAGTGTATATGTATGTACATGTATATTATACATGTGTGCAGTTGCAAAATGCATCGTGACCCATGGCTCAAGTCCAGCACTGACATCCAGAATGATGTGATCTTTATGAGTCATGCGGTGCTTACAAAACTGAATGGCAGTGCACAAATGCAATATGTCTGTCTGCAACACTTGCCTGTCTTTAGAGTGGAAGTTTCTGCAAAGTCTAAATCATAAGAGCCCAATTTGATCTATTATTGCAAGACTGTTCCATAATATTCTTATCAGCTGGATATGTCTCAGCCGCATGTGCATGTATGGTAGTTTTTTGTCGGAAAACCTTTCTTTTTGAAAATGGCCCGATATTGAGGCAAACTTCAATCACTGACTTAAGAGCCACAGTGTATCTAGGTGACAGACATTGTATGGTACCGTAATTCTTCAAGGAAGTGCACGTTTTCAAGCACTCCCAAGTTCTGCGATAATCAAGTGATACTTACGACAACGCGTTTACCAGTCAAGTTCAATGCACAATTTGCCTCCAAAGACTTCTTTGACACTATTACCTGTGGGTTGGTGGTTTTAACAACCGATGTCCCAGCCAATAGATAGCGTGATCGTATTTTACACATACTGTAGAAATGTGTCAAAATGACTGTAACAGTTCAGGGAGATACAAATGAAGATATGGTAACAAACAGTACTTTCCTAAGAGAAAAGGTATAGGACGTTGGGTGGGTTGGGTACATTCATCTAGCCAGTTCACATATTAATTAGGTTATGATAGGTTAAGACCCATTTCTAAAGTGAGGCTATGGTTACAGCACTTTAGATTGGTTGCTGTCTGCGTCTTTTCCACAAATCTCTGCCAGATTTTATTTCCCTTTAAAAACTCCTCCAGAGGTATGGATCTACATGTACACAAATGTACCCCCAGGAAGAGGAAAATATCTATGAAAAGTAAATGTCGTATGAGGAAGTATTTCCATACAGACATCACTAATTGTACACTACACAGGGGTGGTGAGTAGCCACAAACAAAAAGCCAAAAACAGGTACCGGTAGCAAAAAGCTGTAATTTAGGCTGAATCCGAATCTCTTGTCTAGAGCTAAGTCTAGGTCTTCACTCCATCGGAAATGCGTGGAGATACGTAGACAATAGACCTAGCCGTAGCTCTGGAAGCCCGTTACGGACACAGCCTTAAGAAGTATCCAGAATTTTGTATAGAGCATGTAAACACCAAAGCTGATTTTTGAGGACAAAGCTAAACCAAAAATACTGAAACTCAGCTGAAAAGCTGAATTCTCACACCGCTACCTTTAGTTGTTTATCAGCCATTAGAAAATGATGACAGGTCAAAGTCTGCAGGGAGAACATCAAAGCATTTACTTACAAAATACTTGAAATTTTCGGACAAAACTCGCAGGATTTGTGGACAGGGTGTCAAGTGTTTGTAATGTATATCATCAATGATGGGGGGTTCTCTTTCTAGCATTGGATTTTTGACTGAAAAAAGAGGGAAAGGGGAAAAATGAAAAACAAAATTGTGCTCATTTCGGGGCTCGAACCTGGGTCCGCATTCTTGCTGGTCAGTGTTAACTCTAAGTTCGTAAAAACAAATTTTACGCAGTTCTGTACCAGTAAGTTCGTGCAAGGGCCGCACTCAACTTCTCAAGAACATGACACTGAGTGTGCGTGAGTTAAGCCTGACGAATTCACCGATGCAATGATGGAAGGATGAATCACTTTTTCAATCAACTTACTGCATCATCCACGGAACCGTTGGTCTCCAGTCGCCGTAGCTTTGTTGCCGGCTCACCGTCCATTTCCCTTTAACAAGTGCAGCAGAATTTTGCGAACAGATCCACAGAGGACACTTTCAAAGCCGAGAAATCGGCGTTTTCGCTTCAGCCGTCAGGTTTCCGTACGTCCTGAAGGCCAAATTTTGTTACGCAGTCTAAAAGCGCATGACGTACGTGCGACGCAAGTGCGTGCGACGTGCTTATCTTACCTAACCTACCGGGGGGGCGCTATTTAACTTCAGTGTGACGGCGCGGCCACATCAATGGGCGGTCACTCTTTAAGGCGCAGTCCATTAATTCAAGTGAGAATTTCTAGCCAGCCCATCAGCATTAAAAGTGCCCCCGCAGTGTCTTTTGAAAAAGGAGATTGTGTGGCCCCCAAAATGGTGAGATTGTGTAAATCTCTGCAAGAATCAGTGAACTCCCTGGGGGTCCTTGGGATTTCATCTGAGAGTAGAAAGGCTAAAAAATACGGTTGAAAAATGGTCCTATATTATAAGAGTCCGAGAAAGTTGAGGGTTTCACTTGAAAATGACTGCAAGCAGACTTGAGAAAATAAAACACTTTTCGGGGGTAATTTCATTTTGTTGGGATAACTCAAAATATAATTGGTTAACCCACAGAATATTAAAAAGAAAGTGAAAGATTGTGGACCATACAATAATTTAACGTACGCAAGTTATAGGACCCCGAACGATGCTAATTTTACACTGTTTTCAATGGGGCTTGATTAGTGGACTACACCCTTTAGGTGCACCCATTGATCTCCATTATAAAGGCATGTTTATTCCCTTTTTAATACGGGTGTTTCACAATAGTGCACCTCCAAGAGTTTGCAACGTGTTGACCAGTCACAGTGCGAGAAATCTGTCGACCCAATGCGCGTCTGAAAAGGGTACGGCTCCACAGACTTCACGCTCGTTGCAAACTTTTGGGGGCACGCTATTGTCAATCGCCCGTATTTTACAAACTTTACTGTAAATTTGTAGCCTCACTTGAAACAAAGAGTTGTTAAATCTTTTTACTGTTATTTTTGTGAGTTATACTTGTGGTTTGCTGTACGGTTGTTTTTATAGTTCCCCTGTCTAACTGATTCTTACTTTTTACTCAATTATGTGCAATATATTCAGCACATTGTTTATTCAA
Organism: Acanthaster planci; assembly: GCF_001949145.1. The sequence continues at coordinate 3,081,613 of NW_019091360.1, forward strand.
ATCAATCTTGAGTGTAGCAACTTTTTCTCTCACATTTTCACGGATACCGTCCAAATAAATGAAATTGGAACCAACCGTGTTTAACCCTGTTTGCAACTCCTATCCAAGAGCAGAAATAGCCAACACCAGGACAATATTGGAGGGCGCACAGGCCCAAAATATGATTTCAGGTTTTGAAGCCGGTTTTAGAAATGAATCTTTTTCAGCTGAAAGGTATATCCGGCTAGGCAACTTCACGGCACCATTTTTGGATGTCCTAAGCTGTGCTGCAAAAGACAAAAATAAAATTAATGATTTTTTTCCCACAAATTGCCCTATAGGAACTAAAAGTGAAAAAGGTTAAACGCGCGTTTTACTATCATCATGCGACAATGTGACAGCACGACGCGCCAGTGCGCTGTGGACTGGGCAAGTGGTGCTGAGTCAAAGGTGAGGGACATTAAATCAGAATCCTTTCTCCTATGGCGGTCTTAACGAACGTTTGAGACTGACCAAGCTCATATTTATTGCCTTGTGAGTTAAAAATTATATATTTCCAACGATTTTGTCCACTAATTTTACTTCGCTTGTTCAACCCCGGCCCTGTAATGGTATGTCCCCCCGACAGCCAGCGTTTTTTCACTGTTTAAGACCGGCCACGTGACGGGCTCTTGACCAATTATATCATAGGAACTGTCTCGGGCCTAAATAGTTAATTTTAAAAAACTGCCATTAATATGTAATGAAGAGAAAGTACATTTTGAGGGAAAACCTAGCAGTACGGGATAGGTCTAGGTCCAAAAGAAAGATCTGCATCACTTTTTATTGACACTGGAAATATGAAAAGTAAACAAGAAGAAAAACCGCAGGATATAAATAATTGCTCTCAAAAGGTCGTCTTTTATTTATCAGATTTTATCTTTTATTTTTCAAACAAGAGAGAAATATCAAATTTGTCTTTTTATTCACATGAGTCGGTTTTAGATTCTCCGAGATGAAAACAAAGGAGCCTGCACTGTAGATTAATGAGAGCGCAATGCGCAGGCCTCCACCTTGCATTCGAACGGTTACCTTTGATATCGATACTGTATGCATATACAGGAACTCGTAATTGATGAGGACTGCTTCATTATGCTGCATGTACATGTACCACATTAACGTGCTAGAGTATGTCAAGCAGTATATCTGCTGGCCTAGGACTCATGTACTGTATTCTCCTGAGCGTTTTCTGTGTATACAGTCTTGCATCTATTCCCGTTTCCGATCGTGTGTTTACATAGGGGTGTCGCCCCCCTGTACTTATCTCATTATTGATTACTTTGTATACACGCTGCTCTCATCTTCCATGATTCAATGTACAGTGATAATAGCGCGAAATGAGGCTGACACTCACATGGACATGGTATTGGAATGCAGTGTCAATATTGTAAAACCGAAATAGCAACAGGTAGGCCTGGGCTACATGCGTGCAACGTAGTCGGTCACAAGCTGTTGTGGATCCAACTGGGAACAGACGTGAGTAGCCTATGCATCTGTAAATGCAATTGTATCAATCGGAGATAGTGTTGTGTGTAAAATGAATGGCGATCAGATGCATGCTCTGTGAAGATGGAGCAAAGTCTGGCACCCGTCAACGTGAATAACAACAAGCCCGAGTCTCCCGTAAAGAAGATGGGCACCGTACCGCCGATCAAGTATTCCTCTACCATGCCGCATCCCAGGAAGGGAGTGTGGTGTGCAGGAGGCAGGGCCATCCCCAGCCTCACCACGGGCAAGGAACTGAGGCAGGAACATGAATTTCTGGTGCAAACCTGTAGCAGCACTGAAGAGAGGGTCTCTTGCCAATTGAAAATGCTGCGAAGAGAACTGGTGGGTATAAATATACATATACAATTCATTTCTATCGCTGATTTGTCTGCAATCTTTGGACCTAGATGATCATGATATACTTTTACACATTTGTACTTGAAAATGTAACTTAATTCCATGATGGACATAGATCCTAAAAATGAGTACATCTTTCCAACGTCGTGGGCAACTTTGGTCAAAATATCAACTGATTACACTTTTGTAAAAACTCTCCCCAAAGTTGATAAAACGCTTAGACGTTCAGTACCAGTTATCAGATTCATGATAACAATTAGAAAAATTATAAAGCTTTACTGGTTTGATAACATTTAGACGTGAGATTCTTGGGAGGTAAGTCAAGACACCCAGAATTCACAGTTCAAGAAGAGGAGCAAAGATTAACAAAATGAAACAGCATCTTGTGCACTCTCGGGGATTTTATTGTGCCTAACAACAATTTACAACACCTGCAGAAAGCATACATATTAATGAAAACTGGGATCACCATAGGGCAACCATCAAAGGCATACACATGTGCTTGGACTGATGCATTATTGATTTCAACAGATTGGAATGTCATCGATAAAATGACAGTCGTTAAAAGAAACATGATTCTGGCGCCCATAAATTCATAAAAGCGAAGAGGTTTTGCGAGATCAGCCTAATAATGTGTTAAAGGGTTGATAATGCTGTTCTAGCGTGCCTTGGTTAATATTCATGCATATCGACGCGGGGACGGGTATTTTATAAATCTAGACTCTCTTTTCCTTCTGTTAAATGTTGAAGCGTATTGTGAGGCGTTTTACCTAAGTAATAAATTGAAATAGTAAAAGAAATTGACTGTTTTAAGTTGGAAAAAAATATTATAATGTTCGCCCAGATTGTAAGACAGCCTTTAATGAAAATTCAACAAACTGAGAAACAAGGAAATTATAAGGAAAATAAACACGAGTTCTTTTTTTAGCAGAAGAGAAAGTCGTTATGGCCTGACGGACAGACCGTCCCACCGTGACTCATTTTTGTAAGGACAAGTCAGTTTCATAAGCGATAGTGTTATTGTTCGTGATGGCATTGTTTCGACCATGGGCTTTCACAAGCGAAGCTCAGGAAGCGTCAGTGAAGGAAATGAGATATGAAAATGGCGGGTTGGTCCTGGCAGAAGGCCGAAACTTGACTCCGCCAATTGCAATTCCATATTTCACGATATCTGGGGAGACGAAAGCGACTATTCCCCATGGTGGAGTGTATGAAGGTTTGGTACCCGCTGCAGTTTCACAGAATTACTGACAATATCGTCATTTAGGTGAACGGTTCTCCATGGCCATCATGGAGATGATGGCCATCTGAACCTGTCTGACATCACATTAATATGATTCCAGCGAGTTTTCTTAATAACTTCGATGCTTCGATCCTTTTTCTTGTATGCCATTTTCACGTGAGAGCTCCTTTGGACTACCTTCGTTAAAGACCACTTCAAACCAAAGAGTACATAGTCTACTTGTAAAAGTCATAAAGACTGTAATTGGTCAGCTAGTAAATAATTGGCAATCACAATGAATATGTAAGCTATAGTTACAATACTTTACAGAATACAGTACTCTAAAACAAGATACCAGATATATTTTATTGTACAATAATACATATTCATGTGACCTCATTCTAATGCAGAAACATCAGGCAGTGCATACTGACTCAGGGACCATATCTTTTCAATATGGGGTGGACTGTTTTTTCCCCCGAAAGAACATCACATGAACTTGAAGTTATATTACAATCAATTAAAAAGTTCACTGCTGTCGTAAAATACCCATAAACTACATGCTTCACTAAAGACGGATTGTTAAACATGCATGGTAAATTCGTACTCAGTGGACCCACTGTGTGTGATATGGATCCCGCCTACAGGGCAAAATGCATAAACGATGTGTTACATTTAACAGCTTGTTGTCGAGGTGCATGCACCGTAATCTTTTGTCGTCCCACTTGACCTTTTGGGAGATCAGAAAAAAGACCCTCAATCCTTCTGTTGTTTGCACACGGCTTACACTCTACAAATTATTTATGACACTGCCTCGGGAATTTATCAGTACCAAACCAATTTATCGTGCCTGCACTTTAATTTATCAATCGTATTTGGTTCTTTTTAAACTAGGCAGGCTTAAGTGGCTTGCATATTTTTATGGGTCTAGCCGTGCACATTGGCTGCATGAAATGGTGCTTTTGTGATACCTCATGAACACATTGACTGGATAGTATATGTGACCGCAGAAATCCTGCTCCACTGAAGTAACACATCTCTTTTCATTTGATAAATCAGTAAAATAACCTTGTTTAATATTCCTTTAGCGTTATATAACAATGAACAAACGGGCATAATTTAAATGATGTGGACACAGAGGTGAGCGTTTGGTCCAATCGATATTTCTCCAGTCACCTGACATGCAGGTGTGAATAGCGCGGGTCAATCGTGCGATCTCATTTTTTTAGCCTGTAAAATTCATAGACTCATTGGTGTGTGCTTTCTATACATGTGCCTGGACGTGAGGTTTGAAGGAGGTATCAAGCACCCTCGACGCTCGGTACACAGGTGGAGCGAGACATTTATAAGCTCAATAACTCGGTACCAACAACAGATCCTGCGGGAAAACACCCACTTTGTCATATTTAGCAAAGTGAGATTGCTAAATCTTGCTTTCGTAAAACAATCAACAAATATTCGCCCAAACCAAATTAAAATAAAGGAGACTGAATTAGGCGTCGTGAGGTGGAGGGCAAGGAGGCCTTTACCCGCGGAAAACAATTTAGAACAGCTCAGGAGAAAGAACTGGGAAAAAAGGAAGACGGGGGATAAAAATCTTAATTCGCTAGAACACAGCTCCAGAGGTTTTGGAAAAGCTAGCAGATATATTTTCCAGAAATTGATAATGTCGCAGTGTGGAATTCTTAATGAATATTTTAATAAAATTTATTTGACGGAATTGGAAAAGGCCTTTTTAACCTGTCCGAAAATGGTTCTATTACACAGAAGGCTATGCGGATGCAGGACCAGTTGTTACTGCGACAGCTCCTACGTATCTATGCAATGATAAACGATCTCTATGGCAACGCTCAGGACCGGTCTCCAAGCAACCAACAGGAGGCACCTATCATGGCTGACGAGGTGGCTGACCTCCTCACACAATCCGGGCACCTGGACATCCGGGACATTGTCAGTCGATTGTCGCCACTGCGGCGGCGGAGGGGGAGCGACCCTGAAGCCCTGCACTGCGGCGTCACCGGCATGCTCGAGTTCGAAGAGTCAGATGTCGAGGGTAAGAACTAGCGCCCTCTTTACTTCACACAAATTAAACTCCCGTCTGCCCCGTGCAAGTAGGCTCTCGCATCTCAAAATCTTGGAAACAGTTGCAACCCGCTAAGGCCTTTTAACCAGACTTAAAACATTATCAGTGTATACCTTTTTCTTTTAAGACAGCAAGTGAATACAAGCGCAGGTTCGATGGCCCTTGGCAATGTTTTCCTACAGTAGATCAGGAAAAACTGAGAAAAATTCTTCGCTAAACACTACGTATTGTGCGTGTACAATGAACAAACACAACAAAAACAACTCCGTAAAAACCATCACGATGCCTTCAGTGCCGTTTAAGGATACTCCTGGTCCTAGGAAAAAAATATCAAAGCAAACAAAGCAAAAAGTAAACAACTGGACATCTTTCATTCAAATGTATGCACGAATGACTGTTTGCAAGTGACTGCACTGAAACACAGTGCGTGTTTTTGCTCGGACCAACGGCGTAACTTCTTGTTGTCAGTGCTTGCCTTCTGCTGAATTTGTCACGAGTTACAACAAAGAAACTGCCGCTTATATAGAATCATTGTTCTTTCAGGTGACAAAGCACGTGCGTGCATATATATTGCGTCATACATTGTCAAATCTCAACTCTTGTGGAAGATAATTCTAAACTGCATTTTGACAGAGTGAAAGGTGGTTCTCATTGAAGGCGCCCACAGCATGTCTCGTTTAGTGAAGTTACTGCCGCTAGTGACAACCGCAATGGCATTTTAAGTTTGAGTTCAGGTCTGAAATCGAGAAATCTTTGTTTCAAAACACGGCATGTGTACAGTGTAGTATTTCTGACCTGTTCGCGTAATGCAGTAGCAGAGCTCAGCAGATTTTTTATATAAATGCGAAAATCAAATTTGATAACTGCGGAGTTTCGCATAATAACGTCATAAGTTTGGCGCACCTCGCCAAAATTGAACATTATTTACTACGATATTCCGGTGGACAAAAATCGGGTCGGCTGGAAAAGATATTGACTTTGTTGTCCTCACCTGAGCTGACTGATTTTTTGGTCCTTTTTTTGACTGCAGATGTTAACACTAAATTTATATCCCTGCAACAACAATCTGAACAGACACCCGTTCTCCGCTTAAGCCCGCGAACCTTGGTGATAACCACGTAGTGTCGAAAGGGATCTCCACTGGCTAAAAAAAAGGGCAGTATAAGAAACAAAAAGTGACCGTACTTCGGTAAATTTACAACTTTAACGAGATAGTGCCACATAATGCAATGTAAAGCGTACTTATTTAATAGTCAGTCTTAAAAGCAAAGAACAACCTAATTAGTGGTAAAAATATCAGCAGTGTCGAACCGTGTTCTTCAATATGTGCCATTCTAATGCGATGTTGGAACAAACCTGGCAATATCCCTACAACACACTAAAGTAGTTGTGAACTTATTGGAACTTTAGGTCTAATGGGCTTTTTGATCAACACCGCCTGATTTATGTATTGAGAGAGTTCCGTTTTGGCAAACGATGTTGTCTTCACAGTTGAATGTTGAAACGGTGTTTGTGTGGGAAAGCTGCTCTGTTTATGCTCATCGTGCTTACTGGTCAAGTTGGTCATCAGGAAAGTAAATTACTAGCAAATTAGAATTAGCACATTGCGTGGACATGTCCACTCTGTCTGCGGAGAGAAGCACGCGGCATGCACAATATGCGTAACTATTAATTATGTTTAGGGTTAAAAGATGAACTTCGTACGTATGTGGGGATTATTTATAAACTATCCAGCAACCAGAATTAAACGCCATTTACGATAGCGGTGCCTTCCTGTTCGCACGCAGGTGTTACGCGCGCGTTATCGGTACTTTCCTCTCCCACCAATAGGATGTAATTTGCGCACGCGCTCACGTTAAGTGCTGCACGGTCAACTTGTTCCACCCGAACGCAAATTTGCTTCATTTATTGGACGACCGTGAACAGCCGTGGGTTGCTTGGCATCATGGATCGGTGCTGTGACCCCGCTGCGGTGCTGGGGATGTCGCCTTCCTCAACCTGAGCGGTGGATCGGAACCGAACAGCGAACAGTTTGGGGAAATAAACGAAAAAAATGGTGAGGAATGAATTGGCTAGAACGGCCACCGACAAGACGGCTATCTTCTGCCGGGCCTCTGAGGCCGTGGTGTAAACCGGCACGGCGGCAAGGCACAAGACGAGCGTGGAGTACACGCTGACGCCGATGAATTTGGACTCGTTGTAGTTGTCCGGAACTTTCCGGGCCCGGAAAGCGAAGTAGCAACACAGCAGAACGATGAGGAGGTTGTAGCCACAGAAGCCCGGGAATGCCCCACTGAACAAGCAGTACAGCTCGATGTGATCGCTGGGTGGAGAGGTGTACAGGAGGGCTGGCTGGGCTGAGTCTATGACACCGACAATGAACACGGCGATGAGCTGAGATCACCAAAGAAAAACAGACGGTAGTATAGTCAATACCAGTCATTGTCAAAAACTATAGCAAAGCGGGTCCTTCACTGATTCTTCAGTGAAAAGCCTACATTGAACGAGTAGGGACGCAAAATGTTACACACACAGCTCGAGATAGGGTTACTATGCTTGTCAAAGTATTACATTTGTCTGCAAAACGGCTATGGACTCAAATCTAGGGTTCAATGCCATGACACTGCTTAACAGCCTGTAGAAACGCCATGCTAATTCCACCTAAAATCCCTTTAATGAGTGTAAAATTGGGTTACAGAGCTTAGTGTAGGCAATAACGTGCTTACCTGAATCAGGATCAGTATAGCTGCAGTGGCAACAAGCTGGGCTGGTCCGATGAATCGCGGAGGCCTTACCATCCTCCTTCCAGCTCTGAAGATCCGGTAGATCCGGTTGACCTTGAGCAACGTGGGTGCATATGTTGTGGTGAAACACACAGAGATCAGAGCTTCGGACGCTGCGCACGTCAGTCTCGTTGGTGGTTGCAGAAGTGGGATAATAGCCAGGAAGGCCGTCGTCAGGCCAAGGAGGTTGATGCCGCTTAGCTCCCTACTTGTAGCCTTCACCAGCCGGCTCTGGCGATAATACACCATACCCACCATCGTGAGGCATGACAGAATGATTCCCAAACAGGTCAGAATGAAGATACCTGTGATAAGCGGATCTGTGAGGTTCACGGTCAATGGCCTGATGGGAACACAGGCATCATATGCATCATTCGGCCAATGGGTCTTCGGGCACGCTACACACTCATCCCCGTTCTTAACGATCGCGTTGTCGTCACATCTCTGGCACCCCCAACAGCACTTCTGTTCCAGGGGAACAACTATGTATCCTACTGAACATTCTTGGCGACAAAGTGACCGGGGAATCTCAGGATTCTGCGACATCCATCCAAGCCATTGGATCCTCTCACGGTCCACCTCAAGTCTATTGTGCTTCTTCCTAGAGTCCCACTTGCCGATGTCTTCGAAGCTGTATCTCCCATCGTTGTACTGAAGGTTTTTCAAGATATACACTCCATCAGGGTCTCCGTTTTGGTTCAAGTGTAACGGCCCCGCAGTTCCCGTGAAGTTGACGTGCAGCAGGTGTTTTCGTAAATCTTCCCCTTTAATTTGGGCCCGGGTCAGGGAGCAGTTCCACGCGTTTCTCGATGGAGGGCAAGCCTCCATCAGCAATGAGTGGAGACCGTGAGCAAATACATTCACGGCGTCTATCGGACCTGCGACGTTATACTCAGCAGAGAAGCCGTCAGGCAGAGGATCAGCACAGACCTCCATGGGGAGTGTCTCCGAGCAGTTAGAAGCAAGCCTCTTCCTCCAGTACCGAGTGAACCACTTCCCAGCGGCCTTCGCTTGTCTCGGATCAACTGAGTTGAGGTACTCTTCGAAGGCTGGCTGCCTGGGATTGTTCAGTCGGACGAAGATACCCCCAGCCACGAGCTGCTCTTGGTTGTAGTCTGCCAGTGAGTAACCCCATCCGTCACTAGCAATCCAAGTTAGCTTGTACGGGAAAGCCGTCTTTGATACCTGCTTCAGGAACTTGTAGGGCAGTGCCCCGGCCGCGAAGACAACCACGACCCGGACGGAACTCAGTCCCTTCAGCGTCAGCACGATTTCTTCCATATCCCGCTCGGCGTCCAGTTCAGACAGCGGAGCGGACATGGCTACACAGATCCCGCCTTCCTCGGCCTGTGTGATCAGTTGCCGGGCGCCATGGAGACCGTAGCTGTCCACCGTGTAGATGACAGCGATGTAGTGCCAGCTGAAGTGCAACAAGAGGTCCACGATAGCGCCGGCCTGCAGCTGATCCGGCGGCACGGTGCGGAGAAAGTACGGGAAGCGAGCCTTGTTGGAAAGCTCATTACTGGTGGCCCAGTGGGATATCACTGGGAGCTTATAAGGTTGGGTGATTTTACTGACAATGACGCTAGTTGCACTAGAATCGGGTCCAACTATACCGACCACCTTGTCTACTGGCGACTTCAATCCGATATCGCAGGATGAATCGTTTACAAACGACAAAGCCACACTCACGGCTATGTCTTCCTTCCATCCAGAATCCCAGATCTCGAATCCTAGTGAGATGTTTGGGAGGAGGTCATCTCTCTTGTTGACCTGGCCAATGGCAAAGGCCATGGCCTCCGGTAAAAGCATGCCCAACGAAATCTCGTCATCGGTGAAGTCACACGAGAACTCAGAGCTGCGGGCAACCGTGAACATGCCCCCAAGAACAAGGTCTCCCGGTTGGCGGTAGACGTCGCACTGATTGTTGGGTAAGGAGAACTCATTCACGCAAGCTACCAGACCAAACACGAACGCAAAGTTGCACCAAACTACGATGGAAATGCGACCAAGCTTTGGACCCATTCTTTTTTACTTGCACGGAAGTAAAAACACACCAGGATGTTAAATGGCGCGTAATGATTTCATCCCGACACCCGAACAGGCACCAAATCGCGTAGAAGTTTAATTCCGAGGCAACTGCAGACGGGCAAGTATACGTTTGCGTCTACACAGTGTCAGTCACCTCTTGTTGCTTCAGTCCAGTCATGACCTTCCCTGTAACCCAAAAAATTGCTAAATTAATAAATGAAATACCTACGAAAGGCACTAAGATGGAGCGAAGAAAGGAAAGAACATGGGTGATTCACAATAGTGCGCCTGCAAAAGTTTGCAACGCAGTGTGCAATCATAATTAGCTAAATCTGGCGACCCAATGCGTGTTTGGAAAGGATCGACAGATTTCGCGCATTGTGATTGGCCAACTCGTTGCAAACCCTTGGAGGCGCACTGTTTTGAATCGCTTGTATTGTTTTACACAATCGCATTGTTACCTGTAAGTAAGCCAGACATCTCGTCTTGTCAACATCCCTTACACATTGTATTTTCTTAGAAAATACAATTTAATAATAATTATTACCAAGTGAAAGTTGAAAATCCTGAGCAAGTTTTCAAAGTTAAAGTAATTAATTGAAAAAAAATAGAAGTTTGCACACCTCCACAATTTTATTGTGGAAATTTAGGACCGGAACCGATACAGGTTTGATTCGTTCTTAATCTCCTGATGTTAAGAATGCATTGCATTTTCCGAAACAGATATTTTAATTTAGCCACTCCAGAAATATGGGGTCCGACGCGTGTCATTTTTCTGCCCCTGTTACACCTGACCTAGAGTAAAATGGAAGGGGTATATCATTGAAATTGACTTCAAACTGTTTAGATTTGCTTGACATTAGTTAATCACTCTTGGAAATCGACAAATGTGTTATACATTTACAAAACCATACGCCAGATGTAACGGGATATATAATGGATCCCGAATTTAAAGAACTGGTAATGGTATTTAAATTTATACAAACATATTTGTAAATTCCACGTACAAAATTTGGCGCTATATTTGCAAGCATAGTCTCACTCGGAGCTTTTTCGCGATGTGTGTTCATCATTTTAAATAAATTAAGGAGCCTGTCCATCTGTAGGCCTACGTTTTGATGGTGCGTTGCCTACACGATGCGTTCATGCGTTTCACTTTCGCTGACACAAAAATCGACTCCGTTAACGTAACACAACATATGTGTGCGTTGCACTCGGCGATCCAAATCGCCAGTAGAGCGATTTCGACGAATACGCACCGCTTACCGCAAGTGCTGACGTGCATATTGAAAAGCGCCTTTGTGCGTCTTATAAACCGTCGGTCGAGCACAGGACGGAATTTTTTGTTTATTGTGTAATCAAGCAAAGTTGGTTGGGATTTAGGCCTAATGGTTCCAGCATGCTGGCATTGCAATTACAAATACATTCAGACGAATAATCGAAATAAGTTTATAGAATCAATTAAGTGAACAGTATATTTGTTAGAGTAACAATCTAAACATCGAGAAAGAATGTACTGTTTTGTTCTTCATATTTAATCAGAACATTTCATTCTAAATCGAAAATGTCTTTTCATGATCGAAAAATATGGGAGGTACTTTTTTACATGATCGAAAAATATGGGAAGTAGCCTAAATGAGGTTTTATCAACACACGTCTGAGGGGAAGACGTTGGCTGTCAGTTACCTGCGGAATATTGTCTGTCTGTCTGTCTGTCTGTCTGTCTGTCTGTCTGTCTGTCTGTCTGTCTGTCTGTCTGTCTGTCTGTCTGTCTGTCTGTCTGTCTGTCTGTCTCTCGGTCGGGATGGCTGTCTGTCGGAAAACATACCATGGTGGAAAATAAATAATTCGAACTAAATTCTCAAATTAATCTAAATTAAACGAAATCTAAAATAATAGTAACAATTTCTTTTGAGGCGCCCTCTGCATAAACCTGTGTCAGGATGTTGTACAATCCCACAAAATGTCGAAAATGTTTAACAAAGAAAAAGGTATGGGGTCTTTCGATTATTCATGCGGAAAAGACCAAAAATACGTTTTAAAAGAAAAACAAAACGCCTTGTAGGAAGCAGCAGCCTTTACAATGAAAGATTGTTCCAAAGCCTGGAAGCACTGGTCTGGAACACCCTGTTACTGCAATGCTACGTGCCCGCAATAGGCTGATACAAAGTCCCATTCCCGTAAGCATTTGAGCGAAGACGGCCAAAATTACGAACACGCTATTCTGAATATGAGGGAGCCATGTGTACATCCATGTACCATGCATGTACACAGTTCTTTCGGGGGATCATAGCTAGGCACTGCCAAGTATGTCGAGCCCCCCCTCTTACCCAGTCACCGACCGTGGTGATAGTAAATGATGCAGTCCGGTGGAATTGGATAGTTCCCACGTCTCAATACGACACTGTTAATGGTACGAAACCCCAGTATCCGAAAAGATGTGCTGGCTCGGAAGGACCAACTCCAAGCAGCGTAGACAGAATTATAGCGTGACCAGCATACCTCATGTTTATCGGAAATAAGTAGACACACCACGCAGTACAAAAGTCGCCTCCGGGTAAAATAAGAAGCCCACTACATGTGTACGAACGACACAGTATACAAATGTTTATTTCTTGACGAAAGTCCCGAAAACACTCACCAAACGAAGACAAAGATGGTCAGCGATTCAGCACAATATGTCAATTTACTCCAATACTTCAGTTTAAAATAAGAAAGTCAAAGATGTCAAACCAAAAGTAAGATTTAAAGGTATGAAAATTATCCAACGACACAGAATCAAATTACATCGCAGCCATCGAAACGGCGCTCTAGTCATGCTCACAAACCCGAGAGCAAACGATTTGGCTATGTACAACAATTAATGCGTAGACAGTTTCTCCGCAATGATGCCGAATCACCATGGCATAGCCATTGACGGTCCCTCGTCGAATGTTAAAAATCGGTATGTTTAATTATTCATTAACACATGGTCACCATCTATTTTGGTTCACGATGGCGCGAACGACAGAGCGCACTGCCGTATAATTCGAATTGAATTGAGAAGCCGCCCTCGAGCTTCGAGGTAATGGAACTGAGTGTGATAATGGACTTGAATGTCAACTGGAGACAATACACTCACTGACATTGGCAAAGGACTTCTCTCTAATGTTAGGGCTACAGCAACGCAGTAACCTCACAGCGTGAGACCCAAACCATTGGATGATCGGGGGGAGAGGGGGCAATTTTCCCTCCCTACCCTCCAAAAAGAGAGAAGCAATTTACAAGAAACGTACAAGGTCTGGGGACTATTTCATGTGACTTTTTTTCCAAAAATTGTGTACAAAGCTCACAAACTGCTTGCTGGCTACGGTGACCAACCAAAAGCGTCAGAGAGCCTGCCGTTTCGACCCTAACAGAAAGTTTTTAAAAGGCAACAGATGTAAAGCCTTCTCCACCCCAAAACAATTCTGCCCCCCACTGAAGATTTTCTTTTGGAACTACACTTAATTCCCCCTTAGTAACTGAAGCAACATTCTTTCTTTCTTAGTTTGAGCTCTTATTTTTTCTCGTCTAATCGTGATCGCTTGGTCCTACTTTTTTACCTTTTGCACATGAGTCAACCCAGTGTATCGGTTGACGATGTATCAAAATTATGAATACCATGAAGCAGATAATTTTAGAAGTAAGAGGATTGGAAAGGCATGCCTTTTGAGCCAAAACACGTTTTCTTGCTGTTTCATACAAGTGTTGCATTGTACAGTGGAGGAAAATAGTGAGTGGACAAGGTAAAAGAAATTAAATCACTTCAATTACAAGAAAAGTGGCTGAGGCCAACTTTTTCAATATATCAGATCACTGTTCCTCTTCGCATGATCATTGTATGTGAGCACCGACATCACGTTCCCAAGAACATTTTTACTGCAACAAACACAATACTTGACTTTTTGGAATGCAATTTCGTCGCACAAATGTGAATATTTACAAAGACACACAGACAACAGGCTGACAGGTTAAGGATCGTCCGCCACTTTAGCGAAGTCTCGATTGAGTCAATTTTCGAAAGTAAAATGTTTTAATGAGAATATAATGGTTGAAAATTACTCACCGTAATTGAGAGAAACAGTTGTTTGAAGCGTTCACCGCAACTTCCCCGCTAGAGTAAAATTTCAAAACGTGGAGTTTAATACAAAGTCTCCGTTTAACAAAACATAAGTCAGCATGACACTCCTTTGCACGGCAGCGCTCTGTCTGCCTCTAATCTCCAAAGTAACAGCAGACTGTCAAAGTAATCTCTGATAGATCTTGTGATATTACAAAAAAAAATAAAGGAGCACTGGGCGATAGGGTTAAGGAGGCGCATGCGCATAAGCCACACACTGGTTGTAGGTTTTTGAGCTCTCTGTCAGTAGCCAAAGTAACAGTGATGATAATAAATAAATGTGAAATTCAATGCTGCGTGTTTGTCCGAATATCAATGATTGGTGGAGGAAAGATTATTGGATCTTTGAAATTCGCTGGAAATTAAGGTTGGTCGAAACAAAGCGAATTTTGGCAAGATATTTTGGGTCGTATTGGATGGACATAAAGTGAGGGTTTTTTCTTATTAGTCCGATGAATATATGGACATTTGGTTAACACGTGGCTGAAAATTTGAACTCCACGAGCAAGCTTGAAATTCTAAAGGTAAGACTAAGTAACAATTGAGACAAGCACTAGGAAAACAATTGAGAAGGGTCTTGGAAATGCGGTTAATTTAAACTCCTTCCAGTATTTGTTTTACCGTCTTAAATTCTGTTTGGCCTTCTTTTTGTTATTTTGACTAACATGCTTTCCACAGCTGTGGTGTCATCCTGGGAAGAACAATTTAATGTTACATTGGTTTGTTGCGTAAACGATACCGTTGAATTAATTTTTTATTTGCAAGCTACCCTTTCTTAAAGATGTTTTCAATGAGTACATTGTGGATTCGCAATTCCAACATTTACTGGACAACGTCTTCCCCTGCCTTTATGACAGCAGTAGCCCCCTCATTTGTCCAGGAAAGAAAGCCTTATAAGGTATATTGAATATTTGCAAAAGAAATTTTTAAATACATTATTTTAAATACATTAGGAATATAAAATAATATTTGTACGCTGAAGAAGAGTGTAGGCTACAGTTGCCGAAAAATTGTCAAAGAAAAATTCATTACTGTTAAATTTAAGCTTCCCCGGTGACAGTTAAACTGGTGAAAACCTGGTATTTGGAGAAAGAGTGTCCTTGGGGGTCATTTAGTCCCCATGACAACGCCAGCCATCAAGTAATGCCGAAAACATTCACGCCACTTACCAATTTGTCTTCATTTCTTCGAGAAATCCATGGCTACTGCGATTGTTTTTTCAAGTGACGTCATCGTTATAAGAGCAGTGGAGCGACAATATTTGAATGTTATGCCATTTCGTTTCCAGGGAAAGACATCCCATTGTCTTCAAACCCCTCTTTCAGTTTGCTTTGTCCTTCACGCATTCAACTGTTCCCTTTTCCGCGAATAACAAAAAAGTCATAAAAATCTCTCAGGAGTCTGAAACTTTATCCTTCCTAAAAGAACTGGACAAATTTTTGTTTCTTCCGTCTGTGTATTTCTTTTTGTGTAGAAAAACAGATTTCGCGGCAGGACTTTTGTTAAAACATAACACCCACGTTCTGAAAAGACAGCGCATTGCTTGCAGTCAGTCCACAGACCTTTGGTTGCAATCCAGTCAATCGGCTGCCGCGGACAACGGTGATAAATAAATAAATCAGGCAAAATAGTCTCAGGTTCCTCTACAAGTCTTCAAGGAACACATCCAATTAAAGCTCATATCCTCATCCTCAATTTTCTTGTCCATTTCTACAACGGCTAAAGCGATGACTTTTGAGGATATTTCTATCCAAAGATAACCTCCCCAAGTTGAGAAGCATATCGCAATTTTGATTTCAATATTGATGTATATCAGTGATATTAAACGAATCGTTTTGGATTCAATTGCGATTTCAATCGCTGATTTAAATCAAGATGGTATAAACCGGCTAGCCCTTATGTAAATCGTTGTTTGGCAGGCAATTTGGGGCCTATTTACTGCCCCGAAATCCTTGTTCTGTGACCGTGTCTCTGACTAGATCAAAGAAGTTGCAGCTTGGTGGGAAGATAGCCAATTGGGCTCGTGCACGCGCACTGCGCACCGCACACCCGCGCAAACCATAATATTCAACAGCCTATCTATACAGAATGAAACATTGGCAACAGCTTCCCAAATCAAACCACTTGCTTGTTGCTATCAGAAATTCATTGACCTCTTTTATTTTTCATGGTTTTACGAATGCTTGCCTTATTCCGAGGATAGCGCCACCTTGTGCTTGAGTTCATTCGGGTGTAAAACATTGTGGGGACTAAATGTAAACTTTACCCTATCTCTTTAAATATTGATGATCATGATTTGGTTACACACTGTTCAGACTTGCCCATCAGAGTCCCGCCGAACCAAACAGTGTATCAGAAGCAGTCTGGGTCAATCGAAACATTGCTTTTTAACAAGTGTAGTTAATTAATAAAAGCGATTCACTATAAGATGCGCCGGGGCCCATCAAGAGAATGCCACGGGAAAGGCCGCTTTTCGAAGTGCATTGAAGGGAATGGTCGACAAATTCTATCTGCCGCCTGCACTCGAGGAACTTGATTTATTCGTGATACTTGTTTGGCAGGGCAGAAGATTTCAGGTATTTCGAGAGGCAGTTTTATTCTTTTTTTTCGTCCTATTGCTTGTATGATATTCTCATCTGTCAAAAATGTCCTCGGCACTAGTTGATGTTTTGCGCATGTGCGTCAGACCAGTCTCATTTCATAATCACGGCTTTGTCGCCGTATGAGGCTTCATCTCCGACGCACAAACCACTCAGAGTTGGTAAACTTGGTCATATTTGCCGTAATATTCACAATTACATACGCTTAGCTGGACACTTACCAAGTGGAATGGCTGTGATTAAATATTTCAGATGTGCTGAATCAAAATACATTATCTAAAATAACCATCTTGCCAATGATCTGTGAATCTTTAAGCTCCTCAAAGGGACAACGTACAATGTAGTTCAGCTACTCTTTTCCATGCATTACTGCTCCGGACACATTTTTGCTCCACTGCCTAATGGGTAATTTTCAGATCAGTGAATCTCTTGAATATTACGTATGGATGTGATAATTAATGGGTGCAGTTTCATTATTAGCCTCCGATTATGTCTTCTGATTTTGGCACTCCTGTCATTGAAAAGTTAATTGACGATTGTGACAGCATTATTGTTGATTGGCAGTTGACATATCTACAGTGTGGTCCCTGAGTAGAATTGGCTCATTTCCTCAATGACGTCTTTGACATTTTGCAGCTATATCTGTGGCATTGCAGTACATTGTAGTAGCAGCATTCTATTCCCATCGCGGCTAGCCCTCCCATTCAGCCAAACACCGAACAAATAACATGGAGCACCATTTACTTCAAGGTTTTCATTTCAAATTTCAATTTCAGTCTGTGCAACTACTTTCCTTGGTCATGGGTGGTCCCAAATGATGACATGATGTGTGTCGCTGACGCCAGCCTCAATGTCACATGCAGCCATACGTGCACATCAGTACTATCCGAAGCATGAGAAGCGTTACTCTTGAAAAAGTTGTGCAATCGAGTGAAAAACCTGACCCTAAAAAGACTGAGGCTCTTATGAAACCACTCAAAAGAGTGAAGTTTCCTCTCTGCCAAGGAACCATATGCAGGACAACTAAAAAAACCCAGCATATCCTTTATCAGTTTAAACAATGAGGCACCTCTGGTTTCGGCCGGAAGCAGCGGTCGCCTGAATTCCGTAAACGACAAAAGATCAAGACGTGGACCTAAATGTATATCACTTGCCGCATAGAGCAATATGAGGTACTTTACAGTTGATTTAATACGGATTTTTAAAAACATTTTTAAACATTAAGCGTTAAATCACACATTTTAATTGCTTGTAATTGACACCTGATGAAGTCATAATGACGTCATACTTTGGGATCAGGGTTGATGTTCATACCAATTAAAGGTTCAAGTTCGCGGCCTTGTAGCATGTAGAAAAAATGGTCCGGAAAATTATTGTCTGAAAAAGAGGAGAAGAAAGACGGAATCGAACGATTTCAAAACGGTGAATCGGTTGAGCCCAAACGCCTACAAAATGACCTGTCCGTGGTATCCTCTTGGTGGCGCACTGTATTGTGAATCTCCACTATTCAAGCCTTACAGCATATATACTGGCGACCCACCCCCACACACAGACAACTCGTTTCTTGCTCCTTTCTCGCTTCAGTTTGTGTGAGCATATGCCCATGAAATAAACATGAAAGCTGGCAAGCAAAACTAAGGCTATATTGATGAAAAAATCACGTATCGTACAGAAAAGGAGAAATAACCAAGGGTATAGGCTATAAAATGTTGTAAAGCTCTTGAGTGCTTCCAATGTGACGAGGCCCCCAGCGAGTTATGTCAGTCATTTTCACACTGTGGAACAGAATTTCAATGAATATCGCAGTCACATCATTCACAGGGCCTGCATTCCTTAATGTATGTTATGATAAGGCCACCGCGATGGTTGTGGAATTCTTTAGGTCACATTTCCTAATCACCACACTTTGGCACAAATTGCCTTGAGCTGAGATCGTGAAAAGAGCGACGTCAAAAACCAATTTAAAGCCTTTTCAGAGTTGTTCCGAATGACTGCAACCGTCACTCTTTCGACGTTCTGCACGGGTTGTCACCCTGAATCGTCTTCGTGCTTCAGCGCGACTGTTGAATACCGGTCTGAAACGAGACCAGTGAGTGTCCTTAATAGTCATCTTCTGATAGGCCTCGTCAACCCACCTTGATGGATGCATATGGGGTGTAAATCGCGGGAGAATCGGCGGTATTTATTCCCACGTTTTGACCGGAGGGGAAAGCTTAAGGGCTCTTGGATCACCCCCACTTTTTCGTGGTGAGAAAACAAGGCTAATTTTGAGGTATTTATCGACCTTCCAAAGAAACAAAAAGTATACAGTAGCATTTCAGCAGTACTGAAAAAGGGAGGGGTGCAAATTTATTGAAGCTTTCTTCAGTCCGCTGTTTGGATTTGGTATCCAGCTCCTCCTCCCCCCCCCCCGCAGCTTTCAGTCGAATTTCTACGGCTGGGCAATATCTTCATTTCAACCATCCCAATTCCCCAAGTTCCAATCGCAGAACTGTTGTACAGCAACTGATAGCTACGTCAGTACAAATACAGAAATAGAATTCACAAAGTGGTACAAAAATGACACAGCCATTAAAAAAGACCTCGCTCTTTATGGATCTAATGCCTATTTTAAGGCAACAACGGAAAAATTATACGTAGCATTTTAATAACGAACTAAAGGTAAAACTTTGCATAAGCTTTCGTAGCAACAACTACTTCATCAGATGCAATGAAGTGAACATCGTCAGGCAAGGTATCATTTTCCAGTGTTGTATCAGACTAACACAGCTACCAACCACTGTTTTCAGTATTTTAAGGCAAAACTGTTAATGCCAACCAATGGTGACCTTTCAAACGAACTCTGGCCACACATACGCAAAGGCCAACGGTGCTTTTAAACAAAGGCCATAAGATAAGGTTGGTTTAGTTTAATTCGACAACCAGGAGTAAGAAGCCATTACTTCGTTGGCACAACGCTCGTGGACAAGTAGTACGCGCGCCTTACATTCTTCTTCGTAAGTGAGAGGTCACTTCAGTTTAAACCACGTCCTCTGCACATAGAGTTACATGCGTTGATCGCAGTTTACATGGAACCGTGGAACCGGAAGTTTACGAACAACTTCAGCGATCGTCCAATGGGAACATGCCTTTGTGACGAAGCCACGAACCGGATAGGGTTTCGTGACTTGTCACATTTACGCTCGCGTCAAGCTGGAGAATGTGCTTGAGTGTGGTGCCACCGCGGGTATGGCGTCTAATCGGATTAGTCCGTAGGAAAACTTCACGTTCACCAATGTTTTACTTTATTTTCTCTGCCACAGACGTGTTCAGCATGTCGTGTCCTATCTTCATCTGACATCGTCCCGAACTTGGCACTGAACACCTGTTATTCAAGCTCGTGTGACCGAAGAAGCCTACAGCCAATGTACAATATCGACGTACAACACATGACAGTCTACTGCACAATCGTTAACCAGTTAAGCATGAAATGTCAATGTAGCTTGCTTCATTTATTGGCTGTCAAGGACGTCCATTTGACAAGCAAAACTGTGACTGCATATCCACAGCAGTAGGATATAACAATTAATCATCATCAGGGGCGGATCCAGGAATTTTGCCGGGGGTCAGACTTGTCAAATGTCTGGTTTTACGGTCAGCCGGACACCTAAATAATGCATTACAATATTATATTGATGCAATACCATAAGCAACCTTGTAGGATCTGATTTAATTTCATTTTTCATTTCATTTTATTTACTGGTTTTTTTTGGGGGGGGGTGTCAGAGCAGGGAGCTGACCCGGCCACCCCCACCCCAACTCCTGGATCCGCTCTAGACCGTGCTCGAGGACTGGATGGTGTTGATGGGACTTGGACAGCACACAATGTTCTCCCCAATTCGAGACAACGACAGACTTTATTTTTAAGTCATGTAGATGGAGAGAAATTAAGGATATGAGCCTCGATCTGGACCAAGAGAGGGCGCAATTTTCTGATCAACAGAGGCTCCTTTGGTCGGAACAGAACTTCGGTGGTTCACGAACGACTATGAAATGCACACGTTCCTGTCGCATCGCTACCAACAACATGAATACTCCCGACCAACATGGCTTTTTTCAACCGATGAGTGGATGCTTCTTCTCGAGATGGATATTATGCTGTTCTGTGCAGTTCCAACGGAAAACCCGATAGCGACTCGTATAATAGACCCGATATTTATTTAATATTTTTCGGAGTTGGTGTGATTTTATGATTGTTTAAATCTTATTCTGTAGCTGAAATATTTTCCAGATAATAAAATGGTTTCAGTTTGTTATTGTCAGTGCCTCTGTCCCGAGTTGACTCGTGGATGATACTCAGATGCACCCATAGGCTAGTGCAAACCTCCTTCCCATGGGTACGATCTGGCAGCGTCACGTTGAATCCCACAATGTCCCAGTTGCGCAATCGCATTGAAGGAACGCGCATGCAGTATATTTTTCTTTCTTGAGGCATGGCGGACACAAGGAGGGCGCTATTTGAAGAGGGTAAAATTTGGAGTGAACCATGACATCTAAGTATCTCTATGGGGTGACCTCAGAATTTTACCCAAACCTAATAGCGCCCTCCCATTTTGCTCGCCTTTCCTCAGATAGGCTAATATGGTTCACATTAAAAATCACTGCACTTTCAGGGGCACCCCTAAATCCTGATATTTCAAAATTATTTTTAAAATACAACTCTCACAGATATCCAAGCTGGACAGTAACATGATTGTCGACATGTCCGCTTTCATTTTCCTTTCAATTTTTAGTGGGTTGACCGATGAAATGTTGAGAAATTCTCACCCGAAGCGGACCACCCCTAAAATGAAGGAAATTTCACTGCCCGGAAAAGTAGCCATTTTGAAAATGCATCCCTCTGCGAGACGGCTTAAAAGTGCCATTTTGGGACCCGATTGTATCCAAATTGCTCAGAATTGGAAGCCCTGAGTCCGGCCCAGAGGTTCAGTGTCATATTTCTCTCAGGACCCTCTAATATAGAATATTTTGAGTGTATAACTTTTATTAATGAGCTCGATGGACACATTTCTGGCCTATTTCGTGGGTGCACCCTCCATACTCGAGTGCAAGATGATGAAGTAAGTCCTCTTAAAAATGTGCGCGCTTCAAGATTCCAAGTGTGGGGCATCGTGGGAGATGTTTGACGGGGGCTTGGCTCCAGCATTTGCCTCCCTCCCCGATGTATACGCCACTGAATTTTTTTTCCCAGGCTGGCCATGAATCTTTAGAACACCCTCTGTAACTTACAGAGGTTTTCACTCACGTGATTTTTGACGGTCAACGTTCAATACACACAGATTTGCTCAGAAATGCGCGCACCTTCGAAGTCTCTCAGCATAAAGAGGATTTTACACTGCACTAAATAAAAAAGTCTTTGCTTTCTCCCCTGGCGCTCGAGGTCGAAAGAGATTTTATTAATACGGGGCTCCTTTCCGACCATGTGCAATTAAATAGGTTTTGTACTTCAAGGTACTATGCACCATTCAGACAACGCTGAATCTCTGAACACGGTGAATTGTGGGTATGCGCCTCAGCCTGGATTAGGTTTGTTTCGCTACTGACGTCGTCGTGGATGGTAGCTTAACGTCTCGCACAATTTGTTTTATAGCTCACCTAGAACGGAACCCTACTGATTTCTTTTGCCCTCGTGCGCTTCGAACGAACGAAACTTTTGAAGTTTTCGTTTCCCTCTCCAAAAATTCCTCGAATCGCAGAAAGTAATACCTATAATGATTTTAAAGGGTTTTCCTAAGATGAAAGTGTGAAAATTGCAGAACCCGAGAGAGTTAAGAGAAAATGAAATATGTGCCCCAAGTGTATATTTTCAATGGGCCTCTCAAGTTTTTTGCCTTCACATGATATTTATGCGCATATGCACATAAACTAGAATTTATAGGTGAACTGGTCTATTCTGGCGTACATGGCATTTGAAATATGCAAATTCGAAAATACACGCGCTGCTGCATTAACCTCATTTTGAACCCAAAATGTTGTGCAATAAACGTCATTCACTTGCGTAATTCCCTCCCTCAGTTCACATATTTCATCCACAGTCAGAGACAGGAAAATAATATAGGGACGAGAACGAGTCTAACATTACACGAACGTTTGATTGGGTGGTGCTTCAGACACGAATCTGTTTGGCTCAAAAAGCGGACCAAGTTAATACGCGAGGACCGTTTATTTTTTTCTCCTTAACAGAGAAGGGTTTAGGGCAGGTATTGTTTAAAACCAATAATTATCTACGTTTCACATTCATGCAGCGGTAAAAATAGTTTCATACAGTGACAGGTGGAATGTTGTACTCCACTCAGATTCGCCTCGCTGAATAGAATCATTCATGTGTTACCTCATGAAATTATTCTTACTATTGCACTCTTCAACATGCATCCTTTATTTGTAAAATATAAAATGGTACATGTGGCGTTCCATAACGAAACCATTGAAGCGTAGATTTTTTTTTTCATCGAGCTAGTCAACGAGTTGTCATTGCCGTGTTTGCCAATCAAGTGGTTCATGTCAGCATAGGTGCAGGTATTGAAACCTGAAGCTTTTCATCTCTGAATAGGACACTCGATCGGGTGGTCACCGCAAAGGCTTGGTGAACGAAGACCTTGAGTCACACAAGCGTACTCCTATCTGTGAGTATTCGGAGGTCGGTCTGTTACAGGTTGGAGAGAACACTATTAAGCAAACGTACACTTCACGCTATGCAGAAATGAGGACAAAATGATTCACTATATCCTTGTCATAGCTTCGAGTCTTTCCCGATAGTTTTCTTCGATTTTGCCCTTGAACTGGTGTCTGTTTCTGCGATCGGGACCCGTCCAGTTTCCCACGATGAGAGAAAGGCAGCCAGAGAAGATAGAGCTTTTACGGGCCGAGCTATCGCCGTCGGCTACCAGGGAACGCGCCGCGGACACGGCGCAGGACGACAGCCAGCAACTACCAGTAAGTTTGAGTAATTGCGCTGTTGAAATTATAGGATCGTCTAATGAGAAGACTATTGAGGTTGGTTCACAGTAATTTGTCTGGGAAACTGCTCACCAAATTGGATACAAAATGTGAAGGTATACATGTACGTGTGTTTTTTAAAGGATAAATATATAACCTGACCCGCGACCGCCATCATGTAAAGGATTCTAGTTAATTTGTTTTGTGCATATGATGAACATCTGTTTTATTTTTCTGAGCTGGTAGTCAGCGTTTAATGTGTCGGCAACATACGCAGCAATCGGCGGCAAACTGACAAACTGTAGAGGATTAAAGGGGTCATTCCTGGGATTTTTCACGCACAGTGGTGATTAACATTCCCTTCCTCTTTTTTGTTATATTTTGGGTTTTTTTGTCTGCTTGTTTTCTGTATTCTTTTTTGGGGGGTGAAGAATCCAACCACGGTTGTAAATACCCTCATTCTGACGATATTGACGTTCATATAACTAGGGAGAGTTTTTCATTAATATTGGATTTTTGCCCTGCCCGACGTGTATTTTAACACTGTATGCTTAGTGTATGCCCCCGAAGGCTTGTGAAAAACCACAAGCGTGGTCGGGTGGGACTCGAACCCAAGACCTCCTGCTTACTTATGAAATTTTAGTGGGAGAAACTAGCGTTAAAATACACGGCGGGCAGGACAAAAGTCCAAAATTAATTTAAATCTCCCTGGGGCAAATCCTTCCTTGAAACAGAGAAGTTTTCAGGTGGGCACTTGCCAGGAGGATCCCTTATTTTCTGGAGATGAATACGTTAGAATCTGAATCATCTCAATCTGATAAGAGAGCGAAAGGGTAAAACTATGACCAGCGCGAACGACTTCCAGATGTTCATCGCTTTTCTTATTTCTGAACGATCAAGCTAAGGGCACATTGGGGCGCACAGGACTCAAGTGGGGGCGTGCCCCCCATGCTTCTTCCCAGGGGCGTAAATCCCATGGGGGTATATATTTTGTCGTGAGCAAAAATGAAAGCTGATTCTGGAGGATTTTTCCGACGTCCAAAGACTAAATAAAATGCATTCAATATCACTCAAAAAGGGTCAATAATTTTAAAAGCCCGAAAATATGCCATTATGAATACATTGCAGATGTGTATCAATATCATGAACATCGACCTCTGTATGGTGTCACCTCCTCCCCCGCTTTTCAAATTTTCATGGCCGGGCAAGTCATCCCCCACCTTTCTCCACCCCCCCACCCCCCATTTCTGGCACAAATTTTACTCCACTGTTTCTGTCCCTTAGTTTTGCCACCGGCGAACTGTCACGAACCTTGCTACAGTTTTACTGATTTTAAGAAAAAGGCAAATTGGAGGTTGAAAGCAATTATGGGGCTTTTGGAATCACACGATTTAGATTGGCATATTTCACAAAATCATTAATTTTACTTGCATTAAAAATACCTTCAAACTGACAGGAACTTGTGTTGCTTACCTTCTGGACAAGGCCATTTCAAGGCTCATGTAATTTCACCTTTGCTCTTAAAGTCTGTTTTTCATGGTTTCATCCAGGCGCATCGAAAGCTGCGAGTTCCAGTCGTTGTGTTCATAATCATAGGCAAGGTGATAGGTGGAGGCCTTGTCTGGTTCCCCAAAGCCTTGAGCAATACTGGTAAGATGGCGGCAGTTTAATGTCTGTGGTTGTTTTTGTCCGTTCTGTGCATTCACACCCGAATACGGTCGTTTCACAATAGTGCACCACCAAGAGTTTGCAACGCGTTGGCCAATCACAATGCCCGAAAGTTGTCGACCCAAAGCGCGTTTAGAACGGTCGACAAATTTCGAGCGTTGTGATTGGCCAACAACACGTATTCTAGGCATGCGTGCGAAGTTCTGAGCAGGCGCATTACTGTGGAGAAGGCCGGCAAACATTTCAAAATCCCCCGTTTATTATGGCTTAGAAACTGTTGAGGATTTGGACAAAGTGCATAGGATCAGGAGTTACATATAATTGACACAGGCAAGTAAAGGGCTTTCAATAACTGAGGCAGGTGGGATAACTGGATCTAGGCCAACTACCGGAATAATGTGGGGGGGTGTTTTGTTTGTGGCTTTGCGCCTTGACCTGTGCGATTTTTCCCCAAACCTTTTTTTTTCATGGACACTCCTACCAGCTTGTCTCTTTCCCGTTACATAAAGAAGAAGAGAATGTGGTGCACTATGCATTGCAGGAAATCTCCTTTTCGGGTGAAAGTGGTGAAATTAATAATTCCTGGTCAAAGGGTGAACAAAAGTCTATTCATGAACGAGTCGGTGACATCATGTGCAGCCTGCAGCAACCTCACATTTCGTCTGTGATAAAAGCAGCAGATCTTTGCTGACAAGGCCTACTACGTCTCGATATTCCGGCAGGTTGGGTGGGTTTCCTCGTCATGCTGATCGCCCTGGCAACGTCCACCTGCACCGGGGTGTTTCTGGCGCGATCCTGGCTGGTCCTCATGAATTGGTTTCCCGCCAAGTATCGGGACGAGATAAACAGATTCCCCTACCCGTCAATTGGCTACGAAACTTTTGGGGTCGTTGGAAGGTGAGTTTAGTGAAAAGCAGTCTTCTTTGAGGAGGATTTTACTTCTGGGTTAGACTGAACTTTGAGGATTTTTTATTTTTTATTTATTTATTTTTTTTTTGGTTGGTTTTCGTGAGAATAAATTATTTTTGTGTGTCTGTAGCTAGTGATCAAGCTAAATATGAAGGAAACTTTTCTATAATAACTGCTTACTGATCGTTGACACGTGTCGTTGAATTATTTATCCAAATACATGTACACGGGGCGGTCGCATTGCAAAAGTAGCGTTCCATTCTGCCAGTAGATGGAAGTTTAATTGCTCGGACACCTAGAAATTTCTGAAATCCTGGCTCATTCAAGGACACATGTGGCCATGGGTTCTTTCAGGATATGAGGGGATTTATTCAGACGTTGCGCAGATGAAACAGACGAAAGTTTCACATATAATGTGAAGAAATATAATGGAAGAAATAATGGCATTTGGCTTTGCTTTGTCAGATGGAACATTCCATCTGTCACTTTTCGAAGTTCATTCTGTTCATTGCACTCCTAAAGATTAATCATTTATGTAACAACTGAAAATTGGCCAGAAAAAGCGAGTTTAAGCATTTCATATTTTCTTTCTCTACTATTCACAAAAATACATTGCCAATAAAAAAAATCAAACGAAAACTGCCCAAGTTGCACATTTGGGTTGAATATATGTAATCTATAATACTTTAAGCTAGCAAGGATTGCCAAGTGATAATTGGTGTCCATATTGTTTTAGTCGTGTCTGTCATCGTGATTTATCCCCAGGCGGGTAACCTCTATCCTGGTGGGGATGTACGCGTTTGGCTTCACTGTGGCGCTCTATCTGGTAGCCGCGGACAGCCTGTCGCTCTTCTTTCACCTTCTCGATGTACGGCTCTCGCCATGTGTTTGGATACCCGTCGTTATTGCCGGTGCGGCACCCCTGCTGTGGTTTGGAACTCCAAAGGACATGGTGTAAGTTATGATCCCTTGTGTAAAGTCGGCGTTGTTTTTCTTTGGCACCTTGTCATCATCTCTGGGTCTTAATTGTCTGTAGACACCAAACATACCCACCCTCTACATGGCTTTCTTTTTTATGTTGTCGTCTAATACAGAACTCGACCCAAATTGAGCTGAGATTTCCAAAGTTGTAGACCCAGTTCCCAAAGATGGAAATGGAGCAGTAATTCGGGAAATTCCCTAAAAATATGCTGCCATCGTTCATTAATATGTTTCTCTCACCTTATATTCGGTACTTTTTTCCCATCACAGTGGCATTGGTATTGCCATGGGATTAGCAACGGTCATAAGCGCCCTGGGGCTCGTGGTAGGCTCGCTCTTGGACATCGGGGAGAACCCCGATCTGGACCCCGTCTCGCCCACCTTCTTCTCGATCTCTGGGGCACTGGGACTCATCCTGGGCGCTTTCGGGGGACAGTTTGTGTTCCCCACGCTCCAGCACGACATGAAGTGTCCGGCGGATATGCAGGTGTCTGGGATACTGGGCTATCTTTGTGAGTTGTAGAAACGTTTATTGTCTCCTACTTAATTGTTATTTTTCCCTTTTCTGTCTTTGTTTTGTGTTCGTTCATAAGGTCTTTTTTATTGCTGTTGTTTTTTGTTGTCTTGCTTTTTGTTTGCCTCTCTGTAAAGTTTGTTTCGTCCAGGGCTTTTTAGTACAAGCCTCCCGGCTTCTGAAAAAAGCCCCCATATTGGTTTCCCCCTTACCTATTTACATCTTGTTTTTGTTACTCTAATAATTTCTTGATTCATATATTTGTACTGTTATTGTTTACTTTTTCTGATCTTCATCAATATAGAAATAAACGTCATATTGATTGAATTGATTGAAATGTTGGCAAAGCGCTTGATAATCGCTTCCACTTGAGCGACCCTATAGTCGTTGTTTTCGCCGTCCAATAGCGGGTCAAGGTTCGTTAAATTTTAGAAACATAATGCAGAAGATGCTGTCCTGTAGTTTGGATCCACCGTTGTCGGATTCGAGCTGTTTTGCATCGTTTACCCGAGTTCGATCAGCGACTATATTGTTGACAGATCAATTTCGCTTGGTAACTCAGGCATTCAGTTATATCTTGGTCACTGGGCAGAATCAAACTTGGCTCCAGTCGATGAGGCTGACTGCTGCTTTTTGAGAAAGCGCGAGAAATCCTAGGCTGAAGTATTCGAGGGATCAAGGGCAATGCCAAGAGTTACTTAAGAATACACGTGTTCAATTTCCATCCCTTCCAAATACGTGTTGAATGAAAGTCCCCAAATTCAGCCCCGCTCCTAATTTTTTAAATTTCAATTTTGGCCTCCCAAAGAATTTGGTTCCAGATCTCAGATACAGAATTATTGTTGTTTCCATATCAGACGGGAGTGAACATTAAACACAAAACCAGTCCGTTTTTCGGTTAACTCGAAAGACTACATGTACATGCAATTTGCCAAAATTATTTTGCAGGAGACATTTCGTCATGTATATAAGTATGCCCTTAAAAAATGGTCAAAAATCCACCTGAGCTTTTAGGCATATACATGTACAATAATTATCCCCACAGTACATATCACAGCATAGGTTCTGCGTGGTACGGTAGAGTAAACCATGCATATCGAATTGGCATCGAATTGAAAAGGGTCATTTTAGACGCCTGACATTTCAACTATAAATATACAGACTTCGTCGTGTGCCCGGCAAACGGTTGGAAGCGCACTTAGGCCCTTTTGCTTCAGGAAGCATGATTACAGTAGAAAAAAATGTTCCCGGCTAAAGGGCATGAGAAACCCACACTATTCATTTAATACAAACGTATAAATTTCAAAAACAAGGACAAATTTTCCTTGAAGATAGACATAATTAAAGGACGTTCTACCCTTGCTCACTGAAAATTGTCACTATTCATTGACTAGATTTCGCCCGCGTAGGGCTTCGATTTAACCAAATTCTTTTGATATTTTCAATGCAGGTGTGGGTGTGACCTATTTTGCCATCGGCTTATCGGCTTTTCTCGTCTACGGGAATCTTTACAACGTCGTCGGGGCGGATAATGTGCTGGCCTTGCTGTCCAACAAGCCCATCAAGATCATCGTCATCTTCTTGTTGTCGTCACATTTGATGGTTGCTTCCGTCTTCATGAACAACCCCGTCTTTCAGGACCTGGAGGACTTCCTTCATATTCCTTACGGTGAGGATCGATCTGGAGGAAAACTGCTACTTTCGATTTTGTTATATTAGTCTTCTTTCATCTTCACATTTTGTGTACTTTTAGTCGCAAAATCATCTTTGCTCCTGCCAACCTGTCCTTGACTATAACCAAACGCGTTGGTCAAATTAAGTTTGAAGAACTAACACGAGAAAGTGTTAAATTTATCGCGTTGTGAAGTGGAAAAACTCATTGTTAGAGCGGGGACTCCGGCAGGTTGTACTGGCATATGATAGCGTTATTTTGAAACCGTTGTGATCAGCATTACTCAGATATAAAAGGTCAAGGAGATGCTTTTTATAAACTGTTCCGGCAGCCAGGTGAACCAGTTCAGTTTTTCAAAAGGGCAAAACCAATAAAGAACAGAGCATGTCGTGTGCGAGTCAGCATAAGGCCCGTACAAGTAGCGCAGTAAATACGTCAAGCACACATTAATGTGCAAAAGCATTGATCTCCATTATATAGACTCGATAGGACACCGCGCATTGTTGATGCACAAAATGCGCGGCCGATCAATGACGGCGCCTCAGGAGGATAATGTGATGCTGTATGCTGTGCATTTCTGGTCAACATAACCTTTTCCTCATGGGAGGATGGCTAAGCTCTCGGCCTCGCTCCCGAAAACAAGCCAAAAACAAAACCAGAAAATGCAAGAATAGGCCTATCATTTCCGGAAATAACTGACCATTTTCTTATTAACTAACCCACTCGAAAGCGATAATGTTAACCTGTTTTTGTGTGTGTTTGCTTATAATTCATTTTTTACACCTATTGTCTTCGGTCTCACTTTAGCAATATTTTCGCTTTGGGTCGGTTCAATCGTGGTTTGTTCAGTGTGTAAAACTTTGCGAATTCCACCAGGACATGCAATAGGTTTTGTACGTCAGTAAACATGATGTCTAAACTGTCCATTTATTTTTCCGTCCGGTTTCGATGAGCCAACACTGAAATAATCATCAATAAAATGATTGTTATTTTTCACACTCTCAGGAAAAATTGCACTAAATAAAATTCATTCAAATATTGATTAAATTGTATAGAAAACCGACATGAGGCATACGAAAGTGTGATAATCTTTTCTGTGAGCACAAAGTGAGTGCAGCTTGAAATGAGCGACCAAACTAACTTACTGCCGTTTTAAAACAGACACTTGTTAATCAGCTTAAAAAGTTGAATTCACAACCTGACTTAAAGATTTACATTTAACAACTACTTTCCAGCATAAAAGAGCCAGTTTTAACTGAGAACGAATAATTTTCTTATGTAGACAAAGTTTCTCTCATTGCGTTAACTTGGAACTCCCTTGATTGTAACTTCATTAACAGAAGCGTCAGCACTCTGCTTCTCACTCTCGTTTCATCTCGTTTCATCGTTTCATCGAAGAAGAATTCTGTCACTCATATCACATCGTCGGTCACACGATTTGGGTTCAGTGCGTCTGTAGATCCGACAAACACAAATCCTGGCGAGATTTTTCCGGTGAAATCTGGGGGGAAAAATAAGAAAATTAGTCATTCAGTTTTTGAAACCACTTTTACCAATAAATAACATTTCAGACGGTACCAACTTCGAGATAGTGAAGGTTTATAATACAAAGCCTGATAGGCTACAGATAGACTGTCATAAATTTCTTACTAGGCCTACATAGGCTTAAAGTTAAGCATTATAAAGTTCAACTTGAGAAACTTTCTGAAACTAAAAAAAGTGCGACTCACATTTCCTTCTGTTCCGTCTTCCAAACTTGACGTCAATCTCCGGTAATTCACTGCTGCGTACACCTCAATCATTATTCTTTCCAAATTTATCCATTCCAAGAGTAGAATTCAGTTTTTCTTCAAAATCTGACGATTAAAGCACGAAAACCTTACTTAACTGGTTTTTGAAACTCCATTTGAAAGTACACAAAATAAAATTCGCAACGCTTGTTATTTACCCTCCTGAAAACACGCATAGGGCCTACGCGGGACGCGTTTTGGACGCGATTTCCTATCCAGTCTGTGTCATGGATTTCAATGGCAAAAAGCTTTAGCGCGAGAACCAGCGCGTGATCGCACACGACACGTACTCTAGTCGTTTGTACTTCCTCGTTCAAAATGACGTAACAATTCGGTGCTTTATGGAGTACCATAAAACTTTCGCTGTACTTTTTCGTAAGGTCAAATTTGCTTCAACTTCACCTGAAGTATGAACCGGCCTTAATTTTTGTATGCAGTGGGACTGGTTTAAAACTGAAGTGACGTCACACTTACGAACCGGGTTGTGATTTGCCAAATTAACGCATACCTTATACGTGTACTGTAAAACGCGCGCACAGTTGTGACGCCCATTTCCCCCACCATATCTTGTGCCTAGAATGGGTTCATAACGTCAATAAAATAAGATTTTCGGCTAACAGCCAGTCGGAATCTACTGTAACTGTTCCTGCCGTATGTGGGCTTAGATAAGGGTGATCCTTGAAAATTGTTCGTTTTTTGCCTTGTTCTTTGGCCCAGAAATAAGTTGGCAAAGGATAGTGCTACGCTCTGTCTACTCGGCATTGGTGCTCTTCGTGGCCGTTTCCTTGCCCAGTTTCCCGGTTTACTTATCGGTCGTTGGGGGCGCCCTGTCCGCCACCGTCAATGGAATTCTTCCGACTGTTTTATACTTCAGACTGTGCAGCATGGAGCCGCCAGTCGGGGCTACACCAGAGTAAGTTGTTTTCACCTGCTGATTCAAATGCATTGCCTCACTTGCGAACCAGGGTTCTTTCAGGCCCTTGTGTCCGAACCTGACAATATGGCCTCTTTGAATCAGTGATATTGGCTTGCTGGACGGTAAAAAATTGCAATACAGGCGATTCACAATAATCAATAGCGCGTCTGCACCTCCAAGTAAGAGTTTGCAACGTGTTGACCAATCACAATGCGTGAAATCTGTCGACCCAATCCGTGTTTGGGAAATGGTCGACAGATTTCGCAGACTGTGATTGGTCAAGCACACGTTGCAAACTCTTGGAGGTGCACTATTATGAATCGCCCGTATGAAAATATATACTATAGCGAACTTAAGGTTTAATTCGACAGCCAGAACAAAAAGCAATTCCTGCAGTGGCACAATGCCCGTGGACAGGTAATACGCGTGTTACATACCTCTTCGATCAATAGGGTGTCTTGATTTGCCAACATGCACGCGCACGTCAAGCTGGGAATGTGCGCGTGAATGCAATGCCCCCGCAGTTAGGGTGCCTAAAACCGGTCCAATCAGAAGACGTCAAAGTACGAGGTGACCAGACGGTTTTCCCGAGTATGACCATTATTTCAGTCAGCAAGTGCTTGTTGAGCAACCGTATACGTCATACATTGGAAAGCGAGGTTCATTTTTATAATTCTTTTTCGTATATTCACCCATGCAGGGGGCCCTTAAGATGGCGTCGAATCCTCCTCATCGCCACTGTCTTTTTGGTATGTATGTCGGGGGCAGTTTTGTCGACAGTCTCAGGCATTTACAACGTTCTACAGAACAGCCACAATATGACTTTACCTTGCTACATGCAACGTTAAGTGCACATTCAGCAAAATGCTGCTTTTAAAGACTTTGAAGGGTTTAATTGTAAGGAGGATCTGACGTCGGCGAGTTGACAATCAAGCGACAACGTGCAGCAGTACTCTCCTCAATTTTTCAAGAATAAATGCCATACAAAGGTCAACATATAAGACATACCACCAAAAAGTCTGTCGTTTTAATATTCACTGACACAAAATTAATGATCAGTGGCATCCACGTTTTATGTCAAATACGAACTTGTTAAGGCCGCCAAAGAACTGGTTTTCCAGTAAGTTTAGAATGATGTGTGCTTTTACATGCAAATTTAGGATTACTAAAGTGAACAGTAACCCTCGGCGCATTATTCCACACCCTTGGTCTTTCTGAAAAAGTACCAAACTTTGACATTTTGCAAAATTTACTCGTGCTAAACTTGACAGTAAAGGCATTACTCCTCTCATGCCTTTGAATAGTCAGAATGTAACAAAAGTAGTATTTACGCTTATTCTTAACTTAATTATAGTTAATCTAATATATTATATTATCTACAATGAATCATGCATCTGAAAGATCGTGAGTACACTGACCCTTGTATAGGGATAAGATAATGCCTTCTGAAATTTGTTATTCTCCTTAAAGTAGAGAGTCGAAAAATTATTATAACTACATGTAAAAAAATGAATTAAAAAAAAACTGGAAAAGATTGGACAAAAGACAAAAGATTGAAGGAAACGTCCCAAAACCAACGACTTCATGTTAACAGATTGGAAGAATATAAACCAAAGTTTGGAAAAAATATTAAGATATAACAAATCACACATTTCAAATTATTCAAAATATGAAACTGGACTTATATGAAATATGAAACTTATTTTTACTTTCTTTCTTTCTGTTAGAAGTTGGAGTTGTCACATAGTCTTCAGGGATCACGAATGCTACGGACCTTAACACTTAGAGAGCAGAAAATTGTTCTAAGTTGTAATCGCTTATCCTACCACTTTGCCATACTGTGAATTACTAATTTAAGAAATTGATTCATTACGTCATCGTGGAGAACAACTGGTCTTAAAGCTTGCAAAATCGTCACTTGTATCTGACAGGCATCGCAATATTTCTTGCCACCTCAGAGTAACTTATATTTCTCCCAACATACTCACAGGAATTCGTGCTAATTGGAACAGTTGAAAATAAGGACTCTCGGGTACGAAACTTCACCAATTCTGTCAATGATTTGCTTATTAAACTGATTTATGTTTTTAATAGCTATATTTTATTGTTTTGTTTTGTTTGTTTGTTTGTCTTTTTTTGTTTTATGACTTTTTATGTAAACCGAAGTGTATAAGTCCTTGGACTTCTTCTTTGGTGGTGTTTTACAATAAACCTGATTTGAAGTTGAATTTGGAAAGGTCACCTCACTTTCAATTCCAGATGACCAGCACATGGATACAGTTTATTAAAGTAGAAATCTGTGCCAACTCATTCTTCCTCTTTTAAAGTAGGCCTAAAAGAGATAGGAATCTTCTTCCAAAATAAATCATCGATATCCCGTCACATTAGATTCTTAGAACACTATTTCAAAATCTCATCTTAGATCCAAACTGAACCTTGGCTACTCTCATTTTTGAAACCTCAAAGTTTTCGGGAGAAAAACAACGAAGTATTAATAGGGTTTATGTTGGGAGGTGGGCATGTCCCGACCTTGGGTCGTGTAAGTTCGCAAAGAGGGCGCCCTTCCGCAATGCGCCTGCTCAGTCGAGTCTGCATCTGCCAGCACGCATTCCCATCGTGCATCTGGCGATATCTTCTTCTTGCAGAACCTGTTGACCCCAGCCTCGACAGTAAGAACCAGTGGGCTGACGATTGTTGCAATGGCCACAACCAGGAATACGTTATCGTAGTTGTTAGTCTGGTCGTAAATGTAGCCTGAATGAAAAAAAAATTATAACAAAATAGAAAAAACGTTCAATATCATAAATGTTATTGTTATAACTGACGAATTTACTTGCTATCTTCATTTTAAGTAACAGGTTAAATGATGGAAATTTCATAATTTTAAACATCCGTTTCACAAGCAGATTTATTTTGAAAAGAAAAGCCTAAAATTGCCCGGACTGGACGCACACGTCTTTTTACTGACAGAACAAATAATGATTTTTTTTTTTAATGCGAAGTGCTGATCCTTACTATATGGGAGTCAACTGCTTTTGGTGTAAATTATTTAATTACAAGCAACAGTTTTAGAAGACACCAAACAGAGACAGAACCGAAATACATGTAGTTTTATCTCCCTATCTTTGAATATGCCCTCGTGAATGATCTGATATCGCTGAAATATAAAACCCAAAATTCAGTACGATTGCCTACCTGGTACAAACCCAGCCAAT
Organism: Acanthaster planci; assembly: GCF_001949145.1. Next base: position 3,116,976 of record NW_019091360.1, read on the forward strand.
AGTCTCACCACAGCGGAAGCAACACTCGCCCAAGCCAAGCTGTTTGCAAGCCGTTGGATCCCAGCTACTCTACGCATGACGACGAGGAATAAGGAATCAGAAATACCCATGCTCGTGCCCAACACAAACTGTCCAGCGGCCATGGCAGGAACCGTGACCATGCATCAAGTACGAGCACAGTGGCAGACACAAACATCGACAGGCCCACCCCAACTCTCCTGGAAACCACCTTACGGTCAATCAGGGGACCATTAAAAATCTTTCCCACTAGGCTCCGTATGCCGTTGATGGTACCCAATAGGGAGACCTCGAACTTACCGAAGCTCATGTCGATGGCGCGCGGCACAAAGTAAATTGTCCAAGCACTGTATGTGAATCGTACGCTGCAACAGATAATAACAACAAGGAAGGAGAACTCCTTAAAGAGAGACACATCAGATGCTTTCACAAACTTTTTCATTACCGAGTTGACTGTGGCAGCAGAACGTATAAGCGGCGATCTGACTGGCGATCTTCGTCGCTCGTCCCTGGTCTCGTCTCGCTGTTTTTTGGCCAAATGCATGCTTTCTCGCCTCCCATCATAATATGGCAATTGCCACCTTGAGAAAAATGGGCTACGTTAAGCCCCATTTATCGGGGGGCAGGGAGTAGACAGTAGCTTGTCCATCTTGGGTGCAAGAGGTCTGAGGTCTCTTTTAAGAACGATGATTTCATCGTCATTAAGAGGGTGGACAAGGCTGGCGCTACGGTGGTCTGGCGTCAAGATTTGTATGTCGCTGAAGTGGAACGTCAACTGTCTGACGTTACGCTAAGGTTGACCACGACCTTACACAAGAGTATCAAGAAATTGTTGCTAGCCCTGTCTGAGGTTTCATTGACTCTGGTGACCTCCCTCCTAACGCAACCAGATCTAAACTAGTCGTTCCCAATCCACGCACGGCAGTCTTCTATTTGCTACCCAAAATTCACAAATCCGGAAATCCAGGGCGTCCCATTGTGTCTGCTTGAGGTTGACCCACTGAATTGATATCCAACTTTCTTGACACCATTCTAACACCCATTATCAAAACGCTCCCTAGCTATGTCCAGGATACTAATCACGCTCTAAGCTTGTTTGACGAATTCACCATGGATCTGAAAACACTTTACACATCCATTCCCCACACGGGTGGTTTGGCTGCGCTCAAACACTATTTAGATCTTCGCCAGACTCAGGATCCTCCCACCACTCTGCTCCATCTGGCTGAATTGGTGCTCACGTTGAACAACTTCGCGTTCAACGGTGAGCACTACATTCAGACCAATTGTGTGGCTATGGGCACACGGATGGGACCAAGTTATACCTGTCTGTTTCTTGGCCACATCGAGGAGCAGATGCTGACCCAGTATCCGGCCGTGCAGCCCTACATCGATTGTATTGTTGGAGCTTTCACTAGTACGTGTGATGACATTGTGAATTTTGTAGCGTTTGCGGATGCTCTTCACTCAGCACTGCGCTACACGTGTGATGTGTCACATCACTGTGTTAACTTCCTCGACGAGCGCGTCCAGACCTGCGAGCAGAAACTTGGTACAGCCGTACCTTACAAACCCACAGATTCTTACAGCTAAATTTAGTACCAGTCGTCTCACCGCCTTAAATGTAAGACCTCCATCCCTTAAAACAAGTAAGCCTTCTTTGCCAAGACATATAGAGGGTGGCTTCCAAGCTGGGGGAAAAGGCTGGGGCCGTCTTCTGGGATCTCACTATTGCGTACCAGGCTGCATGGACTGCACGTGAAGCTCCTGGAGACCATCCCAGATAAGCACGGTATGGTGAATTCATTATGGAGATTCTCCGACACAGTGACCAACGAAGCAGGGTGAGGCAAGTCAAGAGCGGCGTTCCAGGGGCTCTGTGCAGGCTCAAATCGTTGTTAAATCTACATCTATTGGCGGCCAGCAACCCAGTCGAGGAAGTATGGTTATGCAGACGACGTGGCGAGGCTACTCATCGAACCACCCTGCAGTGAGAAGCAGTAGAGAACTGAGGGCCTCACCGAAGACATGGAGATCCTGTTAACGCGGCGCCTTGAGCTCAGTCTGGGTAAGACGATGTCATCGATGTTTCACCTGTACAAAAAGGAGCATCGCATGAGATAGCCTTGGTCAAAGCAGAGAGCGAGGACAAGGCGTTCGTCATTCGTCTCAGCGCAGCGCGCACCTGCCGCTCAAATCAAGGCGAAGAGCAACCTCACGCAGTCAAGAAATATGCAAATCAGCTGAACCAGGACAAGGTTCAGCTGATTTCGCCTTGATTTCGAGCGGCAGGTTGCGCGCTGCCGCCCTCTAGCTACGATGCGACGAATGACGAACGCCTTGACCAAATTAAGGCTATACCGACGTCGTGGTAGACCAAGCCTTCCGCGCCTGCAGTACAGTCCCAATTCGTTCCAACATACCTCAGTGTGAAGCTGGATAGAACGCTGACTTTCAAACAACACTTGGAAGACTTCAACGCCAAGACGACCGCCCCAGTCGCGTTGATACGCCATCTTGCGTTTCACTAGAAGAGGGATCCAAGATATGTCAAGGCGGTTTTCAAGTTCCCCAAAACGACTGTCAATTTTTGTCATTATTTAGACAAAAGAATCCCACAAATAAAAGTGGTAGGTCTATTACTGTTTCCAGAATACTGGCGCTCAAAAAACAACAACAACAAACAGAAAGAGGTCATGTCTCCACCCCCCCCCGTGAGCTGCATAGGCCTCCAAATAATGGAATGAAGATTCAAGGAGAGGTGTGGGCCTACTTAAAGAACACTTGCAGTCAAATTAAAGCCGGTAGTTACTTTTTAATTAATGCATAGATAGGGGTTCATCTTATTCTAACACTGATGAAATGTGACATGTGTATGAAGAAAGCTATACACTTTTTGACAATGTTCATCGCTAGCCTGCCAAAATGAATTCAGTATTAACTTTAGCTCCCCTCCCCCACAACACGGCGCAAACGCTGTTAGGGTTCTCCTCTTGGCTGACAATAGAGGGCGTAAATAAAAAATGAAATTGTTTACTGGTACCATGGCTGCTGCGCTTCTGCGCGCGCTGCACGTCGCGTCGGTACGGTAAATAAGTCCTGTCACTTGTCACGCCGGCGTCATGGAAAGTGACCTTGGTAATTATGTCATGTATTTATGATGATTTGACGTTTCTGGATTATGACCAGGCATCTATCCAGTTGCTGAAGCTCAGAACCATAAGTTACATGGTTAACTAAGTATGTTTTTCATGCTGGTTATTTGTAGTGCTCACCACTGGCTCGGCGGCAATGCACTAGAATTCTAGTCCCCGACTCCCGGGCCTACTATACTTTGAGAACTCAAACTCACTACTCCGTCGTTAGTATGTGTGTGACTCTGAACCAGTGCAGTTTATATGGTGCCGTAACGGTATGGCGTTTTGCAATCGATCTTGTTAGGTGGTGGAGCAAGGCTAGCCTACATGTATTTAATCAAATTTTCCCGTGACTGAGAGCACACTTGAGTAGCTGTACTGAGTGCAGCGTAAGTAATAGTAGGTCCTAATATTACTCTTTTTATTATTTTGGACGGGATCACATCCAAAATCATAAAAAGAGGAATACTAACCCTCCACTCAGTGGAGCAACTTGTAAGCAGTGTACACATGTAGGCCTACATGTACACATACATGTAGGTACATGTATGTGTAATGAAATTGTGAAGTTTTAACAATATTAACCAAATATGTCACATTTGAAAGAGCGTGAAAAATACTTCAGAATGATGTACAATGTATTATTTGTTGGTACTGGGCGAGTATTAATGGAGATATGATTTTTTTTTAGATTTTAAACCAATTTTTTTTCTCCTCCAAAAATAAAGAAACTACTGAGACCCCAAAATGCTTCAATTCTGTTAAGCAGCAATTTGGCAATTTTACCAGTTTCTCTGATGCTTTGTAATAGGTAGTATAGATATTTCATACTCCATCGTTGAAGCATCATGCTGCAACTGTACCACCAATGCATTAACAACAAATTAACCGTTTGATTAATCTTTGTTAATAGGGTGTAATTACATGTAATATGAATTTCCTACTGGGATATCACTTTTTTTGGTACTTACATGTAGGCATCACTGTTTTTGTCAGATTTGTATCGTGTTGCAACTGTACAGACAATGCAAATTTAAAGAAATTAACCAACGTGACAAACTAAAATGAAGCCAGTAAAATCCATGGTCATCCGCTTTGCAATTGGGTATTTCTTCGTAACAAATATTGAATGAAGACTGGGCATAGTTACACATCCAAATGTATTTTGGTTCTGATCATTAGCTACATGTCTTTTAAAAGCATATCGCACAAATCGTGCTCACCTCATGGCTGGCATGTTTTGTTGGCCAAGCGCTACCATTACTTTTACGGATTGCAGAAAAAAATATGCGACGCAGTGACTGAACAAATTTCCACAGAAATTGCCACAAATGTAGATTAATATAAGTAGATTCCATAATTCAGGGTTTTATTAGTAAACAACCCTTCTTTCGAGAAAATAATCGATGACATTCACAAGCGTAGTTTTCAGGTGATGACTTTTGAAGCTTCTGAAGGTCACACAAAACCAAAACCAATTTATAAGCAAGCAAGCAATAGCCAATAACCCAGAGGCTCTGTTGCCCAATTGATTCAGAGAGGGTCCACGCAGTAGCAACGAAAAGAGTGCCCTCTTTTCCCCGCGATTTCACGTACATGTAGTTACAGCATAGGCCAAGCTCTTAAAAAAGGAGGGAACAATTTTTCAAAGTATGAGACCAAGTATTTTTTTTTTTAAATAAGATTTTTACTCACCAATCTCTCGCTTCCACCTGCCGACGATCGCTCCGTTCATGCTGAAAGTGTTTATCAGATTGCACATGCGTTGTGAGCCCACCAATGGCCGCGCTTGCGACCGTCCTAGGTGGACCATTTTCGGTGGTGGGAGTAGGCCTAGCTTGTTTTTATTACATGACCGCCATCAGAACATGTAACATGTGACTCTGTTGCAAGGGCCCCCGCCTTCGAAAATAGTCGAACCCAGATGTGGAGCAGGTGCAGCCATTGGTGGGCTCAACGCATGTGTAATCTGATAAACACTGTCAGCATGAACAGAGCAATCGTCGGTGAGTGGAAGCAAGAGATTGGTGAGTAAAAATCTCCCTTTTTGTTTTCAAAAAATACATGTATTAGTACTCATGCTGTAAAACCGTGTTCCCTAATTTTTTTAAGGGCTATAGGTTACTCAAGTGTGCTGTCAGTGGAAAATGTGATTGAATAGCTTTGTTCCACCCGTTGATCATTTAAAGGTCAAAATCAATACCGGGTGGTTTTGGAGGAAATTGGAAGATTCAAGATGAATGCAGTTTTTGAAGTTGGGCAATTAGAGGAGTTTGGAGGATTGAGGATGTGCCCTAGTAAGAAGGCCCTAGTGGGTTATGGTTAAGTAAACAGAGACCGTTATGACCTGTGTAAACAGAAATAGCTGTAGACAACTATCTCAGACCAGTGACTTGCAGTTCCTCAGCCTTACTTGCTGGGCTACATGCACATGTATTATAGGTCACTTAATAGGCCTACCCCCAGAACTTTGGGAATTTGTCGTCTGCTGAGGAGCACGGTGGATGACTAACCCCACTGCTCTTGGGGGTAGGTTGGTAGCAGGAAGGAAGGCCGGCATGACTTTGGCCTTTCTGTATTTTAATAGAGGTACCTGTATGCAAGCAGCTGGTGAACATCATGAGGATGTGTTTGACTTGCTCACTTGCTATACATGTATACATGTACATGTGTACCGGCATGACTTACATGTACATACAGAACAGGAAGTTGTCACTTGACTTTATTTGTTGGGAATCTTGAGCTAGTTTGGAACTTGATTAAAGAACTTTAAGGTTTTCACAAACCTTACATTACACATGCAGCTATGTACAGCGCAATAAATAGGAAAGCTTCCGTTATTTCAGTGACGCTGACTTATCGGTACTCTGCCATATTAATTTTGCAACAGGATTTCCTACATGTATTCTTTCTTAAGGAAGTCAGATGTCTGCTAGGGAGGTTTATTCACTTTAATATGTACTTGTATCTCACCAAAACGGTGAAATTGACCAAGTATTTTGCTCATCCACACCACAGAAGGGCAAAGGCACTGTTGTCAGCAGCATGACAGCTTGACCACTTGCAGCGCAGCTCCTATCTTTTTCTTGTTGTTCTCTTGTCACTCGCAAAATGAAAACCCTGCTCTTATTCGTCACTGGCAGAGATGTGGTTAGGCAGATCACAGTGCTCGAGTGACTGGATTATTTTCATGGCATCTTCTTCCCTAGAATTTCTTCAGAAAGATAAAAGATTCTTTGAAAATTCAATGAATATTAACATCGTACCGATAGGATACAGAAGTAAAAATGAGTTTTTCATGTTGACAAGACACAACTTGTTATTTCCTTTAACCCAACTAGAGACCGTCTGACAGTAACTTAGTAAGTCTATGATACTACAACAGTGTATTGGGCATATCCGCTCATGGATGCTCAGTAACAAACTTGTGCTTGACAGTAATATAAACTGAGTTCTTACTCATTGGAACACCTAAGTGCTCAGCTTTTGAGGATTACCATTAAATTAAGTTATCCACAGTTGTTGAGAATCTGAGTGTATTGTTTGATTTCCACCTTAGTGTGGTTTGACGTATATCAAACATTTGCAGAGTGGAGTTTTATCTTCTCTATAATCTTTGCCATATTTGAAAGACTTGAGCCAGACCAGCACTGTAACCTTGGTTCATGCATTTATCATTAGCAAGGTTGACTGTTGCAACCATCTGTTCTACAGATCGCCTGATTCCCAGATAAGGAAGCAACAAAAGGTTCAAAATACTTGTGCCGGACTCGTTCGTAATGGGAGACTTTGAGGTGCTTGGTGGTGACAAATATACCAGGTGACAGGTCCTTTTTACCAGTTCTGAGCATGCGCGCATTGTTCTGAGCATGCCCAATACCTTGTAAAAGGAATGGTATGACTACTGCCACCAGCATCTCAAAGTCTCCATTTTTGATATGTTACTGCCACCAGCATCTCAAAGTCTCCAGTTTTGACATGTTACTGCCACCAGCGTCTCAAATTCTCTAATTTTGACATGTACAGTGTACATGTTTGTAACCCCCCTCATTAGTCAAATTACTGTACATGGACATTAGTTGCCTAGTCAACAAAGAATTGCGTTGAACTTACTTCTGGTCACATGTACCTGTAAGACTAAGAGTGTAAGTTTACTGTTGGAGATATTCACTTGTTTGTTCTGCTCCCAGGCTTTGGAAAATAACTTATCGTTTCACGTAAGAAATGCAAAATCTGTTGATGAATTCGAAACTTTCTTACAAACTTGTCTTTTCGCGGAAGCTTTTCCTAACACTGCACACTGAGTCTAGGCGAGTAATGGAATTTGTGATACATTAGTGAGTCTGAGTATTAGTGTATGGTAAATGTACAATATAAATGTTATTGTTATTATTTGTGTTGCAACAAATTATAGTAGTTACTACAAGGAAAAGTGTCAGTCTTGTGACAAATGGTATGTCTTCAAGATTAAATCTCCATAACTTCTTAAATTTTGCTCAAGTTATCTTGACCTTTCTGATGTAACAAGCTAAGGGAAGAGACATGCAAGCAGAAAATAAGGGCAAAGATGTCACACTGTTGTACGCTTTAGTAAAAAAAGACCTATTTTCTTGCTTCTCTATGACCAGAAAGCAGATTGATTGTTTTCGCCAAAGTGCATTTTTCCACTTTTGGGCTTTTCTGTTTCCAGAGAAGCCGATCGTCCTCTCACCGACGGTCCAGAAATGAACATCTACATGTACTCAGCTGCCACCAAAATAGATGCTTGAACATTGTAACGATGTTTTTCTACTTTTCTGCCTTTGGATAGAGCAGATAGAACGTTTTTGTCACACAGATCCAAAACTCCACAGTAGGCATCTGCTACCAGAAAAGCAGATTAAATGCTCTGGACAAGTCTACTTGTTTACCATGTTTACAGTCAATAAAGTAGATCGAATGGTCTGTTCAAGGTGGTCTAAAAGTGGCCATCTGCTTTCAGCGGGCAGAAACTGAGCAGATCGAACGTTAAGCCTTGTCAGAGGTTTGCCTACTGCCATGGTACCCTCCAGAAATGGAACAGTTCCAAGCAACTCCACCCCCGTCATGTGTCATCAGGACATGCACAAATCTTCATATGTGCCACCTGGACTGAAGATCTTGGAATGCTGTCTTCAAAACTCTCTTGGTATGACATCATCCTGACTCATTTCTTGTCTCATCCAGCAAGGTGCCTTCTGTACATGTACAGTGTACAAGCCAAGCGTTTACAAGTTGCATTGTTATTGTAATGTTCTGATGGAGATTGATTGGATTCTGGTGGATTCGGCACAGCTGCCAGTACAGGTGGAGGCTATAAAGTTCCTCAGTCTTCTGTGTAAAATCCCAGTTGAAACTGTGTCCACCTTTGAGGGCAGCAGTTTCATTTGTATGAAATTGTGTTTGTTGAATTGTGCTTCCCGTTTTGGGACGTTTCAATGTTTGAAGACCTTCTGTTCTCATTTCTATTTATATTCAGAAACCGAAACTGAAGCTGTTGAAACAATTGTACATCAACCCTCCCCCCAACCCCCAAAAATCTGAAGCTACATGTATGTATGTATTTTATCACGAGCTTTTCCTCCTCCATTGCCCTGAATACAAGCGAGCCTTGCCAAATGTAGCCCAAAAAAAGGTTTACATGTACATGTACATGTATATTTGAAGTGGGTTGCAGTGTCCCAACAACGTGCAAGAGTAGTGCTTTGCTGTCTTTACGCATCAGTTGAGAAAGGATCTATGCAAACACTGGGACTATGCAAATACTATGACACAGGTGGAGTGACCGGTACTTGGAACCGTCCATTTTTTGGTAGATTGGTGTGTGTACATGGGAAGCCATTGAATATGCTCAGACTATGATGACAAGAGTTCAGTCCGGTTTCTTGACCGGAAGAACATCAAGCAAGTGGATTATCTCTGGACAGGGAAGAAAAAGAAAAAAAAGAAGTCCGCTTTCAGACTGCCAGGATGAAAACTTTCCATCCTCTCTCTGGGAGTGCAGAAAAGTAGAACAAATGAACGTGTTCAACATTTTCATGGAGCTTTTTTGGTAGTAGCAGAAATCATGTTTTTCACTATCACTGTGTGAAGGGTAACAAGTACATGTACCATAGATTTCTCTTAACAGAAAGAAGAACAAATGTTGTATGAATGTTACATACCCTACTGCGGTGCTCCATTTTAGTTTTCCATGGATGACATCGTAACTGGGGTCCGGACAACTCGACCGTTTGCCAACTCGACTTCGGACAACTCGACCGTTGAGACAACTTGACCGTCCATACGTAAAAGGAAGAGACAAGTCGCCCGTTGAGACAAGTCGTCCGTTGGGACAAGTCATCCGTTGCGGGACACTGTCCACTCGGCCCAGTCGTCTATTGAAGCCATACATGTATGCCTTAAGGATGGAATTTCATGTAGTAGATAGACAAGCTTAATTTCTGAGGAATGTATAAAAATGGTGGCTGTAGTAAGTCATTCTTTGCGCAGTCAACCGATCTTGCACCCGCGCTTCACCTATCTGGACCGTATGCATTACAGTCATAGCTTGAAATAAAAACCCACCTACCTGGTGTTGTCCTTCAGTTCTGCATTCTCAGACAAGTTTGGGTTTAAAGTGAAATGTAAACTTCTTCTTGAACAGAACTCTGATTCGCACTTTGACATTTTGGAACGGTAGGGAGAAAAAATGACGAATAGTCTAGGGCAATATAACGGTACATCACTCACTACGAGTGATCCCAAATCCTTTTTCTCATACTCAACAGTCATATAAATTCTTGCATCTCATGTCTGTTTAATCAAAATGACTTTCAATGTTGCGTTTTATTAAAACTGGCCCAAAACTGAAAGCATATTGTTTCCTAGTTTTGGATCACGCATTAAGTGCATGCGCTTAATGACCACATTTCACTGGAATTAGAGGATTTTTGTAGAGCTGCAATCTGACTGAATAATTTCGCGATCTTGAACTGGGAAACGACTGTATTATGTGAAGAGATCTCACTGGTCGAGTTGTCTCTCTGTCAAAGTCGAGTTGTCCTAACAGACGACTTCTCAAACGGTCAAGTTGTCTCAACGGTCGAGTTGTACAAAGTCGAGTTGGCAAACGGTCGAGTTGTCTGACATCCTCGTAACTGCACTACGCTGTTTTGTTTTTTTGTTTTTTTTTTATTTTTGGCATAAATTTTACATCAACCTGGATGGTGTTTATTAGTATCAAGCATTTGGCAGTATAGAGTACCGAAGTGAATACGTCACGTGCACAATTAGTGTGTAAAAGGCATTAGCGCGAAAACCAGCGCGTGAACCAACGCGCGCGTACTCCATTCATTTGCACTTCACTTTCTGGTTCACAGTGACGTCACACTTCGGTACTCAATTACAGTATTTGCTTTGTAGTGTACTGGTAATAAACAGAATTAGAAGCCGTTACCACGGTAGTACGCACATGTGGTCAGGTGGTGTGCGCTTGTGGTCAGGTGGTATGCGCTCATGGTCAGGTGGTATGCAAACATTACATGCCTCTTCAATCAGGTGTCATGATTTGCCAAATGCAGGTCCGCATCAAGCTGAAGAATGTCACACTTATGGCATCTAATTGGATTAGTCTATGCTTTGTTTCTGCAGACTGAGTTGATAATGAAAGCATGCAGTAGGGATTTGATTTGATGGGTCACAATGGACTCCAACAACCCTGAAGGCTTTGATTGGTTGGTCCGAGGGAAGACGACAAATCTCCCATCGCAAGACTCCAACGTGGTCCGCGTGTTCCTCAGCTCAACTTTCACAGGTGTGTGTTTGTTATAACATGCTTGAGATGCAGTCATTGAAGTGGGCTACCGTACATGTACCAATATAGATCTGTGTTTCACAGCCCCTTTCTGCCTGAACAATTTGTGTCCATGATATCAATTTCTGCTTCCAGTCTCCTCTCTGTGTTGCCAATGTAGCTCTGTGTTTCCATGGCAACCATTGATTGATTTGGTATTTTGGCTCTCATAGAATGAAACGTAATATTCATTGCAAATAAATAAGCAAGATACGTCTATTTGTTTTCTAGCACAGAGGGAAAGCATGGTGGACTAGTGAGTTTCAGCAAGTAATTATGCATCGTTTATTTTTTTTGTTAAGTATATGGAATGTTGAAATTTCTTGTAGAGGAAGTACAGAAATGATTGTCGGAAGGAAGATGAGATAAACTCGTAGCTGCTTGTTGACCCACTTTAGGGATCAGTTTTTCAAGAGGACACTGGACGAGATTGTACACATCACACAAAAATGGAGAACATTTTCAACATGCGAATGAATCGATTAGGCACTTAGCACCATACATTAATAGGAGTAAAGTTTCGGACGAAACTTGAAATGGGTTTGTTCACAGAAAAGGGTCACCAATACAGCCAGCCATTTATAATCACTTGTATCTTATCACTGGAGCCGAACCTGGGGGCCTTATTTGATGAAGAAGCTGTACAGATATACACGTCATGCATGTAATGGCAGGATTCTATTCAGAGGAAAATTTGTTTTTGACAAAATACAGGGTTTCAAAGACTTCAAATGTGTGATAATAGCACACCTCAGGTTTCAACTAAATATACAATAAATGAAAACACCATTTTAGTTAAATATTGTGTTTAATCACTATAATTTGAAGGTGCATGTATTGTGGCTTTGAGATGGTACAAGTGTACATGAATTGTTTTGTATGCCAACATAAGGCACAACTGAAAATATGGTTGTGAACGCAACCCGTGGTATTTTTTGAAGGTTTTGTTCAAACATGGACTTCAGACTTTCTAATGAAGCATTAAGTTTTTATGTGACTTAACTCACATGTACACATACATGTGTATGTACTTCACAGAATTTCAACTAAACAACCATGACCCTTTGAGGCGTAACGTTTCAACCCAATATAAAAAAGTATGCTTATTTTACAAAGGTTTGTTAAGGTTGCCGATCATATGCACTGTTTGCCGTTTGCATTCAAGCCTCAAAGAATGCTACTAAATATAGCACAGGGGTTTCTTTGGCTGTCGATATCCCATCATAATGCCAAGAAGTGCGCTGTGCAGACAGAGACA
>NW_019091360.1:3129552-3179105 GCF_001949145.1 Acanthaster planci
ACACAGAGACATGCTGCTGAACGAGTACATGTAGTACGCCAAGTGATTCCAAATACATGTATGAGTTTCCGCATTTGCTCAAGGTACATGTACATTCAAAACAGTGTCACATGAAAATTCCAGATTTACTCAAATTTTCTCAGAATGGAAGGTGCACTGTACATGTACTTTACATGTATGGATTTTTAATTGTCTATCTATGGCATACAATCTGAAAGTATTTTTGATACAATTCTGCTTGTTTGTGTTTTCTTTAAGAATAGAGGATCAAGATGGACAGTGTCTTTGACTCACAGAGTGGCAAAGTGTTGTACTTGAGACCCCTTGAGACAACCAAAAGACTAATATGGCCCTATTTTGGTCAGAAAAGATGCACTGGTATGGTACTCACTTTAAGGACATTTTGAGAAAAAGACACTGAAAGATTGGACCTTTTGCTGTTTTGTTTCTCAGGTTTTGAAGACTGTGAAGCTGTTTTTAAAATCCTGACAACTGTGAATTTGATATTTTGTGTCAATCATCAATGGATGAATTATTAAAATGTGGAATCCTGTGGAAGATTTGCAAATACATGCATGTCAGACTTAATTACTTTCTTGGAAAAAGTCTCAGAGTAAATTTTTTCACCTCTAAATACATATTATACTGGTATCTTCATTTCTTAGCTGAGATAAGTTTAGAACAAGAAATGGCGTCCTGACATTACTAGAAAATCATTCTAACTCAAATTCACCAAAACCTTGACCTACATCATTTTACTAAAATAGGGTTGAATACAAGATCTCTGAATTCAAATGCACTGCAAAATGTATTGCATTCTTTTGTCTTTTTCACCCTGTTACTGGTCTTGTGACTGGTCATGTGATGGTCTCGACCGCAGCACTGGATAGGTGTGTCACCCACTGATGACCCAAATGCATTTTAAATCTTTTTTTTTGGGCATGCAGACACAATCCACGAGAGAAATCGACTTTTGAAGGATGTCTTTCCTGACCTGCAGAAGTACTGTCAGGGGAAAGGACTGGATTTTGAGGTGGTCGACATGAGATGGGGAGTACGAGACAATGCCACGGCCGATCACCTGACCTCTGCACTGTGTATTAAGGAGATTGAGGCATGTAAACGGCTGTCTATGGGACCCCACTTTGTGGTAGGTGCAGAGTTGCTGATTTGAGTCGGACTTGAGTCACTATTTTTGTGACTTGACTTGCACTCGCAAAAAATGACTTGTGACTCGACTTGGACGTGCAGAAAACGACTTTTTACCAACCCAAGTCAGACGTTACTCGACCGGCCCCATACATTTTTAACTAAGTTATTCAGTTTACACCTTACGTGCATTAAAAACACGAACTTCTGCTTGCGTGGCTTCTACTTCACCCAGCTGCACTGTACCAGGGCAGCATGGATTATCATGCTGCTATGTTGCATTGACACGACTGGGATGAACAGCGCCCTCAATATGTCATTATTAAACTTAAAGGTGGACAGTATCAATCAAGTAACATTAAACCATGATTATAAATCCTTTAATTCCTACATCAAATCCAGAAACAAGTGGCTTTGAATGAAATCTCAAGCCAACCTAGATTGCTTGTGACATGCGTGCACCCACTCTAGGTGATGAAGGGCTCAATATTATTCAAAATATGAAACACTGGAAAAAATGTACGAATCATTTGAAAAACAAAACAACAAACGTTGCACGTAAACGTGCCATTTGAAAAATTGTTAAATGTTGATTTAAATCTGCCAACTTTGATCTGCTATTACCAAAATTTTGTATCAGTGTTTGTGATTTGTTAATGAGAGTTGAATATTTAGAAATGATACTTATGCATGTGGGTCCAAGTATAAATGGAGTTTATGATCAAGCGTGTAAATGACAGCTGTGTATCTTTTTTTTTCACGGTAGTTTTGAAGGAAATTTTTGGGTACAATTTCTACTCCAGGGATTTCTGGGAAATAAATACGGCTATCGACCATTGCCTCCAGTGATTGATTCGGCCCAGTTTGACAAGCTGGTCCAATCTATCCAATCGTTGGGGGTAGACGTTGAGGAGGTCCAGCTGCTGACCGATTGGTACGTCCAGGACACCAATGCCACGCCCCCTGTGCATGTCCTCCAGACAATCACGTCATTCCTGCCAAACTTCTACAATGCCGAGCAGCCCGAGTTGCAGCAGAAGGAAAGAGACAATTGGTGGAAGATCTTTGGGAGGCTGCAGAGGATTTTGCAGAGGGGAGCCCGGGCTGCCGTCAAAGATGGACTCATCACAGAAGAAGAATCGATAGCTTATTTTGAATCAGGTGAATATGTCTCCATCATGGAGGCTTTACGTGGTAGCCATCTTGCAGGGCGTTCCTTGTGTTCCACAGAGAAACAAACCTTTGTGCATACACTGTGGAATAAAAAACTGGCCTGCAAGATGGCAACCATGCAAAACCTCTATTGTCATAGGCACAGGGCATAGCACACACAGTGTATTTACGTAGAAAGCAAATTTTTGAAGCTTTATAAATTATGTCAAAAAGTATGAGAAATATGTATAGCCAGCAATGGATGCAGCTGTATGTGGCGCAGGTGATGGTACATGTATCATGCCATTTGATAAAGCATTTACGTTATTTTATGTGAAAATGAGCCCCACTTTCAAGTTTACAGCATAGGCTTATAGTAATGGTGCCCAATCTCAGAGAAACCATATAGTCACATGGTTCTTTGACGTCGTTTGATTGGACCCTATTGACAAATCCAGCACGCAGGTGGCACACACTCATTACATTCCTCTTCGACCAAAAGGATGTCGTGAGTTGCGAAAGTGCACACTCAAGTAAAGGCTTGTGCATGTGTGCAATGGCCCTGCAGGAATGGTGTCTCCTCAAATTTGTCAAGCAAGGATCTGTCCAAAATCTTCATCTGCAGAGTAAGGAAAAGGCCAGTTAGGGGAATATCAGGGGACACGCTATAATTGTTTAGGAATTGAAACACCTTAGATTTGGTACGAGCACCTTTTGGAAGGGGAAGGTTGGTTCTTTTAGAGATGGAGAAAAACATTAGAACAGTTGTTGTCTTTTTTTTTCCCAGAAAAAAATCCCCATGTGCCCCCTTACCGGGACCCTAGACCCAGATACATCGTTTGTCCCAATTGAGAATATGACAGTGTGAATAGCTTCTACCATGCCATGGATCACAAGGAACCCTCAAAACAGTTTCTTCCCACAAACGTCTCTGACAAATCTCATTTTATTTTGTTAATTTCACAGAAATGATCGCTGTCAGCGGCAAAAGATTGAAGAAATATCATCCTTGATTGGTGTCAGTTTTGACCTCAAATATAGACATTTGCCTTGTACTGTCAAAGGGGTCATACTTTCATCAAGTAGACATGCTGTAGTGGTGTTTATATTTTGTATTCCTAGATGTGTTGATAACTACGTGTACCTGAGATATTTTTCACAAAAGGGGAATTTGCCTTTGTACTGATGGCTGTCCGTGTAGTTGCACAGTCACTTGAAGGCAAAACTTTGACTACGACATAGATCAGTAGAAAAAGTAGACCATGTTTTCCAGAGGCACTGTCCACATTGCAATATCCCTGTTACCCATTATGTTGCCAACATATCCCTGTTGCATGGCCGTGGCACATCAGTAAGATTTCTTTGCAAATGGCTGTATTTTGTCGCCATTTGTGAAATAACTGTTACCGTACTTACAGTGCGTTTGATTACTTCCCTGTGTTTAATTGCACGAGAGCAACTGCGTTCGATTTGACACTCACATGATGTCTCACGCTTACTCCAGCCTAACTAACTGACTAAGTGACTAACCAGCCGAGATGGTTACTTGGGGAAGTATCCCACAATACCGTGCAAAAACATGGCAGCGTAGTTGAGCGTTACAGAGAAAAGTTGACACTGTTGTAAATAATTTAGAAGAACGGTTGAGTTTAGTGGCATATTGGCTCTTATCAACTAAGTTCCCTGAGAGAAAGGCAAGAAATGTGTGTTAAGATGTCTGTAGCTTTCAACTTCTCGGGTTAATTTGGAAATTCAAACGATGCTTGACCTTGTGACCTATTCTGGGCTCTTTAAGTCATCTGCGATTGTTCGTTTGTTACCACATATTTGCATGCTTGCCAGAACCTATGACAATACCAAGGGTAAGCGCAAGGGAAGGTACTGTTTGTCCTGATCTTACTTTTTGCATGTCCCCTCTTTGCAGTGACTGAAATTGAAGTGAGGCACGGTTTGATGGGCGCCGTCGACCCGTCTGCCAGCTGTCTTTTCTTCCTACGTGATCTGGAGGGTTTGGGTGTCAAGATGGAAGATGAGGCCACAAGGTTCTACCTGGACATTCATGAAGATGGGTTGGTGCTAGACGATTTCTGTTTTTGTGAAAACAGCTACGGTTATAAATTGAATAAATCAACTGCAAAGTTAGGGAAATAATAAGTAAAAAAAAAACTGAACTGATTGTTCGAGAATTGGCATAAATACTTCTTGGAATCCTAATTGGTTCTGATAAACAAAAACAGTGAAAGTGCTTTGTGCACAATGCTATTGTTAGGATTTCCCTGGACAAGTGCGGATTTTTAGAGGTTTCATCATTATTAACCACTTGCTGCCGGGCGGAGGCCAACCTTTTCACAAGAGTCAACATGCGGCGCTATTTTGGTCTGATTTTGCACTGTTTTCTAGGCGCGGGTATTTGGTGTAGTGCAACCCTAAACCCCATCGAGTTACTGTCTGGTGTCTACTCTAATCTGACCTACAACATCTATTGATCCCCGAGTATTTCAGCTAGGCCTGCCGCCTTGTAAAAAGAGCCTGGATTGTTCAGTGTTATGTAATTTTCTTTCGTTCCCGAAACTGGCAAAGTGCACTGCTGGTGTCTTTTTAATAGGGGCCAGATTAGTATTGTATCGCTCACCACTGGAGCACTTTTGTCCCCAGTGGTAATCCGCTCGTGCTGAATACCACAAACAGTGGTATAATTTTTCGAAACAATGATGGATTTTCTCCGCAATTGATAACTGAAAAAATGTTTGCAAATCCCACCAGCTCAGTCTTTTGTTTCGAGAACGGTCTTCTGTTACAAGGCCCAGCTCTCTTGTCCAATTTCGGGCACCCCGGCTTTGCATAGAGAAACATACACGTACCCAAAACCGGGCTCCCCAGCAGCAAGTGGTCAAGGCCTTGCTCGTTTTTTACCTTCACCCCTCACCCCCCCCAACCCACACCCCCATTTGTACAGTGCCACCAAGTAGCATCTGCCTTGTGAGAGTCCCAAATTCACATTTATACCGGCTCCCTGCATTCCACGTTACCCTGCGCCTTACATATCACACATGCACCAGTTTCGGATATTGTTCCCAACTACATGTACTTGTTAGAGGCACATACATATTCATGTATACGTACCAGAACTAGACGGGTGTTTGACGAAAATGAAATGAAATTGTTGACCGAAATCATTTGAAATTCAGGATTTTTTTAAAACTTGTTTTGACTCGCCGACTCAAAAACTATTTATGATTGAGAATAAATCTGTACTTGGCAAGTCTTAGACAAGCTTTACAGACCGGCTCAGGAGAATGAATGCTGATCATGTCCCTTTGGCTCGGGTCATTATCAACGTCCATTTTTCGAGTCCGGTCTTAAATGAATGTTTACCGCCAGCCAAGCACATCTTTATTGTGAATAGTCACAGCATTCTATTGCCCTCGCAACCACCCTTCAACCAATGTTGACTGGATGTTTCACTGATTTCTTTTCTTCCTCTGATCTAACCCCTACAGTCATTAGCACATTGGTATGGTATCCAGAAGGCCGTGGGTGCAGATCGGTGATCATACTCTCGGAATTTGGGCACCAGAAGTGAGAAACCCATATAGGGCATTGCATCTGAGAGTTTACACCGTGAATTGGAGGGGGAAATTTGGCGAAAAGAGTTCACTTTCATGTTCACATTTCAAAAGGTGTGAGAATAATTTCCCACTTTGGGAAAATCTTTGAATACAGTGTATCTATTTCCACCGTGAGAAACATTTTTCACAGTTTGTGAAATGAAAATGAGTTTCCCTTTCTGAGATGAACTTCCTGTCACAATGTGTGTAATTTCTCAAGCCGGAAAAGTATTGTTGCACTTCAAACTTTCTTGTCTTGAACAGTGAAGTCGACAAAGATGCCCAGGCCTCCTTGGCGAATCTCAAGACCAATTACCTGCCATCCATCGTGGGAGAGGAAGCCATAGATAGGTTCACCCTTCCCTGGACCCCGTCCGGTATCGACCCCACCCACCCCGTGCACGCCCGGTACCTGGACAACATCTGTACCAGGTTTAGGGAAGGCATCAAAGGCATGATTGACAGGAGCTTGGAGCAGAGGTCAAAGGTGAAAAATAAAGCCGCGGCTGCTCTCTATGAAGAGCTCTTGCATCACGCTAAGTTTTGTGAAACAAAGTGCAGGTAAGATGTTCAAAGATTTGTTCATGGGGAGTTATGTGAAATAAAATAACACCACTTCTTCAGGTGTTTAATATGTTTCATGGAAATGTAGCAATGCTTGAATGGAATTCATTTCAATACAGGTCTTACGAGTAGTCCTTTGTGTATCATTCAACTTGATTTTCAGTTTTTGTTTTGCCATTCTAACCAACATTTTAGGAGCTGTTTTACTTTCATGCAGAAAAATATTTGCATATATTTATTTTCAAAATTTTGATTGCATCCAAGGCAGAAACCTCAAAGTAACAACTATTAGCCTACAAAATTTGCCTGAACTGTTGATATTTTCCAGTCTTAAATTTCGTAAACTTTGATTGTTGTTTTTTGTTAGTTAATGACAGTTAGCTAGTGAGCAAATACCTTCCCTAAGCAAATTTTCAATTCAGAATTTGAGCAGAACCCTCCCAAATGAAAGTGTCCTGTGAAGACATGACAGCAACAATGCACTTGTTTTTTAGGACAGAATGGACAACTTTAAAAGCATATCAAAAATGTGCAGTTGTCAATGAGTCTTAAGAGTAGAAAGTTGCACAAAATATGCTTCCTGGTGTTGAAGTGGACTCTTCAATGACACTGGAATTTGGGTGTCACTTGAATTTGACTCTGCAGCGTGTTCCATGGACGGCAGGAGCTCATGACCAACATCCGGGAGTTCCTGTCACCCAAGCCGGGCAAGCCGTTGGTCGTACACGGAGTCTCAGGGTCGGGCAAGACCTCGGTCATGGCAATGCTGGCCAGGAATGCCTGTGACTGGCTGAAGCAGGAACTGGTGGTGATACTGCGATTTCTTGGCACGTCGGGGCCAAGTACCGGGATACACTCTGTGCTTCAAACGATATGCGGGCAGGTATGGATTGGGATTTTCTTTGGGACTTCATTAAAGACTTCATTAAATTGGCTGCTATTATTTTGAAGGAAATTTTGTCATTGTATTAGATCACCCCTTTTCTTGGATGTTTAAATATGATCTTTCTCCTGACTCCTTGTCCTTTCTGAAAGTCTCTGCAAGAAAAGGATGATTACCAATCAAACTTTCCAACAACAGTTTATGGAAGTGTATATCTCAATCCTTCCCGTCCTTATGTACATTTGGCATGCTCTTTGGCATGCTCTTGAAATGGAAAAAAAAGGATGACCCTCCAAGAAAAAGCAGACTAAAATGTATTAACAGGAGGTTAAAGTTTTCACAATTTGAAACTCTTTTGAAGTGAGTGATTATAACACATGATCGTAGAATACCTTGTTCCACAGTTGCCTGAGATTTGATCTTAAACTCATTTTTTCATCATCTGATGATATACATGTAAACATATAGAGTTTCTGTCTTGTCTGCAGATTTGCTACGCTTACAATTTGGAACAACCAGACTGTACCACTCTTCATGATTACACAGAGCTAACAAAATTCTTCAGAAAGCTCTTAGCCACTGTGGGCACAGCGGAGAGGCCTCTGTTGCTGATTTTTGACAGCATCGATCAGCTTTCTGCTGCCAACGATGCCCATGCCATGAACTGGCTGCCCATGTCATTTCCATCGCATGTGCTGATTGTGGCATCCATGCTCTCTAAGGACGAGCACAGATGCCAGGAGAAGATTCGACTTCTCCTCCAGGACGACGGCTGCTATCTCGAGATGCAGCCAGTGCCCCAAGAGACTGGGCTTGAGATTCTTAGCAGCTGGCTGGATGCCAAACATCGCAAGCTGACAGAGGATCAGCTGGCCCGAGTATCCGAGGCCTTCTCCAAGTGCCCTCAACCGCTGTTTCTTAAGCTGCTGTTTGAACGAGTCCTCCACTGGAAATCCTACACCAGCACGTCCTCCGAGAAGATGCTGCCATCCAGTGTCCGCGAAGCCATCACGGACCTCTCTGAGGAGTTGGAACACCGGCATGGTCAGATCGTTATCTCGCACGCCCTGGGTTACATCTCGGCTACCAAGAGTGGCATCACAGAGGCAGAAATTGAGGACGTCCTGTCCTGTGACGACGAGGTGCTGAACGACGTGTACCAGTATTGGGACCCCCCTGCGGAGAACATTGTGCGAACACCGCCCTCTCTCTGGAAGAGAATCCATTATGATGTCAGCGAGTTTTTGTCTGAGCGTCAGTCAGGAGGTAAGCACGCATTTTGCCTTTGTCAGTTTGTTACTTTGTAACTTGAAACGAACTGTGATATAGTGGCTCTGCACATGCTGAACCAAAAAGTCTACTTCTGTCTCCCAGGTTGAAGTCATTGACTTCATGATGCTTTATTGACTACAGTGGTTTGAAAAATTATGACGGTTGTTCAGCAAGTGAAGTTGATGCCAACTGACGAAGAGAAAAACATTCTGAAGTATCAGAGCGTCGGATGTTGCAAAATTTGATTGTGAAAGCGTGGCTAGTAAGTGGAGCTGTGTCAGTTACTTTGTAATGGAATTGCATGACATCATCCTTTTCCGACAGGTTTAGTGTTTGCTTACATTGATTTGAGCTCTCTAATGACAGTTTACTTGCACTGTGAATTACTTTATCAAGGCCTATCCTCAAAGCCTATGTCGGGGTCTTGTGCCCTTGGGAGATTTACAGTAGGAGAAAAATGAATAAGGGCCTTAATTGCCCACAAAAGGAGAAAAGCACCACCCCTCACACAGGGGGATGAATGGGGCTCAAGCTTTACATTGGCGGTGAGCAGCCATCGCTGTGATGCCCCAGTGCACTGACTGCATTGCTATCTGAGAGTAATCCTTACCATTCACCAATCTAGGAAAGCAAGAGGTTTCCTTCGCTGTTGTTACACTGTAGGTTAATCCAGTACCCACAGTCCGGTTGTATGTCGCTTCCTCACAAGTAAAACGTATTGTCATCAACATTCTCAATAAGCCATGTGCGAGTTAAATTTGAATAAAATTGAGAAATGTAAAACAGTGCATATTACCAGATCTAGAACCCTTGCTTCAAACCTTGTATTAATTAAAACCCTGGTGTCAACGGCGCAGTGATAGAGATCAACACATATCACCAAATATGGTCATATTTTTTTTTTCAATGGGCCAATTTGGCAAAGATTTCAAGCAATTCTTACTCCAGGCACACACAACAAGTCTGTAGACTCCCATTGGCCAGACCCCAACCACTGCAGAGTAAGAATTGTTGAAAGATCAGTATCCCTAAGACGCCATACGACCGGGAAATGACTTGGTAGTTTTAAAAAATCCATATCGCTACTCGGAGTTATTTGGGGGGCGTGGCTACAGATGTACTTCAGCAGCATAATGAAAAGTAGTTAGAGAGGGGACCTGAAGGATGTATTGGCTACAATCAGTCATACATGTTCAGGCATGACCAGATACATCCTGGAGACAGAAATCACCACATGGAGAAAAAAATCCCCACATGGAGGATTAGGGATTTTTGTGGACATGGCTGCTCGGAGGGTTTTAATAACAGTGTTTTCAAAGTCACTTAATTCTCACAAATATTTTTGGTTTGTTGTTTTATCTGACCTCTCATGGTTCCAGGCATATTGACTGGACAGTTGCTAAAGCTTCTTGAGTTTCAGGTTTCTTCACTGTATTTCCTTTGGGTCAAATTTTGAATCTCAAGAGTAAGAGGGTTTTGTGACAACTGGACAAAGGGCTACATGTATGTCTGCCCATCCTGTAATACCGTGTACATGTCCATACATCAGTGTGATCTCATTTATTCACTTGAGTGCATTCAACAAATATTGATTACACAGCAGATTTCTTTTCAAGGTGTTATTTCATTTGGTGCACTGATCATTAAGCTAACCTAGGCATCTCTTCGCTCCACTCAAGAATGTGGTATTTTTAATTTTCATTTGTTCGTAAGTGTCTGCATGGTGTATATGATGTACCAGTTTTTTAATTATTTTCAACCCATCTTGTGACAGAGCGATTTTAAACCAGTACATGCACTTAATGGCACATTTTAAACTGGATAGGGCTCTTGACTAGGCATACATGTGAAACTGTCTGAAGTATTACGAAGTCCACTTCATGCTTCGTTAAGTTGTAAGTGCACCTGTGCAGATTGGGCTTTTAGGTGATTTCTTTTCATTACATTTATTTTGTTTCAAATTTGCTTTGGATTGGCAGGCAAGACTGTTGTTGCATGGTATCATCGTCAGTTCATTGAGGCAGCAGATGACCGCTACCTCAGCCGAGAAGAAATTGTCTCGGCACGCCACCAACTCCTTGCAGAAATGTTCCTGGGCTCTTACAGTGTAGGCACGGTTCGACCGATCACCTTGCACAAACGCAAGAAGGTTTTTTCAGATGCCGATCGGCAGGTGGCACCGCAGCCCTTGGAGTTCAGCAAAGGCTTCTACAACAGGAGGAAGCTGATTGAGCTGCCCCATCACCTGGCCGAGGCGGGCATGCTGGCGGAGTTGATCTCTCACGTTCTCTGCAACTTCAACTGGCTCCTGACCAAGTTGGTGTCCTTCAGCTTCCTAGAGCTGATGACAGATTTCCACCAGGTCAGCGAGGAAATAGTCATCCTCGTAGAGACCATGTACCTGGCCAGCAGTAACCTCAAGGCTGATCCCTACTCCCTGGCTGGACAGTTGATTGGACGGATTGGTGATTATGGCAGCAAATTTCCTAACTTGGGGATGTTGATTCAGCAGGCTAAAGATTGGATGAGGAGCACTAACCGCCCACTCTTTGTTCCCTGCGCACCGTGTCTGATACCTCCAGGAGGGCCCTTGCGCACCGTCTTTGGAGGCCATCCTAGTTTGGTCTTGAAAGTGATGTGCACACCATCAGGGGAGCTGATGCTGTCTGCTTGTCTGGACTCAGAGGGTCACCCAATGTTCAACGTCTGGAACTTGTCCACTCTGGAAGTTGTTCATACATTGCAGAGGAAGAATGACAGGGCTCCTCTGGTCAAAAACAGCAAAGTAAACATGTGCGTCACCCACAGTGGCCGATATGCAGTCTTTGGCAAGAACTCCCTGGCAAAGTTTGATTTGGTCACCGGGGAGTGTCTTGGGGAGTTGGAAACCGATGGCCTGACGAGCTTTAGCAATCTCCAGGTTGACGACGAAAATTCCAAGGTATTTGCTTGTGCTGAGCCAGGGAACTTGGCATGCGTTTGGAGCTTTGCTGACGGCAAGAAAATCGCATCCATGCAACATCCTGAAGAGGTTATCTTCATCATTCCAGTACATGGAGAAAACCTGCTCTCTGTCTGCAAAGAAGGGAAGCTTAGATTGTGGTCTTTGACATCATATGAGTGCACAGTTTGCCAAGATGGGTACGATGATGGCAAGAGGGTGACCTGGGCTGGTCTTAACCCAGACGCTAATCGTCTTGTGACAGGCAGCTCAGATGGCCAGATCAAAATCTGGTCAATGCCGCTGTCTTTCCCTCCTCCATCCTCAGGATGCTTTACCTTAGAGTCAGAGTTCTCAGCATCCGTCAAAGAGCCACTCTTGAGTGTTGTGGTCCACTCAGACTCTACCTTTGTGCTCCGAGACAGCAGCAGCATCTCTCGAATCTGTCACCTCATCCCGGGGGAGGATCCAACGATCATTGACCTGAAGGGACACGATGGATTGATAACGTGCACCTGGACTCATCAAGGAGTTTTGGGCAGTGGCGACGGACCGTCGTTTTTGATCACCGGGTCAAAGGACGACACCTTGAAAGTCTGGAACCTGGAGGACGGGAGATGCCTCAACACACTGAAGGGGCATTCATCCTGGATTTCTGATGTTACTGTAGTGACCATGGCAGATGGTTCCCGAGTATTGTCAGCCTGTAATGACAAAACTGTGAAGATGTGGATACCAACCAAAGGAGAGGTAAATTTACTTCAGCAAACTTACCAGATGATAAATTTCAGCTTTAAAAAAAAAATCCACATAGTTTTATGTGTATACATACATGTAATTAATTGAGGCCAGTTTATACCGTAGTCGATAACATGACTGAAAATTGGAAATTATCCCACATGGAGTTCATACATGTAGTTGTCACCGAAGTGCTAGTGACCAGTCAATGAAGGACATTGGCAACGTCACATCAAAGTCCAAATGATTGAAGTTTGACATAGCCACTGACCTAATTTGTCATAGTTGGGCTAGTGCGCAAGTGGTCATCACACATAACAGTTTCATGTGTCCCTTCTGCTTGTATGTTTCAATATTTATGAAGAGATGTGGTGCGAGGACTGTGAAGTACCCCATGAGGCTACACTGCCTGGTGACCGTCAATGCCTGGCACGCACCATGACATGCCTTAAGCCTTACTCTTGATTTTTGTTGCTGAGAATCTTTGTCTATCAGTGTCCTGCAGGAGCAGCAATGGCTTACATTTTTCAGGAGAAATTGTATTGTGCGGATTTTTCAATCCTTTAACACAGGTGGTTTTCTACTGGTAGAAATTATCACAAGACCAGAAAAGAGACGAAACACAAGACAATATACAGAACCATTTTCAAGACCAAACACATGTCTGACTAGAGATCAAACACAGGACCAGAAACAACAAAAGGCACAAGACCAGACACAAGACTAGGCACAAGACCAGACACAAGACCAAACGCAAGACCAAACATAAGAAAAGACACAAGACCAGACACTAGACCAAACAGAAGACAATACACAAGACCAAATTCAAGACCAAACACAAGACCAGACACAAAACCAGAAACAAGACCAGACACAAGACCAGGCACAAGACCAAACACAAGACCAAACATTAGGACAGACACAAGACCAAACTCTAGACCAGACACAAGACAAAACACAAGCCCAGGCACAAGAACAAACACAGGACCAGACACAAGACCAGAGAGAACAGATAGACACAAGATCAAACACGACACCAAACTCAGAAACAAGTAGCGGAGTGAACAGTGACAAAGGAATGGTTTGTTGCAGTTTAGTTGACTAGCCAGCAACTTGAAGTCAGCAACTGGAGGTCTTGTGTTGGTCTTGTGGGGTCATGTGGTGGTCTTAATATTATTGGTCTTGATTAAAACATTTTTTCAACATTCATAACATTCTTTTGAATTCTTCATGGCCTTAAAACTTGGGGGCTTGGTAAAGTTTTCATATTTATTTGTCTTATTTTAGGTGACAAAAAGAGACTGTCATGAGCTATCTGGCCAATGCGTAGCATTGTATAAGGGTACAAGCTCTGTAATCGGTGTGTCAGGAAGTAAGGATAAACAGACTAAGTTCTGGAACTTGTGTTTGGATGATGCCGAATGCTTCAAGTCTATAAGCTGTGCTTCTGTTGTCATGGAGATCCTGGAAGCGCAGGAGACTGTAGTCTGTGGCACCGACACTGGTGAGGTGGTAGCTTTCCAGTTAGAAACAGGCTCCGAAGTCTGGCGCCGACCTCTCTTCAAGAAGGGCATTACAGCAATGGCTCTGGCCCCGAGGCAGACCATTCTTGTCGGCTCCAAGGATGTGTCTGACAAATCGGTCAGGGTGTGCGACGGGTCAAACCAACTGGAGGAGAAATTTCGGCTGGACGGTCACTCAGAGGCCACCACCATCCTGAGAGCAGTGATCAATCAGGAGAATCCAATGTACCTGTCTGCCTCCAAGATGGCTGGAGAGGTCAAGGCATGGGATGACCTTATGGGCAACTGTCTGGCTACTATGACACATGCACAGGTAATCTATGAAAAAGGTTCATTAAACCCTTTTATTCATGAAAAAAATTAGGTTCAGCTTGTGAGACACACGGTCTGGTTTCCTACAAGTAAAACCAGCTTTTTTAGTGATGGAGAAGTAGAGAGCATTTCAGCCCCACACCGTAACCACTCCAGCAGCATGATAGCTGACTGTTGTCAGCCTGCGTCAGAATACACTTCAGGCATTATTTTGTGCTGTGCCACGTTTTACAGTCCATCGGTCACATGCAGGAAATTCACATTCTGCCACTAAAAAGAGTTCAAGTCACAGGAAGTAGCTCAAAAAAGAATTGATTGTCAGTACAGCGCTGGACACAGTTTGAATCAAACGACCTTACAGATTTTTTTTTCCCCAGCCATCTTGGCAAGCGATTCCATTTTTGTTTGGTGCGACAGTCATTTCTGTAGGGCCTTTTGTTTAGTGCATGGGACACGTTGCATGGTCGTCGAGCGCGTCACCTTGCCCTTACCCTTCTTAACCCAGTTTTGCCGGCAGACGGGCTACGTTTGACCACATTTTGAAGGCTTACGCCCAATCTATCATCCTCTAAATGGTTGCCTTTTTGTTTTCCCTGATTCCAATTTTTTTTTTCATGTTCAAGTGTATTAGCCCCATTCTTTCAGCATCATGATACACAGTTTTGTATTGTGGTACCATATCGCAACATTTCAATATTGCAATTATCAATGCATCGATGAATCGTTACACCCCTACTAGTGTCAGAGGGCATACATGTACATGTGCAGCCCCCTTTTTTATTTTATTTATTTTTTTTTTTGGTGATCGTTTCAATTGAGCATAGTTACACTCCTAGTATCTAAACAAGGTGTGTACATTGTTCTTTGAACGGGTATCATTCCACTATGCATGTGCACCAAGTGCAGCGTTATTTTTGGCTGGAAATGCTGAAGTTTGAAAATGGCCAGTCCCATAGAGAGTCGGACTTAACAGATGCTAATCCCACCGGTAGGGGGTCATTAACAAAAGGCTTGTGCGACATTTCTCACTTGTGTCGTCGCTTTTTCAAAACTGAGATTATGTCGCAGAGTGATATTTTCCACAGGCTTGGCCGTGGCCCACAGCCGCTTGAGTGCTGCATTCATGCTCAGTCTCCATGGAGGACCAGGATAGATGTCACATGGTGCTACGTAGAGAATGCACCAAAACTGGTGTAAATGGCCTCTGCATTTTGAAGTAGGAACACCCTGCCTGTTTACGTCTTCCAAAGAGGACGTTTGAAGAGGTTATTTCCACTGATGATCCCATTTCCTTGCTTGTAGGTCACATCCATGGAGGTATCACCCAACTGCAGGTTTGTGGCCTCTGGTTCCAACGCCGGCACCATCAAAGTCTGGTCCCTGGGCAGGACTTCCCTGGGCAGCCTGATGGCGGAACTGACCGGCCTGTACAGTGACACCATCGTCTGTTTAGCCTTTGATCAACAGAGCCATTACCTGGTTTCAGGGGCACACGTCGGCCGGGACCAGTTGCTGATTTGGGATTTCCAAGGGAATAAGAGGAGGTACTGTCCAGCTGAAATGTTACTTCACTGATTTTTGCTCAGCACGTTAATTTTCCTCACAT
Organism: Acanthaster planci; assembly: GCF_001949145.1. Next base: position 3,145,301 of record NW_019091360.1, read on the forward strand.
TGTGTTGCCCTGAGCTCTCCTGCCCACGAAAGAGTAGTCTGGGTTCCCTAAGCACAGAAGGTATTTACTTATCAAAGAGGCTGCAGGAAAAATCTTGATAATTGCTGTTTGCAGTCTCCACTGCCAGGAAAATAACGTCCTTTTTTGGTCCAGCTCGAGGCTCAAAGCAGCTACGTCTAGCTCTCAAGCTTTTGACAACAAAACTATGCCATTTGACACTAGTTCTGCTGCAACTCCTGCAGGACCCCCCCCCCCAACTTGCCAGCCTCGCTCTGACCCGGCAGTTGTCTTTGAGGTCGAGAATTTAGGGCATACCCTGTTTAGAAATTTTCTGTCCCCCTGAAGTTGAAATTTGGGCCAGCTTCACAAAGTTGGTTCAAGGGCCATTTCCAATCACTTGACTATGGCTTGACAATTACACGCAGCAGCCGCAACCATAGACTCTTGCGTAATTTCAAGTCACACTTATCAAAGAGGCCTGCAGGAAAAATCTTGATAATTACTGTTTGCTTGCACTTCACTGATTTTTGCTCAGCACATTAATTTTCCTCACATTATGTTGCCCTGAGCTCTCCTGCCCATGAAAGAGTAGTCTGGGTTCCCTGAGCAGTTTCTTGTTCTGTAGTGCAGAGTTGTAGTTGAGTCCGTTCCATGTCCCTGCAAATCCGTCACAAGGGATCCAGTCTTAAGCCAAGTCATGAACTATTCAAATGCATTGTCGACAAAAGCTTTTCCTTTTTTTATCATTGTTCACTCTGTTACTTATGACTGGTGTTGTGGAAGGATTTCTGACTGGACTTTTCAGGGATTCATTCCTTCCATGTAGTACATATCTTTAGTTTATTTCTTTTGGGGGGGGGCTTATTTGGTTTTGATGAACCTCTTGCATTCCAAAAGTTATTATGGTACATAAGAATCATTTTTAGTTTTCTGTTGTTTGTCTCTGGAAACTGTCAACAGGTACTTGGTTGGTCACACCCACGCTGTGATGTCAGTCAGCGTGACAGCCAATAACAAGTATGTCTTGAGCAGCTCACGAGACTGCACCATCAAGGCTTGGAGTCTGGAACACGCCAACCTGCTGGCTTCATTTGACTGCCAGTCACAGGTGAGTAGACCCATTTTAGTGAAATCCACAAAGGACGTATGAGTACAGTGCAGTGGCGTCGCCGGGGGGGCACGGGATATGTGCCCCCGGTTCCCCCCCCCGGTGCCCCCCACTGAAAACAAAAAGTGGATGAATGGATATTGAACAAGGCTAACAAAAACTCCCCCCCCCAAAAAAAAAAAATGCACCACTGAAAGCTGGTGCCCCTCATGAGATGCTGATGCCCCCGTTGTGAGCCCCCGCTAGTAAAATCCTAGCTCTGCCACTGGTGCAGTGTACAAATATTCATTGTCTTTAGTGGTGAAGAGGAACTAGCTTTCTGAGGTGATCTATTTTTCCAGAGGCGAAGCTGACGGAAAATAGAAAGTTTCGTGGCTCACTGAGGGATGCGAGTTTTTACTAAACCATGATATAAAGTGGTCAGTATTTGTTTTATTACAGCTGTCCTGCTGATGTGCTTGATTTCAATTTCAACTGTCCCATTTAAATAGAATTAAATTGTAATTGTATCTATATGCAACATTTGTTGGAAATTCAACAGTGATTTTTCAAACTGCTTCTTCATGGAATGTTTAAACTTAAAGTTTTTGAATATGTTCAATATGTGTTACCATACCCCTTATCCCCAATATTGGTTGCCATTCAATTTCTTGTGGAAAAAAAGTACATGCAGCAAACAGATTCAGACTTTTTTCGGGATGGTGAGGATTGGTCTCCTTAATTTTGACCAGAGAGATGGGATCTGGGTTGTTATGAATATGTAAAGTCAACTAGCTTCAGATATTGTCTGGCCATCTCTTTTAACAAATTTGTCAGTAGAAATTGTGAAGATGTACAACTCATTTATGGCACAAAACTTTCATGTGTGGATGTTTCTACATTTTATTACATTTTTATGTTTACTTCAACACCCTGGAGAATTTTTTTACATTTAAAAAGGCATGCAAGCTTAAGTTTGAACCAACAATAGAGCAATTCATGTTTCTAGAAAACCGCCGTTCCCTTATTCAGTCAAAAAATTGACGGAACACAATTCACCTGTCAGTTTTGACATTGAAATGGACATTGGTTTTTTTTTTTAAACAGAGAGCACCCTTTGATTTCATTTTGTTGTCTGCCTTGGGGGGTTTAAGAGGATGTGGAGTGTTGAAGTCATGGTAAAAATGGAAACTATCAGGAGATTGTGATGGTAATGTCATGGCGCCTCTGTTACTGTGTTTAGTGTCATGTACGGTATTGATGTTAGCGACAAGTGCTGTGGCCATTGTGAAATGTTTTCATCTTCCATTGAGCTGGTTGTTGAATCAACCAATATAGACCTTCCTTAACCCTAACCTTCCCCAACCACACAGTAGTAAACAGTAGTAAAGTGTTTAATTCTGTGGGGATAGGTCTAGTAGGCCCATAACAGCTGGCTTTTGCAAAAGTCCAACAGCCTCTGTGCACAATGTCCCAAATGGGTGTTTAACTTTGTGTGAATGGGTAAGGTCAGGTCCAGCAACCCTTGGGGGGTTAGGGTTAACCTTCAAGTTTCAGACTACCAAAGCAAGGAAATAGTTTTGTCGTACACAACGTAATCTGAACATTTTTATTTGCCAATTTAGATTAAATTCTTCAAATATGTGGAGATTGCTGAAGACCACTACCGTTTCATCGCCACAAACCAGTCAGGTACCATCGCCATGCTGGACCTATTACTGGAGGATGCTGATCGAGGTATGACGGATAAGCAGGGTACTAGACAGAGCTTGAACTTGCAGCCCTTGAGGTCGGAGGTCAGCCCTGGGGTCAGTGGGAATGCCTCTAATGGTTCAAGTCCTTACAATAGTCGTTATGAAAACAACCAAAAACGTAAGAAAAAATTGTCAAAAATTTGTGTAACAGTCTAACATGACGTATGAGAAAAAAACTTCTGGTTAAGCAATTGTCATAACATAATATCCATCATGTCTCTTGCAACAAATGCGTGCAAATACTTTCATAATGAAGTGCCTTAAAGATTTTTTACATGAGCAGTCTAAAAATTGGGGCCTGAAGTGAGTCTGTGTGGGAATTGTATATGCTTAGAATACTTAAGACATTACAAATTCATCTAACGAGATTACATTGTGAAGCAGTATTGATATATTTTTGACCAGATAACCTATACTATTTCAACGAGGTGTGTGAGGCTTTGTAGTTCTTGTCAAACAACTTTATTTTTATAGTGATATTAAAGAATTCTTTGCAATGTATTGTTTTGAATACAAACATCCAGGATGCATCTTTGTGTCTTAGTTGACCTCATTTTCAATTGAAGGGTATTTTGTTGCCTTTGTGTTTTGTTTTGCATTTTGCAAATATGTATTTCCATATTCATGAGTAAAAGTGTGACATCATCCTGAGAAGAAAACCTCACTGGTGCATTGGTTTGTGTGCAAAAAACTTACAGCATTTGTCAAAGATTTTGCTGGACTGAATTCATTTTTTCTTTGGAGAAATAAGAATGTTAAGAAACGTGTTCTCAGACGTGTTTGCAGTGTGAACATTCTGGATTCATAATATGAACAGAAATGCGTAGAGGTTTGCGCGTGTATAGAGGGGCTTGTGGGGTACCGCAACAATGGGAAGTACCCCATAGGGTACTTGTGGGGTACTGAGATGGTACCCGACAAGGATTTCACGAAATAGATATTTCAGATTTACTCAAAAAGGAGGAATTTTCAGGTGCCATTCATCTGTCGCAAAATGAAGTATTTTAATCAATTTGAGGCAAAATAAATTGCAGCTTCAAATAATTTATCACCGCGGGACATTGGAGGCTCTTGTCACTAAGTGGGTCAGTAGTGATCACTTGCGGTTGCTGGCACGGTGATTTAATGCCTTGAACTAGTTACTGGCGTGACCTTAAAAATAGTAGTAGCACTGGAGAGAGTTACCCCCGGTCACTTTTGCTTGAGCAGCCGTGGCGTTTGGTTGGAAAAGAGAAAATCTGTCTGTTTTGCAAAATTCAAATGGGAGTGATGTGAAAATGTGTGCGTGTTGTGCGGGAGTTTTGTACACGAGAACAAAGGGAATAACCCACAAGTATAGCTGTGTAAGGTTGGGTGCACTGAACTGTGTCTTCCCTGGACGACAGCACAGCAACAGCGCCGTTAGTTGTCAAGGGAAGCATGGTTATTTTCAAATTACATGTTAAATGCAATTTAAATTCATTTAACTTAATATAGTAGATATGAGATAGCTTTCATTAACCAAAGAAAAATGTGCAGTTGAATGAAAATGTTTCTAACACACTTTCATTGCTTCGACTTTTCTTTCAAAGTTTTGATAATGTATGCATGATTTTTCTTTTAAGTTTTGCACTCAGTTTTGAACTTTGAAGTTTTGCAGTTTTGCTTGCAAATATTTCACCGTGTGCAATTGATCCATAGACTAAGTGTGTGTCTAAGATTTTGTAGGAGATAGTCCTTCTATTTATCACAGTTTTCACTGCAATCACTCAGAGTTCTAGTATTAAGTAAGTGCCTGGGTATTGTTAACAGGCCCAAATACCTTTATTGTAGTTAATAGCTTATAACCACTGTATAGTTGTTTTTATTTTATTGTTTCCATTTTAAGATGTATTCAATGCCTATGAAGCTCATTTTTAAAATACATTTTTAAAGAAATGTATTCCTCTTTCATATGTGTAACATGAATGTTCATTTCAGGGAATTCAATGCAGACCAGACCATGCAGGGTAAGTTGGGTTTCTTGAACGTCTCAGGTTTAATGCCAACCTTTCTGTTATATTTCTAAACAAATTAATCCAGCTTTCGTGTCTTTGAAAAAAAGTTTCATTAAAAGCAACAAAAAAGTATTGAAACACCTTGTTAACAGTTTTTGTTCCAAATCTCTGACTGTTCAGCACTTTATTGGTTAAATAGGACCTTTGTAATCCGAGAATGAACCCAAGGGTTTCATATATAAAGTTCAAATGCACTCTAAGGGATTTTTACCTTTGTATGTTTTAATCACTTTGTTGTTGTTTATGTAATGTTATTAACCCTAATTGTCATGCATGAGGAATAACCACAAAGTGTTTGCTTCCCGAAGATGTTAGATTTTAGAGGCTGATTGATTGTTTTACTTTTTGGTTATAGTTGATACTAAATAATTTCATTAACCCTAAATATATTGTGCATGAGGAGTACCCCAAATTGTTTAGAACCAAAATATCATATTTTGAAGGCTGACTGTTTTGTCATTTTAATATTGTGTGATGTCATAAACAATAAAATACAAATTTAAGCAAATTACTAAATTCCCTTTTCTTTCTGAATCACCCCCAGGTCTTTTTTGCTCTCTTGTTTAATTGAAATTTGTGGAAAATTGTTCTCCACTTTTGAAAGAAAAAAAATAGCATGTAAAAATGGACTGCTGCAGCAATAACATCGGAATGTTAAACCCTACAGAAAACTAAATGAAGACTTTCACCTGAAGAGTTTTTATCGCAGTGTATAATATGAACAGAACTGCCAATTCTTTTCCATTCTCTTGACATCCCGCAGATACGAAGAACAAGAAGTTAATCAGGAATACAGAATAGCATAATTTAACATATAAATACAAAACAAACATTAATGGAATTAATTAAAGCAAAATAAAATATGCCTTAAAATTCAACATTTCTTCGAGTACCTCGCTAACTCGGTAAATAAAAAAAACACCTCTCCAACATTTTCGATAAGTACAGCCGCTTCAATCTTTTTATAGTTTGCCTTTAGAATAAAAGGATTGAGTACATTTTACTTTCTCCGAGTTTACTTCCCAGTTTCAAGATTTAACTCGCTGTCTGCAAGTCCTCTAAAGGTTGGGTGCCACGTGATGAGAATCGCTGTACCGTTTGTTGATGACGTGAAAAAGCCTGTCCAGAAAAACAGAAGCAAAGTCGACATTTTACCGAGCAAGTATGAACTTCTACATGCTTTGCTAAGCCCTGTAAAGAAAAAAGTGGAAGTGTTTTTTTTTCTGGGTTGGATATTAGTTGAACAAATTAAAAGTGCGAAACATCGATTCTGTGCATTTTGAACAGACAACAATGTGAAAATGTCTCATGATTTTCAAAGTTAGCTCATGTGCCGATTTTTATTTTAATAGCCACTCATGAAAAAGTGTTATGAAAAGTTGTCCAAACGAGGATATATTTTAAAAGACTATCAGCCACAAATCAAGAATTAGGGGCATGCACACGCAGGGTAAAATATTCATTTGCTGCAATTAAATGGAATTTCACATTTGGTCCTCTGAAATTTTAAAATAAAAGCATTTCAAATATTTAATTTCACTCTGCAAATGAAACACATATTAACCAAGAAATTACTAGAATATCCCAGCAGTTTAAGGGTGATAGGGGCCTATGTGTAAAGTACTCAAAATGACGTACGCGACTAATATAGATGGAATAAACGTGACTCCTGCTATCAAGAAATACACAAACGTTGGTTGGAATGCCACGGTAGCCATGTAGACCGCGTTAATGACAATTGGAGAAATGTACGTGCCGAAGTTCTCAACACAGGCGAAGAATGAAAAGGCAACACCTGAAACAGCAGGAAATTAAAGAGAAGGCGTTGTTCTTGCATCCTTTTCCATTGCATTTCAGATGTCAGGTGCATTTGCAAAGGCAGCAGTGATCAAGTTTGCCAATTTAGACATTCCACGTACTGCAGGTAGCTAATTATTGACAAAGTAGTGGTCATCGAGATTAATAACACACGAACGCAGTCAGGCGTTCGTGGGAGATAAAATTAATAACGTCATTGTGAACGGCGTCATTGAAGCAAATAAAAAACTAGGAAAGTGGCTTCCCGTTCATTAAAAAGGAGAAAACAAAATTTAATTAAGAAATTTGCGGGAAAATTGCAGTTTTCAAATTTTTGATGACATCATGCCTCCGTTTAGAACTCTATTTTTCCATCTAAACTTAACACTTCTTATTAAACCTAAAGAAGAGCATCGATTGAGCACACATTAACTGTTAATTGGCTTCAAGAATAGAGAAACGAAGGCCGTACTTCTAATGCTAACTTGCAGTCTCTATCGAACACACTCTCCGTTTTGTCGGTCTCGTTTCGTGATTTCTGTATTTACTTTTAATTTTTGAACATACCTTGTTCGTCTGCCCGGACCAGTTTGGAAAGCGAACCTCTGATAACAGGGAAACACAGTCCTGCAAACACTGTGAGGATTAGCGCTGCAAATAATCAGGCAGATAGTCCTTTTTCCAAAACTACATTGTTACAACAATGACATACCGCTGCTGAAGGTACGGGAAAGAAAACGTGGTTTGGGCAACTCTTGAAAAAAGTCAGTCCAAAAAGAAACAGAACCGAATGTTTCGTGTGAGTTGAATGCAATATTGTGTAAGTTGTACTTCATTTGAGACTTTGGTCATTGGAATCAGCTGTATGATATATAGGCCCCCCCCTATGTCTTTTATATATAGGGAATTGTTATACGGGTATGCTATTTAAAAAAGGTACTCAAATGTGTTTTATGTACATGAAAATGACTGCGTCATAATAAGCTTGGTTTAAATGTTGCTTACCATTTAAGGATGAACTGCTTACCCAAGAAAAATAGTGTCGATGTTCTGACGAGCCCCATAGCCGCAAACGCCATGATAGCACTGATGCAACTGATTTGGAAGATCCAATGGTCACTGAAACATCTTGTCAACAACTTGAAGCCTCCAATGTTACCTAATTGCATTAACATGCCGGTATGTTCAGGATCTTAATATGAAACTCTATACTGATATTGTAAATTTACTTGTAAGTTTCGATTATAAATTTATGAACCGCCTTTAAACATCGATCTTTGCGCAATCAGGAAAAATAAGGACAAATTTTTCGGAGAGATGAATTAAGGGCGATCACTCTGAACCATCACTTAAAAAAAAAATCAGTATTTGTCCAATCGATTCAGAAAATGCAGGAATACCAACAACAACATGTATTTGAAACTTACGTGTATTCAACCAGCTCAACCCGAGCTGTGATACTTTGTTAGTATGTACCTTGGGCTGTCATTGAGATTTGAATCCAAGTGACATATACTTACCAATTAACGGGATACCACATGCAAACGCGGTGTAATATCCGATAGTCATCGATGACCAACAGAAGGGTTCGGCTTGAGCATACAAGATTCGAACCTGGCCTGACGATACCAAAGGTGTCAACGAAAAACAGGTAGCGTAGATGAGAAGCAAGCAACAGGTGCGCACGGCGCCTCCCTTGAGGTATAACAATCGTCTGATGTTCCGTAGACTTTGTGTAAGTTTCTGTTTCTGGCCATCCGATTGCTGACTGTTCATCTGGATCGTTTCGATCAGAGCACCGGGTATCATCAAGTAGACACCGGCAAGGACACCGAGAGTTGTCGCGATTCCAGCCGCTGTTGCAAAGCCAAGAGCTTCATTGAGATATTCCATGCCGATCTGTATAAGTCCAGCAAAGACGAAGACCGTCTCGATCACAACTAGCCTAAAAGTGCGCTCCTCCTTGGAGGTGACGTCTGCGATGTAGGAGAAGGATATTGCGAGCATCAGCGTCAGGCCTCCTGTCAGGCCCATGGCAAGATCACCGGCGAAAAATACCTCCAGAGGAAGGTTGAAGACCATGACGGCCGTACAGACGCCGGCGAACGCGACACTGCCAAAGGTGGAGAGGGCGAGGAACATCTTGCGGCCGAACCGGTCGGACAAGGCTCCGAGGATGATGGCAGACACGAAGCCTGGAAAAGCTCCGACGAGGTTGAAGAGCAACATCCAATGAGCTGCGTCCGCCTGGATCTGTGCCTCAGTGTCGTCATCCGTGGAGTTGGCAGTCTGATTCCGGTCTCGACAAGGTGAGTCTTTGTGAACGGTGTAGTTGTACGACTCTTGCACTCTCACCAATACGTACTGGATGCGCAGGATACTCGTCACGATGGAGCTGGCGGAAGCCAGGAAGAGTACGGGCTCGACCGTCACCCATCGACTCATCGCCCTCTCTCTTCCAGACAACGTTAACGCAGCCTTTTTCACCAGTGGCTCGGTTTCACAGTTGGGTGATCTGTCTGCCTCGTTGCGCGTCTCCATGTCGAATAGGCCTAGGCCTATACCATTCCCCTTTTAGCGCTACTTAACCCACCAGGATTACTAAAACGTGGTTGTCGTGTTCAACAGGCTGTGGGAGCAATAATAAACGCATCTTTTTTGCAGCTGGTGATGACGTTAAACAACCGAACTCATCGCCGTGAGTTCTAACATATTGATCCCAGCATTGACACAGAACTTCGTTGAAGCTAAAATCACCACAAAACTTCACGTTGTCCTTACCTGACCCCAGACGTGACGAGATGTACTGGTTGGCAATTACGATGTCGATGGAGTCCTGTCATTGCATTAAATGTGTGCACGATGACTGGGCGGTATGCCTTTGTACTTGTTCAACTTCCGTATACGGATAGGACACTGTGGGGTCTCTTAGAGTGACCCAGAGCTTGCAACCTGCCATGCAAAAGCATACTGCGTCAAGTTATTTGTGTTTACGTTTTAGACTCAGTAAATGTATTTCTGTGAGCACTGGCACGATTTATTCTTTTCAAATGAAACTGGCACGATTTATTCTTTTCAAATGAAAAAGACAGAGTGGCACCTATGGAAAAGAAGTGTCGGTTGTGCCCCCTTTCAATACTTGTGATGGCCGAAGCAGACTCCGCCTGGCCCGACTGGGTCCCTATAGGCCCTACAGCCATCGCAGGGCACAAAAGCAACATGTTTGTGTGGCCGGCTTGTGAGTTCAGGGCTATGCTGTCTGGTTAATTTGTCTGCTTATCCACCACTTCCCTAGGATGTATGATTGATGGTCTACAGTTGAACCTCGTTAAGAAGAGGTTCTTGGGACTTTACAAATGACCTTGTTTTAAGAGGAACCTTTTATTATCAGGAGTGGAAAAAACAACAACAAAGACCTAAACTTTTTCCTTGTTATGACAGGAACCTTGTATTAACAGTGCTCTTCTTATTGAAGTTTGACTGTATTTATTACAGCGACTGTTGGATATAATTGGAAGCAAGGCCAGGCTGCACCTGACTTTTATTGACCAGTATTATTCGAATCATGAGTCCTGATGAGCAGAATCACGTACTGCTTAAGCTCCTAAAAATCCTGATCTATTTAGCAGTTATAGCAAAATCTTAAACCAATTTAAACAAGATATTTCAGTTGAGTAGTAAAATAAATGTAATCAACAGTTTTCATGAAGTGTTTGGAGAGTAGGCGGAGGGGTTTTGCCTTACTGCGCAGCTTCAATAGCTCAAGAGAAAAAGATGAAACCGGCCATTTTAGATGATCTCAAGTTTTTTATGTGCCGGGCAGAGCTAGAGCTGTGATGTTTTTGTCTGCACGTAGAGTTGGTCTATATATTATTTTGCACATGCTACAGAAAACTCAGTGGCAGATTGTAATCCTGTGCTTCGTTTTTTGTTTAAGTTCATTTTACAATTCAGTCGGGATTAATGGGAATTTCCTTTGCCCTCATTTAGGCCTACATGTATTTTGACCTTGCAGAAACAAAACAAACTTCAGTTGTTGATGCTTAGATATTCTTCTTTTGTTGTCCTTTGGGAAGAGTTTTCCCTGATGTTTACTGATAATGAATCCAAAAGTAATCTTCTTATGCTCTTTAATTTTTTTTATTTTATTATTTTTTTTCCAACCGCGGGTCGATCTGAGACCGTAGACGTGATGAATATTTTTAGCTGCCACAGCGCCCTCTTGTAGTATTTGCCGCAGAAAGCAATCGCCATTGTTCCTAGACGTCTCAGCGTTCATTCACATTCAATTTGTGCATGGGTTCCTGTTCTTTTTAGAGCACGCGCATAAAATTTGAAGTGAAAACGAAGAGCGTGCTCCATGTTGGTAAGTTTTCTTGGTACTAAAGTCTTATTTCTACGGCTTCAGTGTCCTAGAATTCAGCGTTATTTGATGTTTTTTCACTCTTGACTGATTAGTGTAGTGGTTAAATCAACTGTCGTGAGATGAAAGTGAGATGTTAGCATGGTTAGGGAAGTAAATATAGATGATTGCACTACACCAAATACACGCCCACAGAAAACAGTGCAAAATCGGACCGAAATAGCGCTGCCTGTTGACTCGTGAAGAGGTTGGCTTAGGCCTACGTTTTTTCACTGGAAATTCAAAATTATGGCCAGAAGATCACTTTTCGTTTCAATTTCATGGGGGTTAGCCACAAAAATATTTTTTTTATTCGTCTTTCAAGGAAGATACCTAAACAGCATTATAGTAAGTGCTCATTTTTCAATGTACCCGCCCACCTATCCAAAATAGGCCCGCAATTTGTAGCCCCACTAGCGTGGCACAGATCACTACCGATAGGATAAATCGGGAGTGATCCGTGCCACACCAGTGGGGCTACGCAATTTGGGGCTTTTTGTGAAAGAAACACCCCGAACTGGAATTTTGGATTTATAGAAATATTTCTATGATACATCCTGATTATGACCAGTCTTATTGTAAAAATCCTGTGGGATCACAAAATATTAATGAGCTCACGTGCAGAAATAAAATGATTTGGTGAAATGCACCCTGACACAGCAGCTAACGTAACGGTAGACATTCTCGCTGTTGGGATGACATCGCTGAGTCTTGATTCTTCACTCTGATTGGTCAATTGGTGGCCATTCCATATCATATACCAAAAACTAAGGCTGAGTAAGGGAAAAAGTTCCAAATATACGGACACCCTAACTTTCCCTTAACCCTATTTCCTAGGGACCATTGAAATCCTGCATAACTTGTTTTAGTGACTAACTGTGGTTTAGTGATGCAGTTTGAGAGAAAAACAAGAAAAAAAAATATTCAATTGACGTATCTTGATTTCCCACCACTTTCTCTTTTATCTTTTTTTTATTTTTTCAAATTCAATTCAAGGTGAGGCGTGAAATTTTATCTTTCAAATAAATCATAATTAGCTTTGTTTTTAGTAATTGATCTAGGTACTATGAATAAAACTTCTCTAAGTGTATTTCTGAAAAAAATGACAAAAAATGCTGCCGAATCCAGGCTTGTTGTCGACAACGGAAATCTGAAAATGATATAAATGCACAGTGCTTTTTCAGGTGTCATATTTTTGATAATGCCCTCAACACAATGTAGTTTGCAAAAGTTTATCAAAGTCGTCAATTAGTGTTCATATCATACGTCCAACACCGATGGTGAGCGCACAGTGATCATTTATCCATTTTCTTGACGATTTAAACTGAGGGTACATTTTTACGTTTAGTCTGTAAAGTAAAACTTTATGCTCTACTGACAATATTTCCAAATTCTCACAGGAAAAGCTTTCAATTCACACATACGGTCACTGCACACAAAGAAAAATGCCAAAGTGATAATTGATTATTGACAGTAATTTAATGGCAGTGCGTAATTTTGTGCAAGAGTTTTACAAGAAAGTTGGATGTGTAAATACCTGAATGCGTGAATTTAGGGTGTTCCACAATACCCTGTCATGGTTTGGCCCCTAATGTGGCACAGTTGGATTTTTCACCAATATTGCCATACTAGAGAAATATTTGCTCCTCAAGTTTCACGAGAAGTGAAAAATCATCACACCCTGACTACATGTATGTGGTACACTGCTCATCTTGCTGTTACAGTGGTAGATCAAACGATATGAAAGTTTTACCTAAAAAGATTCATTAAGGTGGGTTTTTTTTGCTTGTTCATCAGTAGAAAAGAAATTTTTAGGTACATGTAACAACAACTGAGGGTGGGATTTTTAAATGTTTAACAAAAAAAGTTTCAAATCCGTTTACAGATTTCTCCAACATTTAAACAAAACCGCCCCTTTTGAGGGTTTGACGTTCTGATTGACACAATCTGGCATTCATTTTTATGGTAAATGATGCCTGTTTTTACAGTCTGTTTTTTCCATTTTGGCATCCGTGTACTTTAAAAAAAATTAGAATCTAAAACAATAAACATTGCTTTTTGTAAATGCCCCAATCTAATCATTACCTCAAAATGGTGCACTCTTGACACCTGTTAATCTTCTGTGTCAATAATAATTTCTGCCATACTTATTGAAAGTATGTGCCACATGCCACACTGAGGTGAAATGTCCAATGCGCATGCATAGTTTCCCTGTATGTAGCATGCCAAATGACCACACGGCCCAGTTCAAAGAAACCATCATCTCCGTAAATTTAACCAAACAAAGTCCAGTGCAAAGAGGGCTTTAGAAAGTGGGAAATATAACGTTTAAGTTGCAAAGTAGTCCTAGTTCGTGAATTCACGTCAGTTAGCATCCCAGTGCTCGATCCAGCATCTTCGCAGTAGAGTGGGTGCGGACGCGGTGGAAAATACTCAACTTTCATTTTTTTGTTGTTTCGATAATAATTAGTGACTTCCAAATGTTTTTTGGGTGTTTATTTCAAATGAGAGCTACAATTCTCTGTAATTTGATATCACATTTGAGGCAGCGATGCTTTACTGTTTGGAAGATATGACAAGGATGGCGCTTTTCAGCCATGCCCATTCCATTTGGCTCTGAATTGCTTGGTAATGCTCCCACATTTTATACAGCGCTTAATACCCTTGCCAATAACATGCACTTACAATAATAACTACATGTAAGGTTGGTACTTGGAATAAACATTTTCCAGTTACTGACTGTAGCAATTGAATGCTTGAAACTACATCTTATTGGATTCCTGGAAGTGGCTGTTCAGTTCAAACTGAGTTGTAGTATATCTTGCCCATAATCAAAACTAAGACAGGTCTCACCACCATACAACTTTATTTGGGCTGCAGACAATTCACCCCCACCCTCCCAAATCCTTTAAACTCCTTTTCTGCAAAGTGGAGGAATTTGGAGGACTCAGAGTGTATGGCAAAAGTGCTTGGTTGATTACAAAGGATGCCATATGTGAAGGTCGCGGATTAGACCTTGTGTTTGTTTTGCTTAGTCATGCATAAATTCAACCCGATATTTCTTTTGAATCAGCCGCACTGCTCTAGAATGCCATTCAGGATTTGGAAGGATTGAGGCAGTAGGCGCACCTCCAAGTAACATTTTTTTTAAATTTTGGAGGATTGAGGGAGAATCCAGTTTTTTCACCCCAAAAATTGAAGGATTGTGGAGCATTTAGGAGGGTCCCCAGCAAAAAGCGCCTGGGGTTAGGGTTAATAAGTAAAATGGAGAGGTATTGTGGAAGGTGCTGTGCTGCCCGGTGCCCCTCAGGGACATGATGACTGTGAATCCCAACTTTACGATAGCTTAACTTTTCCTCCTTCAGATTGATGATAATAAAGCAAGATCTCATTCAGCATATGGTCTACATTTCCAGTCAGTGATGCTTGGCCTGTACGGACTCCTACCGAAGAGATTCTATCTCCACTTACAGAGTTCTTGGATGCTATCAGAGAGTAAGATCTTTTTTTCATTCTTTAAACAGTTCATTCAATTTTTCAAGAGGTTTGGACTAGTTGAAGGCATGTTCTTGACTGTTAGCTACATGTAGGGGTCCCACCTGACAGATTTGCAAGTCCTCGACACCTCCAGGAGTTGATGATGTGTGACAGTGCGCCTCCAGCCAAGCACTCCTGGTTCTCCTCCCCATGAGCATGGCCAGTATCAGGCACAGTTGTATTGCGGAATTAAGAGTGCAAATGCTGCTCTTATGAACACATTGGGTTCCAAATCCACACAAAAGTTGGGTATGGTGGTTATTTAGTATAATGCCATTTAAGTTGTGACAAAGAGCAGAGATGCTGTCGCGGTAATGTTTCCAGTCCTACCAACAGACCCACACTTGATCTTGTTTCACGTTTTCCCAGTCAAGTATGGGGGAGGATGGGGGCATGTGCCCTCCTCCAGCAGATGCCCACACACCCTGGTGACCCCCCCACCCATTGGAAATCTCCATTGAGTTTAAATAGCTGTGCAGCTACGGCTTATTTTCTTGTGGTGCCCCCTTGAAAAAATGTGTACACCCCCGGGTTCCCCCCTCCCCCCATCGGAACTTGACCCTTTGTTACGCCACTGGCTCGGTCACTGACAGCTTTGTGTTGACATGTTGACATTATTCCGACATTATTCTGGCAGCTTTGCATCTTTGTTCCCGAGCACAAACAATGCTACTGTCAAAATTGTTGTGAAAATGAAGTTTTGAAAATATGATCCTGCAAAATATTTGAAATTGAATAAGAGAAGGGTTGCTCTTTCCAAATATTGCAAAACCCCCAAATTGACCTCCAGTTCATTATGACTTTGAACCCTCAAAGGAAAGAGCGGGATGCGACTTTACTCTCGGGTTGTTGTGACGTGCCAAAGCTCATTCGATGACCGACATGTATTTTGTAAGCAATTACATTGAAATGTAGCACCTGTAAGAGACGGATTATGCAAAAGTTTTGGATCATTTGTGGCACTACGACAAATATCTAATGCCTTTTGATCATTTTTGTTGCTTGTGGAAAATGTCTTTTTCATCGAACAAAAGCTTGCTGCTTTCAGCTAACGTGCAGAGCACATGTGTGGTGGCTGGTACATGTACATGTACATGTATGATGTACATGTACACAGGTACCGCAGATCCAGAACCAAATTAAGCTATGTGATGCCTACAATCTTATCAACTTGTGCCAAATCTACTGAAATTAGCCAATTCAAGATGATTGCGGTAGGGCAAAGTTCAACTGAATCACATTTTCCGGTATTTTCCGACTTCATGAAGAGACAACATTGTCTTCCGTAGGCATACCGGTAGCATTAGCAACCAAGGGCAAACTTTGTTTTACATGTTTGAGACTCTGAGACAAAGCTGACTCCAGAATTGTATGTAAATGTAACAGTTTTACACCTGACATGCACTATGGCCAAAATCTGAACTGTGTTGTCGTCTTCATGAAGAGACAAAAGTGATACAAATTTTATCACTTTCATGAACAGACAAAAGTGTTTGTTTACAAAATAAACAAATTAAATTAATTTCTGTGAAACTTATTTTGTAGTTTTGTGTCATTTAATATCCATTCTTTCAGGAAGTACAATGTTGCATTGGTTTTAGTCAAAGGAACGCTAAAATCCTGGAGAAACTAGTGTTTGAAAAAGAGACCATCAACTTCAAATGCAATTTTCTGGACAACTTGTTTTTAAACTCAGGTGAGACTTTCGTCTCTTCATGAAAACAGTGATTTTATGCAGGTTGGAGAGTAGAACATGGCGATGGTCGTTATGATGTTCATGGTATCTTGTACATGTATGTTCAGAGGGTGTGTTGAGATACATGTATGTACCTGTGTAGTGGATTCCAATCAGTGGCGGCAAAGTTGGGGGGGGGGGAGAGTGGTCCCCTGCCCTCACCCCTCCGCTGCCAGTGATTCCAATCATCCCACGATGAAGCAGTTTCTGAACCTCCAGATAGATTTTTGGACCAATTTCCTGATTTTTGTGAATCAGACAGGTCAGATTTGGAAATGAGAGCACTAAATGCAGTGCACCTTTCGATTGAGTGATATTGCTTGGATATATGCACCATTCAAAAATGAGTTGTAAATGGATAGGTGTAGATGCCGGTAAGAGGCAGAATTGAAATTGAATCAGAGAAATGCCATCATCTAGTTATATCTGCATAGGGAATCCCTTGACACCTTGATCATTAGAGACACTCGTTAAAAGCAGTACTGCGGTGCTTAAAATTTGTCGTAAGTTGGTTTGCGATGCAAACTGTATGTACATGCGAAAGAGCAGGGCTGTGAAAATTTAGCAGGGCGGCGTACTCCTAAAACTCCATCCATAGAAGGCTGACCCAACCGCTGAAAACCTTGACTCGTTAAATTCAAGCTTAAAGTTTAAATTAATTGCCTGCATGTCATCAAACTTGTCCACCTGTTACTTAAAGATAATGTAGAGCTTCATCAGATCCATCAGAATTTACAATGAACTGAGTCATCATCGTAGAATTGAATGGCCATCAGGCAGCATTGTTCATGGGGAGATAAATTATGGAGGAAGGGGGCAAAAACTATGATGGTGGTACCCTCTTAAAAAGTTTGGACTACTGCCCCCTTTAAATCCTGTCAGGTTGAAATTACAAGTTTAAAGTGAAATCGTCAGTTTTTCATGAGGAAACATGCTATTTGCTTACCGGTAATCTCCCCTAGATGAAGAAAGATGCACCAGACTATTGGCAGACTTATGAATAATCCGCAGTCATCCATTCCTGAAACTGGAATGTACCCCAGTAGCGAAATCAACTCTTACATTCAGATTCAAATATGTGTCCATTCAACAGCTTTACAAAGTTAGTGAAATGTGCAAAGTTCACTTTCCTTCACCCAAAACACAATATTACAAATTCAAAAACTTCAGTTACTTAAAACCATAGAGCTACAGTATATTAAATGACTAGAGTGCTAACTTCTCATTCTCCGGGTGGAGAAAAGTTGACGCCGTCCTGGGCGCATACATTTTGACTCCCTGTGCGTGTTTGTAGAGCATTCAAAATCAGACAAATGAATATAAACTCTAAATGTAATGCACATTGGGTAACAATAAAATCCAGATGAAATCCACTGTCAAATTTATACATGTATGCAGCGCACATGCGTGTGTGTTTGTGCTGTTTACGCAGAGCTAACATTTACATGTAGGTTTTTTGCGTATTGACTTTTTTAATGCATTGCTTGCAGATATGTGACCCGGTATGTCGTAATCAGGAATAAGTCGCTGAGGCCGTTTGACATAATGGCCAATTAACGTGGGGATGTGGGTAAATGTTGGAAAAATTGATGTAGCAGTGTCTGCATATTTTGGAAGTGTAGGTGTGAAAGGTTACCATCAACACACTTGTAATGTGTACCATTTGAAAGCTTATGAAGTTCTCTTTCTGACTGTGTACATATCTCAAAAAGTCAATTTGAGACTTATTCCTGACATCGATGTGCTGGGTCACATACACAGACATGGACACATAATTGTACGAAAGCCGTACAAAATGGTCAAGTTTTCAACGAATGTCAAGTACATGTACATTTCGGTTTGTGCACAGACATGGATGAGCTCAGCACAGATCTCTGTACGTACATGTACATGAGTCAGCGCTCTAGTTTATACAGTGTACATGTATGCACATTAACGCTGTGCTTGAAACATGTTTGGTTAGACTGTCCATGGAGCTTTGATGACCCAAAAAAATTGTGGTTGGCTATTTATTGAGTACTGTACTTGTAAGGCCAAGCAAAAGATATTTAGAAAATGTCAGTAGGCATCTTCTTCTTGTTGATATTTTCTACTCTTCCTGAGACCATGTGCTCAAAGTTTTACTCTTCATTAAAGTTTGCATACACAGACACGTAGTTTGAAAGATCGAGGGCCCCTGAAGTTACTTCCTTTGTTGTAAGTTGAAATGCGTTGGAAGTGATAGGAAAACACAGCCTGGTGGCCTCCATCTTACATGTACAACCTCTTATGGAGAAAGCTCTCCCCTCAGAACCTTGAAGTATCAGTACACGTGTGTAGTCTCGCACATGTACCGACAGTGTGTAAATTAGAGGGTTAAAATGAAGTTAAATGCTGTCATCAAACATTTTTAGCCAGCAGGTGCATACATGTACATGTACATACAACCTAAGGTCAAGCCAGAAATTTGCCATGTTCATGATCTGCCCCAAGTTTAGGTCATATTTACCTTCATAAATGACATCGGGCGAAAGTTTTACTTTGGGTAAACCCAACAGTCTGGCCCCTTCTCTATTTAAAGGCAATTTGAGCATGCGGCCTTTCACCACCGGTGGTCACCCTTTTTGAATCATGTTGTACTTTGAAAGAGACGTGCGGAATCAAGTTCAACAAAAAATCCAACCCGTCTATGCTGTAATGCAGCTGTAATGCCGGCACCATGACGCAACCTCTTCCTCCTGGCGGTATCGGCTGGGACGAGGTTTGGGGATGGAGTGCACTGAACACCAGTCTCTTATCACCTGTGAGAAAAAGGCGTTTGTCTAGATCTCTTCTGGGTCTGTCTTGGCTTTCTCTGTTACTCTCTCTTCTTGGTGGAGTTGGGCTTTGCGGTTTGGTGTCCGCCTCCTTCCCCTGGTAAATCTCTTCTAAGGCTTGTGTCTGACCTTCCTAACAATGAAGGTGATCTGATTTGTTTGCGATTAATCTCGCTAACTAAACATGCTCAAGTGTCCTCTGTTTGTTTTGATCTAACCGCGCTTCTAACGCTTCAACTTCTTGATTCAGCTGCTCAATTTGTGCAACTCTGGTTGTGAGCACTTCTCCTAAAGTACCTTGTTGTTCATTTGCTTTTAACAGCGATTTTCTTAGTTCTTTGTAGCACTTCTGGATCTGGTTCTATTTCCCTTCTATGCTCTCTTGCTATTTCTATTTCAGTGGGTCTACTGTCTGAGTTGGCATGCCACTCCATTTTAGTGGTGTAGGTAATGTTAAAATATCCAGCATGAAACACCACTTTTTGTAATGCAAATGGCTTTGTCACCTTGCAAGTTGTCGATGACATCTCACAATTTAAACGTCTGCTTGTTTTCAGTGAAGTAAAAAGTGTGCGTCTTCATAATTGTTGCAGTATTTTTTTTTAAAATCAAAATAAAAAATTAAATTCACAAACTTTTTGGCATTTTTAAGTTTCAAGTTTTTTGTTGAGTTTATTAAAAAGTTGTGGGAACCAACTTTAGTCACTTGGCGATTGTCGTAAACAAGGACAACTTTGGGGGGGGTGAGGTTCCCAACTTCAGCTTATAAA
The DNA here is from genome assembly GCF_001949145.1 of Acanthaster planci. Next base: position 3,165,214 of record NW_019091360.1, read on the forward strand.
CTCCCATGCATAACAACTCATGAAGCTGTAAACTGTTGGATTAGAGATCCTTTGGCGTTTTCTCAGAATCAATTTAATTTTACAGAATACTGTGCATCGATGGCTTTTAGGGTTGGTTGAGATCTTCTCAAGGAAAAAGTCCTTAAGTATCGGTCCCGTTTCAATTTCACTTGTACTGTACCGTTTGAAAAATTTTGTATAATATGGTCGCTCCCATACCAGGCGATGACGTATCTGACCCGTTAAACAATAATCAATAATATTCTTCCTGAGTCATTCATAACATGATACTGCCCAAGTCTCTGATGCGTCTTCCCCATCCATGGGCTGTGTTGTCATAGGCGCTTCTAAAATCAAGCCACAAACTGTACTTTTGTTTCAAGTAATCGACCATATCGACACTCGTCACTCACTCACTACAGCCCGACCAGATTCTGTGTCCAAATCTCCGAAAAACTTGTTAATTTCATTTCAGGTGTTGGTACTCTTACGTGCCTTGTGAATAAAGTTAGTTGGGTTTACCTTCTACCGTTACTACAGTTTTTGTAATGTGGGGGTCATAAAATATTTGAGGGTTTGTAACTGTGGGATCTTTAAACAAAAACAGCAGCCCTTTGAGACTCTCAGTGGGTTGGTTTATTACAACGTTCCACAGGGTATCCAACTTGTTGATAGAGCGAGTTTCTAAGTTAGGCACCTGATCAAATAATACACTGGACCTTGGTGTTTGTTTCTAATGATTAATGAGTTTGCAGGTGGTCACTACTCTATATTCTAGGGCTAGGTCCGAGATTGCATATTGAGCAGAGGTGTCTGCAGACTTGATGACTGTATTGTGATGGTTAAAAGTGAGCTCGTACATGTAAGTCAACGGTTGCTTCAGGGTCGAAGGCAAAAACGGCATGTGGTCAGTTAAAAGTTGATGTCCAGAGGAATTGCGTATCAGTTACCAAAAGCGTCTGCAATGGCTTTATCTTTTCCATCGTTGGACGTTCAGCTCCTGAACCAAGTTGCGAGGCAGGTTGTTGTAAATAATTCTATTGTGGTCCAATCCCCCGTCTAGCTTTAGCTTGAAAACGAGTTTGGCTCTACCCGGAATAATCATGCCATCTATCCCCGACAGAGGTCACTTGACGATTAGTTTTTGATTTTGACCCAAGGCTATGGTGCTCGGGTTGTGAGTAATGACTACTTCACGCCTTTTGCCTTTGATGGCTCTGGGAACTCTGAGATAACAGTTTGGGTTGAGCTTCTTGCCGTAGTTTGTAATTGTTGCGGTTGTTTTGTTTTAAGTAAAAAAAGATTCGGTTTTAAGTAAAAGAAGATATGGTGAGTGTTTTAATGATGGTCAGTGGGGCTGTTGTCAACGCCCTGGTATTTATGGGGTCTAATTTTTTGTTTAGCAGCCTTTCAAAACGACAGGTTGAAGCGTTTAACAAGGAAAAGACCAGGTTGATAAATGCAGTTCCCGTTGAAGCTATCAAGCTAGATCAACAGTTGCCACAGTTGCCATCAGCTCTGCAGAGAGCCTGCAAAAAAAAACCCCAGAGGGCCTCACGGCTTTGCCCAATGATGCTTTAGTTCGTTATTTATATTACCAGGGTGAGCAAGAGGGCGGCACAGTCAGGAGAGCTACCGATCCAATCAGAAGCATTGACATGTACCAAATCGAAAAAAGGACCCTCCTAGTTTAAACAAGTCAACGGTAAAAAAGTAACTGCAGGTCCTATGCTGTGTTATTTTTTTAGATGGCCCTACAAAGTCGTTTGTGCAAGAAGAGCTGTAAGTGGTACCCGAAGACACGGAAACATTCAACGTTAAACCGTAGTGACCATAGGCTAAAGCTTCTCCACCGTCCTCTAACAAGAACTGTTTGGTACCTAAAGGACTTAACGATAGCTTGTTTTGCGTGACATTGTATAAGCAATGCTTGTTAGATCTGATTAGATGCTGGTTAAAGTAGTTGAGTTCCCGATTGAACAAACGGTCCCGATAGTGCTTGAGTTTCAGTTGTCCGTCTCAACTTTGGGCACACCTGTGGTCTTTTTGACTTTTGGTTTAATGCACATGCATCTGCATAGGTTGATCACCAAATTTGTCTTTCAATTACCCAGTGACTTGTTTGTTTTGGGGGTCGTACAACGGGTGATCTGGGGGATAGTTTGAAAGATGGTAAACATCTGCATTTTTGTTCATGTGGTACAAATCATCAGTCCATATAGCTAGCAGTAAACTGTCCGTGTCTGTGTATATCTGTGATTGGAGTTTCATTTTAGTTTGTTATAGTAAAATCATACATAAGCCTTTCAGACAAATCGAGTATACTCACCCCACAATAAATGGGTATGTTCTAAACCATTTTTGTTTTGTACATCTCGAAGAAGGATAAATCACATTCTGGAAAAACAGTCATCATCTGGTAATTGGGTTGCAACACCAACCTTTTAAACTTTTTAATATCTTTGTCTGGTCGTCTTGGAGCAAATGTGCATTGATTTGATATCTGACACCCTCTTACGTTTTGTCATAGATGCTGTTGTTCATGGGTTTTAAAAAGTCTTTCTCAAAATCCGAGCCTGCTTTTGTCGATATATGAACACATCCAAGGTTTTGGCTAAACTTTAAAACTTGGTGAAGCTGTTATAGCTGAAGTACAAATAAAGCTGCCAAGTAACATAATGCACAGTGTATTTACATTTGGGATAGAGCGTGCACGTGAGCTTGTCTGCTTTTGGGGCATGTTCTGACTGTAACAAAACCCATCAATACTCAGAAAACCAATCTTCTGGTATTACAAGGTTTTCTGGAGCCAGAGGTGAGTCGTTGGGTAAGTTGTGTCAATGTTGGGAGTAGTCTAAGTTGACTTCAAGTAAACAACCCTCGTCTGTTTTGGGAATCAACGATTGTACGCCCTCAGCAAAAGCCACTAAAGGGCAACGGTTGAATCATTGCCCAACCATACAAATTATTAGCGTCCAAATACATCAAGTAAGAGTCTGCTTTTTTGGGGGTCATTACTTGATAAATGGCAGTTGTTGGCTTTAAAGTATCTAAAACCACCGACGCTAGAAATGCCACCTCGTTTTGCCCGTTTGAAAAATAAGTGTTTATCAACGTCCGTCAGTAGCTCCAATTGAACTCAAGAGTTCAGTTGTCTGGATCTAAACCGTAGTTGGCCTTGCAAACGCATCTAAAGTTTTAAAAAAACAGCCACGAGTGACAATGCGTCGGTCTGTACTTAAAGGTCGTGGTAGTCGCCGAAGTTTTTACAGTTAAACGTAGACCACACTCTTTGGGCTCTAGCGTATTCTTCTGGAGTTACACTTTCTTGTTTGAGACCACTGTAAAATTTCTCCCACTCTGGAAGTTTTGCTTCTTGAAATTTGTCAAACAAATCCATGAATTCTTAGGGATAAACTCCCTTTTGCAAGAGAAGCTTGGAGTTTTGAGAAAACCGGTCTTTCAGCAACCCATAAGAGTCAGACTCACAGGGGCAGGCTTTCACTCGCTTGTCAAGTGAAGTTGCCATGAAGTTAAACGAGTCTGTAAAACGCAGTTGGCCTGAAGAAAAAATAACATATTTTTCAGAGTTTTTAATGGAATTTATCGTCTCTAAAGTTGACGCCGCCTTGCATAATCAGATGGATGTCGTAGTTTTCTAGATTGTGAAAAACAACCAGAATTACAATTTGGCCAGGCACAGTCTGGAGTTTGAGGTTGCAACAAGCGTGCACTGTGCCTTTAAACTTATCCGTCACGTGACAGTGGTCTCTGACTTTTCTAAACTTGTTGATTTTCTTTTCACAATGCATACTGGTGTATTCTATATAACCCTTTGTCATTTATGAACAAAGTCTCGTTTTTTTCTGGCAGCTTGCACTGGCAAACGCTTGCGCTGGTCCAAGGGCCAGAAACCCGTAGGACATAGTTGGGGTACACAGGTTTTTCGCAAATCCAACATGTGCCGGTTTGGTTATATTGTTTTTGTTCTTTGTAGGTCCAAGACAGCAGAGGTGGTTTTAAAAACTTTTCATTAATTTCGTCTCGTTCCCAAACCAGAGATTCAACAAAATGTTTTGGTGTGTCAGGGCCTCTGTAGGTCCGTTGACTAGTGCTAACACCGTCGCATTGAACCATGACATAAGAATACCCCAAAGCTTCATGAATCTTCTTTTTGTTTTTGCGTTCTTCCTTTTTCGCTCAGCTGGGGCAAAATCAAACACTCAAAATCAGCGTAAATCACAAAAGGAGTCTTGTTTGTGTTAATAGTTTTAAACTGCAACAGGTTTCTATCCATGTCTGGAAATACCACTTTCGGAAGAGTGCAGTCTATACCTTGGCAGTCTTGCTTGTGCGCATCTAACTTTTTTTGCTTAGAAAAATGTGACAAACGACGATAACAAAAATACTTTTTGGTAGCCAACTTCACTAGATAAAAGTCGAGAAAAATCTTTGATCCAACGCTAGTGAAAAGTTTCTGGTTCGGTGCCAGGTTGTCGGCTAAACAAGAGTAAGTTCACAGGTTCTTCCGAGAGGTTCTCTTAGACACTCATAGAGTAAACACCTTGTCTTCTTTCGGATATCTAATATGTTGATCGCCAACTTGTTCTAGGTTTAGATGCGAGCGACTTGAGACCGGGGGGGGGAGTTAATGTTGTTAACATTTAACCCGTCCAACTCCGTGTAATACATTTTAGGTTACATTGCATCTGGGTTTTGAATTTATCTTTGTAAACACTAAGGGCAGCTCTCAGACTCCATCAGATACACTCTTGGTCTTCATTTTTTATGTTAGTGATTGCCTTTTTATTTTTTAATTAACCAGCTGGGTAGTGCCCAGTAGTAGTGGTACAAGAGCTACCTCTCAAGGGTGCACATCGAGTCACGTTGATATAAAATGCTATGTGATGTGTTCGATGGCCCAACCTGATTTTCTCTGCGTAAAGACTTCCATTTTCTCTAAGATACATGTATATTCTCGTTGCTCTGCTGACTTATGGTTAACGTCACCTTTGTTTAACACCATGTTGGTTCTACTTGAAAACACAAATTCTTCTGTGACTGTGTCTTTTTGATCTTGCCTTTGTTTTAATAAACTTGACCTCCAGCACTGTCTGGAGTTTGAGGCTCTTTAGTTCTTTTAACTTGGATGTTACTTTAGCTTTAATCATTGCGCATTTGCGTTTTAAAATTGCATGGGATCCGTGTTAAACAATCGAGGTACAAGTTCCCAGTTTCTAAAGTTGTCTTTAAACCTCCTAGTCTGTTTGAAGTTGGGCTCTTTTAACGAGTCTGGTACAATGTGCACTTTGATCACATTGATATGGTCTTTCCTAAGCAACCAGCCTTTTTTGCCCATGCCAGTGATTTCCCAATTGATTGTTTCGAGCTATATCCAATAATTCGTAGTAGTTTTTTACGTTAAGTTTTTTAATTGGGTTTGGTTTGCATGTACATAAACATGTATGGCATAGATGTAATCTTGATGCGCATGTTTAACTTCCATTGGCAGCGTGATGTTATACTTAATTAACATACAGTGTAGTCTATTAACACAGATTTATGCCATCTGGAATAGTTTTTTGCTGAAGGTCTTACCAGCCTCAAGTTTATATGTCAAGATAAAATATTTGTTTCATTTTTTTCCTCTGCCCAGCACTCCTTACACTGATATTTATTTCTACTGTGTTGTTCGCAATTTCTTGGTGTACGAATTTTGCAAGCAGATTTATATTTACCGTGTTTGCAAAATAAGTCTTTTCTGCATTAATCACAGTTTTTTTTTTGTTTTACTGTTTGGACATAAACAGAGGGGTCTGCATTGTTGGCATTTGTACTTATCTTTGCCATGTTTACAAGTTACCCAGAGTTTATGGCGACCTAAACACAGCAAACAGCAAGTTTTTCAACTTCTAGACTCTTTTTTTTGTTTTATAGTCTGTTTGTGGTTTTTGCTTTTCTACATATGATACACGTTTTAGTCTTCGTATCTTTATTTCTTTAATTTTTTTTTCTCAGTTTTTACAGATATCACAAAGGCGAGAGGTCATTTTAGCCGCTTGGTTGTGTGAGCCTTCTAAGGGGGTGCAAAGGCATGAGGGTTCTTGGGGGCGGCAGAAAATAAATCTGCACCCAACAGGCCGACAAGGCTAAAGGGCGTGATGAGGGAGCCAGAGGGAGCCTTTTGAGAGGCTAAGGGGTCTTTTTTTAATGGTTGACAAAAATGGGAAAAGTGCGAGGGTAGGTACTCTAGGGGATGGATAAGAAGAGGTCTGGGTTTTCAGAGTTGTTGACACATAAAAAACAAGAGGAAAAAAGAGTTGATATTCGGATTCTCATCCATTTCCCCTTGGGTAGGTACCCAAGGATTATTTTGAATTTGAAAAAAAAAAATTTGAAATTGACAAAAACGAACAAAATCCATGGGTAGGTACCAAGGGTGAAATGGGTGAGAATTGGATTTGGTCTAGAACTGTCCTTTCCCATACTACTGTGGCATCACCACAAACCTTGTGACGTACGCGTTTCATTATTTTCCCCAATTGCCTTGGGACATCTCTGTGCAGGCGCTCAGCTGCAAACGAAACTGAAATTTGTGAATGAGTACTTGGCGTCCACTGGTAGGGAAGAAACAAAACTTTAAAATGGATATTGCCAATACCCTGTTATTTGTGACCCACCATTCCAAAAGCAGGCTGAAGAAGGTAACTTCATAACCCTGAAATAGAGGAACTTTCACTGTTCACAGACTGGTTTTGATTTTCACAGGAGTTTTACAGCTATTACTACCTGTAAGAAGCTTCCTGCAGACAGAATTTAGATTGAATATGGATCACTTTGACGTGTAAAAAAAGCTGACAGAGAGGAATTGTCCAACATCACAAATACCAACTTCAGCCTGGTTTTGGAATGGTGGGTTACATTTTAAAACCTGCAAGATTTGGACCTGTAGGGCAAACAGGAGAAAAATTTCCATGTGAGGATTTTTCCCTGCAGTGACCTCTTCAGCCATCTGAAAGCAATAACATGACCTGAAAACTCAAATAGAGGGATCCCAATACGACGCTTTTAGCGTCGATCTGCGCACTTCCGCGTTTGAAAACAAGGCTGTATGTGTCAGCTTCAATTCTTAATACGATCAGACGATTGAAAGTAAGGAGTCAAGACACAAAATACATAAAGGTATGTTAAATTCAGACTTTTCAGGCTGCAAATTTTTGTTGAAGAGTCTTTCAGGAAAACTCGACACGTAAAATCAAAAGAAAAAATAACGACAATTGACCGCAAACTAACGTACCTGCGATGGTCGTGTATCTTGTGCAGTGGGCGTGGTTTAACCTGGAGTGGCGTCACACTTACGAACCGGATACTCCATTACTGTGTGGACTCCGTGGGCGGGCGCGACGAAGTTCAACACAGAGAGCCTCTGTTTCAATGCAGATATGCGCAGACGCCGCTAATGTGAAATCCCTCTATTTAGAAGGGAAAATACTGAAGGATTCACCAAGAAAACACTTGAAAATTTCAGACCAGTCTCTGAGTCTCATGTGGTTTATGCACGGGGTGTCAAGGGTGTCCGTACATACACCGGTATATGGAATCCTTTCTGGCTAATATCCTAATCATGGCCATACATGTATTCTGTTACTGCACTGCCCAGCACCCCTTGCAGGGTTTGAGAAAATTGGCTTTTGTCGTTCTTGATGCTTCATACGATTAGTGGAATAGAAAAATGTATAATGACATAGCCAGCACATCGATCCAAAAATTTAGTAACTTAAGATACTTTCAGCCTTATCAAATTCCAGTGAAAATGAGTGCAAGAATTTGGTCAAGTTAAGGAGATGAACATCTATGCATTGTACATGTACATGTATGTGTGCCATTGTATCTTGATTGACTTTGACCCAAATGCAATGTCATATGCTTGTGTACATGCATTTGTTAGTGCATGTACGGTAGAATTCAGCTGTGTACATTTGAAAAATATCTTGTTTCTGCTCACATTGAGCTGTTCTAAGATTCAAAACCAGTTGTTTGTAAGTTTGACTTTCTCTGAAAAATGAAGAATTTTGTTTCTGACAGTTTGTTCACACTTTGAACTGTTCTTCCAAGTATCCATCTTCAGCCTACATGCTCATTCTGGAGTTGTTTTAGCTAATGTCTTGCAATTATTTTTGCACCATTTTTTTTTCAATGAATGTCAGACAGTTTCCTTGCAAAATGCCTACTTTTCAAGATGGATCCCATGTTGCAGGAAGGTGTTACCCTTTTTTCAGTGGTTGTGTTCTCTGAATGGGCTGACTTGAATGAGTGTGTGAATGACACATGTATGTACATATGTATGTAGTACAAATGACCATAGCAAAATTGTTGTCACATTGAATTGAAACATAATTGATTTGTTTCAACGAGACTGGTCATGGGATAGCTATGATTTCTAGGGATTCCCCCCACCCATCTTCAAGGTAAAAAAGTGACCCTCTGATCAAGTCCTATATAAATGAACTTCAAGTACTTGTGTTTGACTAATGTTTGTTGAAGCGTTTCTACCGGTAGTTGTGTTGTTAATGTGGCCTCTTGTCTTGTACAGTTTTTTCCAGGTTGTACATCAGTCAGCATGGATGCTTCTATGGATGGTCTGCCCACCGCTGAGCGTACAACGTTAGTGGCCATTACCGATGCTTCCTTCAACAGTACTACAGTCAGCAATCTCACGCCTCTCACATAGCAAACAAGGTAAAGCAATTTATATGATAAACACCTGACAGAGGAGAGCCCAGAATTTCTCACTGATGGGATATTGACCCCATTGGCTTAATATCCCCTGTCAAGAATTTCTCAGTTTAGCTGAAAGTGATAAGCGGCACTGAAAAGCCAACTCACCCAGCTTCATTATTTCAAAATTCTGAGAATTAGTTTGCATTTGAATGGGCAAACTTAAGGGTGCTACTAGTCAGCTGCGAGTGAATCAGGGCTGGATGCAATGGCAGTGGAGCATTGACTGAGATCCCCCAAGCAATCTCCTTTGTAAGAATAACCAAGCAGCATGACTATAGAGGGCGCTTTCTCCAGAACACAGAGAATGGTTCTTCAGAAAGACATCACACTCTGGAAACTAGCGAGTCCACAGTCAGTGGAGCATTAATTTATGAAGCATTTCTTATATTACTGTCTGATTCACATGAGTGGGAGTGGAACACAGAATACTGTAATCCATGTCCCACATACCATGAAGCCGAATACATCTTTAACCCCCTTGATGGCAGGATTTTTTAACCGTATCCTGCCTGCCTGCTGGAATTCATTTCCAATTTTGCTAACGGCAACCACAGACACCTAGCTTAGCCACAAGGCCTTATCTGCCAAGTTTGCCGAGTCACATACTGCACACAGCTTGGCTCTGTGTGGTCATGAACCTTGCTGGGGTATTTGGATCCCATCCAACATAATACCAGGCACCCAGCACTTGCCTTGCCCACGCAACAACACTAACTACCCAAGGACGCTCTGTCACAGCGGAAAGTGTAGCACCCGCTAGATTCACACGCTCTATGCTTGCTACAAGCGGGCACCGTGGCTCGTGTGCCTGCTCCCCAGTAGTCCATGCATGCCCAGTATCAATGCCCAGCATCAATGCCCAGCTCCCACTTGTACATCGAGTGCGCTTCACAAGTTTTTATTTCATCTAATACCCAGTCAAGATTACCCGTAAAATTTGCCTCTTAAGTTCGCACGTAATTTTCTTGCAAATTTCTGAGTTTTGTTTTTGCAAGTTGTATTCAAATCCCCTTTCTGAATGTAATGTTTATATAAAACAGCCCCTTCTAAGTGAACTTGGAACCACCCCATGAAAATTATCTTCCCCAAATAATCTTCCCCATAATTATTAAATAAACAGACGCAAACAAACACAAGACCAATTTTTCCCACTTTTCTTCTTCTCTTGACGACTTGTCATTTCTTTTTTCTCCTCTTATATTTGCAATCATATTTACACTTTGTCTGTTACTGGAAACTTTCTCCTAAAATAAATGGATCCTCCTTGTAAAAAGGGAGAGTAGTTGCATTACATGATGTCTTGAAATTAGAGAAAACTCTTGAGAAACACTTAGCCAAAAAAGGGCATCGAATGGAGAGTGGTTCCATAACACGTTCTATTGGAATAGAGGAAATTGTACATGAATATTTAAAGTAATTGATTCAAGTATAATAAACCTTGAAGGAGTTGCCCTAAAGTTTCATATACTATTTCATTTACGTCTTGGAATAAAGAAAAAATAAATAAGCAATTGATTCAAGTGTGATAAACCTTGAACAAGGAGCAGCGCAAAGTGGAACATCACAAATTTCACACATCAATTTAGTCTCTTTTCTTTTGCCATTTCTAGAACAAACATCACACCGTCTGTATAATTTAGCTCATTTTCCAGTTGGGGGAATTTCTACAGCAAAATGTCTTCCTATCAGTCTACCCAGACCAGGAAGATGGGATGGTATACCTCTAGATCAAAACAATGGCAAATTTGGTGCATGCAACTCTAAAATTTCATTGACTATCAATTGTCTAAATGACAAATAACTGTCAGTGCTACCAATTTCCTTATACACAAGATAAGAGTTTACAAGAGCAACATCAAGCAAAAATAAGAACACTTTTTTATACCATTTCTTTGATTTTCTGACTGAATGGTGTGACGATGCCAACTGGTCTGCAATGTCCACACCCTTCATCCCCTCGTTGTAGTTGAGTCACACTTGGGTTTTTCCAAAGCTATGCCAATTGCCGGTGTCAGCTGTATGCATCGTGGACAGCATATGGACACCTTTTTTGTCTCGCCAGACCAAGGCGAGCAAGTCTTTGTCGCTGGAGCGGTGAACAACATCACCTCCCTCAAGTTTCAAGGAGCACAAGTCCTTTGGCATGTCTTGACGATTTTGTCTTACCGTCCCAATGACATTTGTCTTCTGGGCGTGTAGTTTCAGGTACAGTTCAGGGCTGCTGAACCAGTTGTCCGGGAAAATGGTGGACCCTTTGCCCAGAAGATCGGCGTTCAAGTCAAGTACAATTTTAGTACTTGCCTGTCCAACAGTCTCGTGTGAACCGGTGTAAATTTTGAAGTTCCAAGTGTATCCAGTGCCAACCCCCATGCCCTGACAGACACGATACACCTTGATGCCAAACCTCGCACGCTTCTTGGGGTTGTACTGCTTGGACTTCAGTCCCCCTTTGAATTTCCAAAGGGACTCGTCGGTAGTAATGTTGCTAGACGGAATGTACACGGACTTAAACTTCTCGGTCAGTTCGTCTTCCACCTGGCAGAGCTTGTAGAGTTGATTGGTCGTACATGTATCTGCATGGTTGTTATAGACAAAATGCAGACGGGACAGCAAGTCCGCAAATCTGTCAGGTGGCATGGTATTAGGAAAAAAATGGAGTCTCAAGTATTAAGTCTCTCGTCCAGTAGGACTTCAAGTTGAGTTTCGGCATCAGTTCCATGACGATGATCATGGACAGGAATATTGTGTCGAACCAGCTTCGCATGTGAGTTGGACTTGCTCTTGATTGACTTTTCGAGTGTTCAGCGGCATAGCGGTTGGTCTCGTTGGCAATGTGCAACGTCAGCTCTGGGGTGAAGAACTGCTCTTAAATTTTTAGAGGAGTGCTGTTCTTGTCCTGTTCTTGCACTTGAACACCTGCTGTGCCTTGACCGCCGTGTCGGTAGAGAAAGTTGTCATCATCCATCCATTGAATGGACGAAGAAGCCTTGACCTTCTTGGCTGGCCCCTCTAACGGTGCTTGCCCCTTCAGAATTGCTGTCAGTAGTTTCAATTTCTGAGCTATGTTCAGATTCCGACGTGAAATCTGAACCACTAGTCGAAGTTTCCTTTTCACTTGAAGATATCGTGTAATGTAACTGAAGGGCTGGGAAGCAGCCAGGCAAATATACACCCAGCGCTACAAAAAAACGCTGCTTTTTAACAAAACAAATGCCCAATTATGCTGAATAATGGCCTGTCTATATCCCAAGTGCATGGTGCTGGAGATAATTTGCATAATTTGTTTTGTTTGTAGTTCATCAGTAGAGCAGACGTCTTTGTGAAATCTTATCAAAACTGATATGACTGAATTGATACAAAATTGGAATGAAAAGGAAGAAAAGGCATTAATTTTGATGTCGAAACAGGCAGGGTGAGTTTAATGTTAGGAACACATTGTAGTTGAATTAAATGGACTAGACTCAAGTCGATCGTAACAAAAAAACCTGAGAATCTTATCTCAACATCTTATCTCAATCCTCCTCTAATTTTTGTGTTTGTTCTGAGATGCAAGTTTATCTGGAGTATACAGTACCCACTAATTCATTTGTGTTCAAATCACAGCATACAAGGTAAATCTTGCTTTTGTAAGACGAACTGTCGGGACATATCTATGCACGCATGTGGATTCAGTAGACTTCCTTCAAGGCACAAGGCTTTGCACAAAGGTGGTCTCTTCAGGCATGCAGTAGTGCCAGTTATCCTTCTGTCAGACTTAGGCAGAGACTGTGTAGAAATCTGGAACATTGATTACTTTGCATTCATGAATACCCCAGACAGTCTCCCTAATCAACACATGCAACTTGACTGTGTAATAACACTGATAATGCCCACTGAGAAGTGATAATACCCTCTGTGTAAATCAAGCACTGGCACCTGGATATGAGATGGTTTAATCAATTCTGATTGGTCAACAGTCTGTGTGCATGTGGTTCGCCATGCTTGTGCCAAGTCCATATATTGAAATTCTCTTGGACACTTTGCTAAAGAAATACACCATAAAATTGATGGGGTGTTTGAGAAAGGGAAAGTAAAATTCTTGAACAGAATCCTTGGAAATTTATCTTTAATATATTGATTTTCTTTGACTCTCTGTCTAAAATTGTATTTATGATTGGGAATAAATATGTGCTTGGTCGGCACATTTAAGACTCTGCTCAGGAAAATGAACGCTGATATAATGTCGCGTCCCTTCTCCTGAGCTGGTCTTATCCACATATTTATTTCCTAATTAAAATTTTGCCCAGCATTGTCACTTGGCCTCTGTGATGGCTACATTGCTGACGTGTGTGGGTTATCTGAAGAGAAGCTGCCAGTCTGTACATGTAGATTTGTTAGTTGTCATGGTCGATACATATAATTTCTCATCCAACCTGTCCATCAGTACCACAAAACATCCCCAGATAAAACTGTAGTAGGAAAACATTTGCCACAAAGTCACGTATGAAATACATGTATCTGCTTTAATTCAAAGCATGAATACATTGAAGACGAAAGATGCATTTCACAACGTGTACATGTGCGTAAAAGAGGGTAGCATTGTTGATGTCAAAGACTGTTCCTTGACGTCAGCTTCAATGAATTGAGCAAGCTGCAATGTGTATTTTCACAAGATTGCACTTCACAAGTTCACTGTTTTCAATTTAAATCACAAATACGACTCACCCCACCCACTGAAATAAAGTTCTTGATTTCTGGAAGAACTAGCTGAACTCTTCATTGAAAAATTTCGATACTCTGATTTTTTTCCCGGTGATCTTTAATTGATAAGCTTTACATTGTCAAACTTTGATCAGACATGTACCGGTACATGTATAGCACTGATGTTTAGTGGTTCCCACTCCTTCCAATTTCATGTACACATGCGTGTATTTAAGTGCAAAGTGTGGTCTATTGACACAGGATACCAGATTGTCAATTCTATATACAGCTGTGCAAGGATTGTAAAATTGAAGGAAAAAAAAGAAAACCTTTCGATTTTTGCTTACAGTGGTCATAAACTTTAAAATTTTGCTGTGACAAAGTTGAAAGTTCATTGCATTGCGATAGTAAACTTTGAAATCTGCATAACC
>NW_019091360.1:3185057-3209607 GCF_001949145.1 Acanthaster planci
GGGAGGAACAAAGAATTAAGAAAGGCAAAAAGGGGAGGAGTCGTTATCTGGTCATTTTCTTCAAGTCTCAAGAAAGTTTCATGTCACTGTACTATATCAAGTTTTTTTAGTCTCTTCCAAGTCACGTTTCAAAACAAAGTTACAAGTCAAGTGTCATGTTGGAAAATTTTTACTTCAAGCGTTAAAAATTGGACAAGCACTGTCAAACCTGAAGGAATACATACAGCTATTGAATTACAAGGGTCTTGATTTATGTTGAAGAGGTCCTAATTTGATATAAAATTGAGTTCTGTAAGAATCCTTGAAAGTATGGGTTAAAAAGCCAGAAGTGACTCTTCATAATTGCGAGGCATGAAGTAAATGAATACAAAAATATTATGTTTGTTCAGCTGTGAAAAAATTTTTTTTTTAATTCCGACTGCAGGTTCGGAATGATGAGACAAGATGGACCCATTGAGTGTTTGCAAGTAATAACTAATATTTTGTTGATAAATTAATGAATTGATCCACTGTCGTAATCATTTTGATAAAATCTTGTTGATACTAAATAAAAGAAGAATTAGGTGATGAAAAGTTATTGTTGATGTCTTGGTTGACTATTTTGACTTAAAACTTTAAAAATGATATTGACTAAGCAGGACCTCATCCAAAAATCGGACAACAGGCAGCACCTCCTAAGCCAAGTGTATTCCTTCAAGTTCAACGTTACCTGTCCACTCTAAACTCTTGAAGTAAAAACATGCCAACATGAAGCTGGACTTGTGACATTGTTATGATGTGAAATGTGACTTTAAACTGACCAAAAAAACTTGAAACTTGACAACCACAAATTATACATGTTTGCAGATCCAGGATTTTCACGTGTGAATAAATTGACCAATATAAATTGTACAGTTTTGCACAGCGCCATATTTATTTTGATTTCTTGCTTTTAACTTCTGTTGATGTTTGGTGGGGCATATAAAACGCAGCTAGTACATGCAGCAACTGAATTGGAATAGTACAAAAATGCAAGGAACTGGTATAAGCTGGAACAAAAACGGACAAATTTATTTTCTTTGTAAATTACTGATTTGACGTTTTGGTGGTGCGCGTGAAAATTTGCTGAAAACTGCATGGATCCATGCATCTACATGTAAGAAGTGACATGAAACATTCTTGAAACAAGAAGAAAATGACTTGATAACAACTCACCCCTTTCTAACCTTCCTGAATTCATTGCTCCGCCGGTCACAAGTACAACCAATGTAACATTGATGCAGCCCACCAACCTGTGCTGTGTTCCCTAATGGCCATCGGCACGCGCAGCGAAGTGGAGCAGGTGCACGCCGACCTCTTCTGGTTCCTGGACCTCCGTTGATGGTTACACGATGAGGGCAAACTGCTGTGGCTGTGCTAGACACTCTTGGGGTTCTAAAAAGCAATTAAAAAATGAAGGAATTCTTGTACAAAATGTTTTGAGAATGAAGTATGCAATTACAACCAGATGTAAAACTTGTCAACACAATTGTTTTCTTTTTTTTTAAATTTTCCTCAAGAAAACACAAAATAGATAACATTATTTAAGATATTTTATTTGAAACGCATGTAATTTGGTAGTTTCCATAATAAATTGAGAGAGCAAATATAAAAACCAGGAAGGCGATTTGTCAGTGTTCAAGCTTTTCTATATGCTCAGTTCAAATCAAACACCAGGTACATGTACATATTGGGGTACATGTGTACATGTACATGTCTTTTTCCTTCCTCCATGATGCACTACAGAAATGTGTTGGCTTTTTGGATGCTGCTTTTTCACCATTGAAGAACCTGCACCTTATTATGTAACAAGCCATAGACCTGAAGAAAGAGCATTGCCTAAGCATTGTCTGCAACCAGCTTGACAGCTCTCATTAGCCATGCAGGTCAAATTTTGAATTTGAGTAGTGGAAGAGGTCACTGGACATGCTCAATCCTGCCAGCAAATGCCTGCTTTTGCAGTTGACACATATGGTAACCATGAATGCTGTAAGGTGCAGATAACTATATCAAAAAATATTTTCGGTGGGTTGGGTGGTGGGCGAGTGAGTGAGCAAGTCAGGGGGAAAAGGGGAAAAATAAATCTAAACTAAAATAAAACTACAAATAAAGTTGAACAGGAGAAAGCTTGAAACAGGAAAAAAGGAAAATTTCTGAAAGCAAAATTCACTTTCAGTAGAAAAGATTAAAAAACTAACTGCGCAGAACCTAGTTCCAGTTTCAAAGTGAAGCCTTCCATGGAAATCACAAAGAATCCTGGCGGAATTTAAGTAAGGCACAAGGTTTCCGAACAATTTTGAAAGTTTTGTTGCCTTCAGGGATGAGATTTGGACATAAGAAATTCACAACAAATTCCCAACCAAACAGAAGCATGACAATCACAGTATAAATACATGTACAGGTGCACATACTATGAACAGAGTGGTATGTACCTTGCTGAAGATAGTGAGGAATCTTTTTATTCCTTTTAAGAGGTTTTCACGTGATGTTTTAACATGACAGGCCAAGGCATTTCAGGGAGCATACCGCTACCACGTCTGTGGAGGTGTGTGCATTTTCAAATCTCTGTATTTCTATTTGCAATTCCATGTAAGGCGGAATGTTGAGAGACTTAGATGGTGCACGCATTTCTGCTCACATCTGTGTACAGGTACATGTAAGTTGAACGCTGATCATCGAAACTCGTGACTGAAACTCCTTTATATGATATGCACAACAAAAAAATTCTCATAACCATGACATTTCATTTTAAGAACCAATGAGCCAGTTTCATAAATGATGGCTGTGATAAATACATGAGTAACAAGTTCGACTGAAATTCTATTTCATTCCAACATCCTTTGTTTTTCCTGAGTTGTTTGGGTGTCTTTTTTTTTAAGTTATCAGTAATAATCGCCAGTGATGAAACTTAACTTCAAGAATCCAGATAAGTGGTTACCTACATGTACCTTACCCTCCAATCATGACCCAGGTTCGAATCCCACCTAGGTTGACATGAGGAGAGCAGCAAGGAGTCAGAGTGAGCACCGAAGTGTACAAAACCCCTGAAATTGGCCAAAATACTTGTGCCAATAAATACAATGTGCATGTAGAATAAAATATCTTACGTTTTGACAAGTCCAAGAAGTCTTGATCCAAGTGGATTTGACGCCCCTTCTGCAGGCATCTATGAAAGAAGTGTCTCTCTTCAACCTGAAGGAGAATCACACAAACATCATGCAATTAAGAATTTTTTACTGTTGACAAAAATAAGCTTTCCCTCAGCCTGTGCTGTACCTTCATGGATCTTACCAAAGTACAAACACTTCAGAAGTTATAGGCCTTCAAAGATGCTACCCTAATAAATCACCCATTTGGGGCGGGTGCAAAAAGGTGATGTGGCATGCAGATTTTGAAAGGGCTATAACAGAAAACTGTTAAAGATATCAATTTGGAACTTGTGTTTTGTTCATTTGGCCCAGATATATTCAGAAATTCTTGGTAGTCAATCTGATTGGCTGATGGAGTGGTGAGTTTGCGGATTGGTGAGATGTCCAACATGTACGGTACATGTATAATCACTGAAACCAAAGAATGTCATTTTCATCAACATACAATCAACTTGATTTCTTTCTCTTACACAAAAACTGCACTGGATATTGGTTCATGAACCAGTCCCCAGTTTTCATCAAAGTTGTGCTGATATCCTTGTGCTGATATCATAATTTACCATCCAAATGAATCACCACAAATATCACGATAGTAATGTATATTACCAGCTGCACATGTACCGGTACATGTGTATGTAACAATTCTGAGTGTTTTCAAGGTCACAATCCATGTGCATCTCTGTTAAAGTATTAGCCTGGTATTCAATGTCTATAAACCACACTGAACACCTGTGACATACGTACATGTACATGTACATGAGTTCATCATCATGCAGCACATCAAGGAAAGATTGCTGAAAATGTATCAAAATGTTTCGGGAAAGATTTCCTTTTCGAGTATTTTCCATTTAAATTCATTTAGTGATTGAGTGAAGCACCATCTTGTGACAATCCACGCACTATTCTCCATCTAGAGGCTAGATAGGACATGGCATACGATACACGTACACGTTTCATTGAAAGTTTGGACGGTTTTTCAAACTACTGTGGCACGCGCACATCACGTACTGTATGCCACAATTAGTCTGGCGTGTCTGGCTGAAGAATTCGTTGCTCTATTTTCTCTCTCTTTTATAAGGAAAATGATTGAAATCTGGTTTGGATACGAGCAGCTGGTGAACTCCCTCAGTCCAGACTCAAGGATAATTGTGTGGCTGGAATTGCCTTCAATTCTAAATGTGTTAAAAAAATGTTAGAAAAATCAAACTAAAGGCATAAGGCCTGACCTGTCAATGACAGGCTAAAAGCTATTACAACAAAGCGATATGTACATGTAAGGTCCTAATTAACGATTCCGTTAGGAGTTGGTTTTTGACAACACAGCTGGCTCTCCAAATTAGTCAAATTTTTCAACTTAAATCCCTTCACAAGTAGGCTCTGTTTACTGGAATCTGCCGGAAATCAGTTTATATCCCGCAATTTGTGAACAATTTTGATTTCATTGAATTTGATGGTGTTACCGGTATTTATTTTTATCCACAGAATTCGAACACTTGTGGAATAACTGGTTGGTACAACTGAGACATATTTACCCCAAAACAAATAATTAAAGGCAGCCATGATGCTATACCGAGACTTGATCGAATGTGTCCATAAGGGTTTCATCTAGAGCAGTTCAAACAGGGTTATGTGAAATCGGTCACTGTTATTATTTAAATTTGTTTAAAGGTACAGTCCATCATTTGCAGTAATCTAAAAACCAACTGACCAAACTGTTGAAAAGCATACATGTACAGTACTCTTTTAACGGTTATGGAACTAAACTCCCTGTGAATACTTTTTTCTGGCCAACTGCTGGCTGTTGTGAAGAAAACCACGAGGACCGTTTCCAACAATGTGTCTAAAGACATCAGAAGCACGTGTAAGCGTTAACAAGACACGCAAGCACAGTTATTATAGAGCGTTTTCAAAACAAGTGGATTCAGCTTAGACTTTGGTTTTGCTGGTTCCAGCCATTTCGAAGCAGCGTTCGAAACAACTTGTTCAAGCTCTGACCGAAACCAGCAAAATCAAAGTCTAAGCCGAATCCTTTGGTTTCGAAAACACTCATAGATCATCAGTTCAGCGGGAGACATTGCGTTACTGCATTCAAATGAATGTGAGAATGCTGAATTCAGTCACAACTTAAAGCAAGACTCGGCAACTTTGGATCTGAAATCAAAATCCTACTGGTAGAAATTGTTTTTCACAAAATGCTAGTACCATATTCACTGAGCCCAAACTTCATCAGGTTTGTTCTTAGGCACCCTTCTTTAAATTTTGAGAAATTTTGTTGCCTGAAAGGAACATGAGTACACAGACGACAAGTGATGGACTGTGCCTTTAACAAGAATTCTTCTTGCTCATTCTCTTAAACCAACTTTGAGTAAAATAGCTTGGTTTCGATTTCATGCGTTTGTTTTAAAAAGTTTTCATCATGATGGATCAACTAAAAAATCAGACTGAACTGTTGATGCAGAACACCTTTTATATTTATTTTATTTTGCTGGTGAGGGATTGTTGGGTTATTTTGTCCATTTTTAATTATGTCTTTTGTTATCCATTCTCATTGGAGACTTTATAGAAGTAAATACTTTTTGCTTAGTGTTTTGTCTCTTAAGAATCCGTTACTGTACTAGAACATGTATATTGTCAACTCTAGAAATATGCATTTATATTTTTACAATTTGGTGGTGAACAAATAATTAAATAACTGGAAAGATTTTTCTGAGGGATCAAAATTGAAAGGTGTTTATTTTGTGGAGCTGCAGTCTTTAATAAAGTGAGCGGAATGAAGAGGGAAACAAGGTTGTGCCCAGGACAATGTGCTTTCTGTCTTGTTCTATCATACAGCTTTGTACAATAAACAACTGCTGAACTACAGGCTAGCAAAATGTGTCACCACGCATGCGCAATGCATGCATGCTGTGGTGTGTGCCTTGCCCTTTCACAATTTTCGTTGCGCATTTGTCCGTTTCTGAACCTTTTTCATTTGTGTAATTTCACTTGCTTTCCGTCAAAAACTAATTCCGTGTCAGTGTATAGCCTGCAATGTGAGACGGAGTACCAAAAACGGAAGCAAAGTTTGAAGAGACAACGTACTAGGCTGAAAATTCGGTCCGATTCAAGGTCATCACGTCAGTAGAACTCTGCACCCAAAACACCGCAGGGTCACAGGCAAGTCGCCCAAGCACGCCACACTGCCACAGAGCGTGCGCTCGGCAAGCTAGCACATGTGCAATACCGAACTCAGTGACCTTTCGGGCTCGACATTTCCGTCCGAAAAGGTGGATCAAGCGCTAGTGGGAACGTGACTTGTGGTTTCGTTGCGGTAAGATAACAATCGCACCAAAATGCTGGATCAAGATCCACCTTTTTCCAATTCAAGTGGGAATGCGCTGTATGAATTGCAGTTCACTACATTGAAGATTACCATGCTCTGTGGTTTTACATGTTTATTGGAAATAAGGAAACTAGATGGTGTGTGGTGTGCGAGACATTTTACAGATGTTGCCTTCCGATAATCAAGACATTGCAATTTTTAGACCTTTGAAACCTCAGAAAACAACGATAATAATAATAGTCAGTTCTTTTATAGCACATATTGCAGAATGTGTCTATGCGCATTATACCTGTACATTGGGCTCACATCCTCTGAACATTCCGAAAACCATCTCAGCTCCCTGGGGAGTATACTAGCCTGATGCTGCCATTTTGGTGCAAACGGCTACACATAACCATGTCTGCCTTCACAGGTACCCGTTTACAGGTACTTCTGGGTACAGAGGGGCACATAGTGATAAAGTAACTTGCCCAAGATCGCAACATGCTGCCACCAGCTGGATTCGAACCCCTGACCTTATGATCAGAAGCTACAAACCCTAACCACTGGGCCACATGCCCCAGTGCAATAGTACAGACACGCATACAGACTAAAGTGAGTCACTTTCTTGAATGTTAATTCATAATCTTGACAAAACTGAAAAAAATTCAAGTGTATTATTTCCACCCAGTTCATGTTCTCAAATGCTCAGTGAATTTCAAGCAAAAATACATGTATATTTCAACCCCACAGAGATAATTGAAGATAAAAGAGCAAATTCAAATAGACATTTAAAGCTTGGGTCACAAACTAGAAAGAATGACAGTTGATGTAATACTGCTTGTGAAATCACCGAATGGTTTGTTAAATGATCGCACCATATACTGCTCGGCCACTGCGTACTCGGGCTTTGCCGTCACCACATGGGAAATCCTGCTGCGCTACATGTATGTTACAACAGAATGTGCTCATATGCTCAGTCTTTACCTCCCACTTCCTATGCTACCGGTATCTGCAACCCTGTTTTAATGTTTGGACTAAAATCCCAATTTCCGAAATACTGAAAAAAATTCACCGTCTGAAATTGGAATTCAAAACCACGTATCCAAAACTGAAAATAAAAATATTTTTAAAATCTGGATCGACCTTCCTTAGCAAAAGAATTTCCCCCATTAACCTGGCACATACGAAGGGAGCGATTTCCCTAAAAAGAGGTTATTGTCCAGCTCAAATACACATCAACTTATAATCTTTCGTAAGATGTCAGTGTTTTGTGAACTCTTGGTTTCATTGACTGTAATCGCAAGGTGTGGAATTTCTGCCAAAGCAGCAGTGCGGCCTATCATCAAAGAACAAATACAGCCCTATGCTCAACCTGTTTGTGTGTGGTGGAATATTGCCGGGAAATGACAAAGTATTTCCAACTGCACTTGGCGGAATGGAGTTGGTGTTTTTGATTGTAAGGCGTAACTGCAGCAAAGCTATCCCATCCCCCCCCCAAAAAAAAGGATCAGTATTGCACTTCAATCCACAAAGCAAACAAACTTCGATCATGCCTTGAAAAAATCCACTAGTCTTGAGGGGTTCATCTGAGAAAGTTAATAACTGGACAGTTACATGTACAACGTGGGTGTAACCTTTGCAAAACGGAGCTTGCATACATGTACGTGTAGGTACTGGGTACCATACCAGTACATCAGGGATCTATTGCATCTAAGCTGAGCCACATGAAAGCAAAGCAATCTACCAGTGCTTCAGCTGCATCAGGTTTGAGCAAAAGTTTGAGACAGTCAAACATACATCAACATGCAAATAGGTTGCCATGAGCCAAAAAGATCTCTAAACTGATCGTCGACCTTATATATACCAGGTGAGATTTCAGCCCAAACAGCAATTACATGTAATTCAGGAGCACAAAAATCAGAAAAAACCTGATTCACAGAGCAAGTACCGGTACTTTGGGTAAGTGGTCCACTGTGACCAAAAATACAGTATTTCCTACAATGTGAATCAACATTTGAATCAACAAGAGTCATGCATGTACATGTACTGGAACACGCATGACTTGACTCTTGGCAAATCAGAAACCTTGCTCAACTCACACTTTGGTTAACTTCACATTTTTCTCTCCACCCCTGTGATGTTTGACATGATGAGATTTCACTGTAGTAATAATATGAAATGCTTCATGAAGTGGTGATGTACTATCACTACTTACTGACTGTAGACTGACTACATGGACCGTTCAATGTGTACAAGTTTACATATTCTTAGGATTTGATGGCGTAGCATTTTTGGAATGCTCACATAATCAAAGTGAATGACGCTTAACGCACCATAAGATAAAATTAAAGGATTACCAAGTTTCAAATTATCTTCATGCAGTCAGAAATAGAATAAAAAATCCTACCTTTTGGCCAAAGCCGAGACCCTGTTGTTCCAGATGGGACAGGGCACTCCTTCTGCATGTCAATGTACATGAGGCAGTTGCACTTGTTAACCTGAGGGAGAATCCAAGAAATATACAAGTTGAAAAATAACGAGTTATGACTTTTACAATGTACATGTACAGTACACAGTACATTTCCATGTACGGTGTATGGTCAGTAGTACTCCTCAGCTTGGACCACACCACTACCGTATCTTGTGACATCTTTCGTGTGAATAACACTCACTTTTCTGATTAAACATTTACATCAAATGGAAAATCGACTCAAACAGTTCAACTGTGTGTATTTTGTCAGTTCATTATGTATACCATGGGGTGTACCAAGGGCATGTTGATAGCTTTGGCAATTTGGAGGTACCAGCGGTGTGAAATTTATTAGTTTTTTGAAGTGATAATGCTAGAACTTGGTGAGATTTCAGGGCGAAAAATTAATATTTGAACTTTGCTAGGGATCGGTTTTTTTTTGAGGGTGAGTAGGGTTGCTCAACGGCTTACATGTACACATACAAGGTACATGTACCGGTGGGTGCCCATTTTATTTTTAAGAGTCCCATGACATGGCGCACTCCACCTTACATTTGACTTTCCTCTCACAGCATTTGCTAAACTTTTTTGTTGAAAAACTCAAAAAGTCATTTGGTTACGGTGTTAAACCTCTGTGAACAATTTCTCAAGATCGAACAGGATTTTCCGTTCTGGTAAGAAAACACTCACCTCTGTTTACCTACATTTGCATATCAGCGTGCATGCGCATCAAACCTCACTGAAAAAGTCCCCCAAGTCACACCCTCCACGCCCACTGCATGTCCCCCATAAAAGGCTGTGTAGCACTAAGACTCGTCCTTGTTTTTGTTTTTTCAGATCTCTCTCCAGACTTTTTTTTTGAGTAGGGAGGGATGGTTAACAGAGGCGAGTGTTTTCTTACAAGAACAGAAAATACTGGAATTCCATTACAGAAAACAACTCTCCTCTGTTTACCTACATTTACAGATTAGCACCGTTAGGTAACAATTTGGGAGGGAAGGGACATGCAGGGTAACGAAAGTCTAAACTGAGCCCATTCAAAGACGAAAAAGGTTGTTTAGACATTCCCGGAAGCTGCCTATCTAGTTGTGAGAAATGATAACTTTTTGGGGTGTAGAGGCTGCTGATCGGCCAACCTGCTTAAGGGTTTTCCCGCTCATGACACCCTCTATTTGAACCACATTCTTCAGGTAGCGTCAAGTCAAGGTGAGATTCTCCCAGCAGGCCGTTTTCATTATACATGTATCTGAAACAGAAACTCCAAGCCCGTGGGCCCAGGATGTTGACGTGCTGCTTGTCTCATGGGCACCTGTTTTCGATCCTCAATATCGAGAGGACTTAGACGTATTATTGCCTCCGATCTTAACTGAGTGATTGTGGTCACAGAGGCCGGGCAAAGTAGTTGGATGGTCGTGATGAACAACTGCTTGACGTCACCTCATAATGGCTGCATACGAGCAAAGAAATACGTGGAAGCTTGTACGGGAGACCACCATAAATCCTCTGCCATTGTTGAAATCGCTGTCAAACTTGGGATGAAGCTATCTGAGGAAAAGAAATCGGTTGAATGATCTGCGGTCAGAGACCCCATGTGGGTTCCCGGTGAAGGTGGCCTGGTTCTGTGGACTAGGCACAGAATAGACCCCCACGTAAAAATGTTCAGGAAGCCATCAGAAATACCATTTTAATGGCAGGCTGAAGAAGAGCAGAAGCCTCTACTAGATCAATGGGAGGCTTGGGAAGCAATGATAGAACGATACCTTGATCCCCCTAAATGTTTAAAGAAATAGATGATCTGAAGACCAGAGGTAAGCCAAAGAAGAAAATTCCTGATGGTAGGTGAGGATGAAGAATTTGGGATCGATAGCTGTCGTCTTCGTAAAGCGGAGAAGCCAGCTACCATAAGCCTGCCTGTTAGGCTCCACCTGTTTCGTGGGCTACTGAGGCAAAACCTACTTCCCAGAGGTCAGCTACTCAGAGGGAAACTGTGACATCATCCAAGCACACTATTGAAGGGAGGCTGGATCCAGATGCGTAATTGGAGACCTGGTTAATTGAGTCTGGAGGTCTGGGCAGTCGAGGAGCCTGACTGGAGAATAAATAAGTAGGCCCAGGAGGCAAGGGAACTGAGGCTGTTGTAGCCAAAATGAGGCAAAGAGAACATTCTGGATAATTCTGTCTCTCATTGGCAACTGGAAGTACCCATTCTAACAGGAAGGGGAGGTGCAGGCATGACTTCCCCCTCAATGTGGTTGGGCAACAAATGAAGGGATCAGTCTGTGGGAGTGACGTTGCCCCATGGTGGGGCGTCAACTGAAGAAGTCTTCCTCTGTCCAGTGGGTGGCT
The DNA here is from genome assembly GCF_001949145.1 of Acanthaster planci. The sequence goes on from NW_019091360.1 coordinate 3,196,345, forward strand.
TGAAGAGAGAAAAGTTAGCATAATGATTGAGGTCCAGCCGGTCTGGAGTCTAGAGGCAATGGGCCTCATGCAGCACGGTCTGGTGGATCTTGTTATCAAAGGGAACAGGCTACAGCCATTGGCTGCAGATGGGCAAAGGCCACTTGGCCTCAAATACAACCTCTCAAAATACCAGAGGGGAACGAAGGTCAACTGAAAAGAGCCCCAGGCTGTTTTGAAAATTTGTGTTGTGGACGAATTAATTTACAAAGTGTGTTCGTCCCTTCAATACGGGCGTTTCACAATAGTGCGCCTCCAAGAGTTTACAATGCATTGACCAACACAGAGTGCAAAATCTGTCGACCCTTTCCAAACGCACATTGGGTCAACTGATTTTGCGCACTGTGATTGGTCAACGCCTTGCAAACTCTTGGAGGCTCACTGTTGTAAAACGCCTGAATTTCAAGAGGGTGCTTAACTTTGAAATTGCAACCCCCCCTTTTTTTTAATACTGCTTATTTAATAAGCCGTGTAATTACATGTTTGTGTACTGAACGGTTGTACAGTAAGTATATCAGTAAAAAAGTGACTGTACATGTACATGTTATTTACCATGTGGTGTTGTATGGGCACCGTTGCATCCATTACTGATCACAAGGACCCCAAAAGTAGCAGTGCTATTTTGTGTGTGTGTTTTGTGGAATTAACAGCATAAAATGGGACAAAGACTGCCAAAAATCACCAAGGTGACAAAACTTGCCTTATTTCCAAAGACAATGCCATTATGCACAACTTGCACCAGTCAGGTAACCACCATGGGAACCCATGGCGAGACTGGTCACCCAAGGTCACACATCCTGTACATGTAGCATATCATTCCATGATGAAACCCTTGAAGCAGACAAAAACCTTGAGCCATGGTAAGGAAATTTGTGGGAACATGCTCGCCAAACTACAAGGAAACAACCTCGAAATATAATCATGAACGCAGGTAAACAGGAGCAATTTCTGTGAATAAGCCTGTACGACTTTCCGTGCAACGTGGACGTGTTTAGGATGTGCAGGAAGACTCGTCGCAAAGGCTACTGTAACTAAAGTACCGGTACAGCCAGTGGGGGCCACTCCACGCCGAAATTTAGTGGACAAACGGTAACCAATAAGGGATGCTGCGGGTCCAGCATTATGCACCACTGCGACATGCAAGGTGTAGTGTATTGACACTATATGTACAAGTATCTTGTTCAAAAAATACACCAACCAGGCAGAGGATCACCAAAGTCTATCCAGTTCTTCTTTGGGAAGGCGCGGTGGTACAGGGACTAGAGCTGCAATGAGTCGAGTCATAGTTGCTCCGAGCGAGAACCAAAAGATGTGTAGCATCGTCATCACACCCCACTGCATCCAGCCACCTTATATACATGTAAACAGCCCCATCTTCAACATCTCTTCAGTCTCCTAACGACGGACTGAGCACGCAGTCCGAAACGTTCAGTATACTCCCGGTTCTTTTCAGAACCACAAATACTCATAAGAGAAATATATTCCTTAGCATGGTGCTATCGCAAGCCTTTCCAGCACCGTCCTTCACCTGAATAGCCTGAAATTCCATCCAAAAGATGTGTGTTCATTTGTTTTGTTGTTTGTAAATGAAAAAACCAATCCTAACTCATTGCGTCGGTGCGCAAGTTAAATTAAGGCACCCTTCCACACTGTGGGTCTAAACCAACGTGAGCCACACATTCGACAAAATTACTCCCAGAGCAAGCCTGACAGAGGAACGCAATGCACATGAGTGTTACCGGTATGTTTTAACAGAGTTGATCGCTCTGTCCATGAAAGTGAAACTCACAAACACACCGGCACACAATGCACCTAAAACGTACATACAATGTATGGAAAGGCGCCTCAAGCGGTATGCGCTGGGCACACTGAGTATGCGTGACCAATTTACCTTCAAAGCATGGTCCATGCATGAGTGCACACAGGAACTCAGTTGGAAGACCTTGTACCCGAGGGTTTGTCTTGAACCCTAACGTGACCAAAGCGACATGTAGAATGTAGTGCTGCACATGACATACCGTAAATGAGTACAAGACTCCTTGTTCTCTGAAGGACGAAAGGTAAGGCAATGCTGACGAATGACAACAGCTTCATTGGAATTTAAGAATGTTTGAGCAGCACTTACATGTAAATTGGATAATTTTCAAACCCTGAACCCTGAAAATACTGGTCCTGTGACTGTGCATACATGTAGTTTTATTCCTAAACACCAAATTCAACAGAACCAAAACTGACTGTGTTGAGTTTTGATTCCAAGAACTAGGCAACGAGTGAATAAATAAATGTATTGAGTACATATACATGTGTACATTCTTCTTTTAAAGAAATGCCAAAGAATCAAGAAAGCAGTAAGTGGTCATTGTACCGTTTACGCGGGGAATTAGAAAACGTTCCATGCAGTTTTCCAGCATTGGCCTGATGAACAATAAAAGATTTTACGACGGCCGGCAGGGATTAAGCATCACGCACCGTGCTGATTAAGACACTTTGATTACCGCTTTTTTAAACATCATTACAACGGTGATAATGTTACCACAGTGATTGTGTTCCGTTTGTCTGTTTATTGTGAGCAGTACTGTAGACTGAGTGGGAGGGGCACATCGGTCAATGAGGGGGAACGTGAGCTCATCCCTAAGACACAAATGGTAACTCAGTCTAAGGCCAAAGGTCTTGTCTAAGAGCCTGGGTTGTAGCATAAAAATTGGTAGGGGTCCAGTGATACTGGTTCAAGTATAAAAGCCTCGACAAGGAATGGAAGTTGACACGGTTGAAGCTTACCTACCTCTGTCATGACTGTAAATGATAGATTAGCCTGCTGAAGAATACAGAGGCTATCCTCATCAGTGGACAACGGTGCACAGATGAGAGGCAAAAGATGCCTCAGAAGGAGATTCGGGAAACAGTATCAACTTCTGAAGTGGGGATTGGATATCAGTCAATCCAACAAGTGAGACTGACAGTGAGGCTGTGAACGGGTGTGAGTATCATGCCAAAACAACACTGAGAAGTGGCCCCACCATCCGCAGGGATAGTTACGTCATTGGCCACTGGAAAGTGTGAAGGAATCCCCCCTGATGAGCTTTACAAAATGGGGATAGTTTATTGGAAACACTGTTGAAAAATCTGGATGCTCGTACCCAACGGGCAATGGTCATTTGAAAAAAAAGGCCAAGCACTTGGATGAGAACGAGGTTGAAACTGTTGAATCTGACCTGCAAAAAAAAGCTGTCCTCTTGTGGCTAAAATGTGATGACGATGTGTGTGGTGGGGGTGCTTCGGGCCTCCGTGACCGGGTGGGGCTCGCTATAGTTGCTCGCTATGGTTCGGTATGGTTGCATCAAGTGTCGGGCCTCACCCTCCTGCCTGTACATGTACATGGACATCGGATTTTGGTGCTTCCATGCGCTCACATCTGGTTACCACTGGTGTGAAGGATTTGCCAGGGAATAGTGCTGGTTGAGACTGGTCCCAGGCTTGGCCCCGGAGAATTTCGAACCATTGAACCCAGCATATTAGACTCACTTGGTGGTGATGGTGGAAACATCAGCCTGGAAGGCCGATCTGGCTGGAGGGACCGGGAGAATTGCCGGAACGTGGCTTGAATGAACAGGTCTCTGTCGAATTCAGCAAGATTGCATATGAACGTGAAGCTCCACTGTATTATGATTTTGCACGATCTGGACTACATGTGTCGACAAGTCTCAGAACTACAGGGCCTTTTCAGGGGGGACATACAGTGGGCGTGGAGGGTGTGGCTTAGGTGACTTTTCCAGAGAGGTTTGACGCGCATGCGCACTGATATGCAAATGTAGGTAAACAGAGATGAGTTATTTTCTGTCACGGAATTGAAGTTTTCCATGCTGAAGGTGGCAAGTACAATGTAAATACATGTAGGCTTGCGGTAGCACAATGCAAAATAAGACATGTGTACATGTATCTCTTTGATTTGTATAGTGTGGATCTGATAAGAGCCAGAGAGCACTAAACGTTTCTAACAGTATGCTTTGTCCGTCACCAGGAGACTGCCTGGAATTGAATGACGTTTTTAATTGCCAACTTTGAAACTGTGGGACACATATTAGTATATGTATGGTGTATTTTAATTTCGTGGTTATGGTTTTAAGTTATGTGACTAAGCATCTTCCACCAATTTGGTAAAACTTACAGCATACATGTAAATTACGACTTTTCATTCATTACTGGGGGACTGGGATTTTAAGATTGTTCACGTCTGTAAATAATGCTGTTTTAGCCTTCAATTATTCAGCTCTAATCAGGATGCAGGATGGGCACGGTCATTGGTGTTCCAGATATCAGTCATGACTCCCCTCATTTCATCAGACATTGTAACTGAATAGACCTACAACATAATGACGTAATGCATTGTTTACCGCACTGGGTGAAAGGTGGGGATGTTGCAGGAACGCATTGACGTGACACGTTATGTGTAACGTATACTACATGTATATGGTGTGTGTATCGACCTGACTCGAAGAAAAAAAAATTAAAATGGTCCATGCGAAAATAAATAAATGGCCTTATTTCTCATGGAAATCTGTCACCTTTTGCGGTCCCTTGGAAGTTAAAAAAACACACAGCTCTGGCGTTCGTTGAGTGCTTGATAAACACAATGGAGCAAAGCAGTTCACATTGACCATTTCGGACGGTAATCGGGAATTTTTTTATTTCCTTTTTTTTCATGTCAGGTCGATACACACGCCATATAGTACACGTTCCACATAACGTGTCACGTTGACGCGTTCCTGCAACATTCCCACCTTTTACCCACAATGCACTGCAGTAAACACTGCACTTCATCATTATGTTGTAGGTCTATTCACTGCTGTACACTTCAGGAACTCACCCCCCCCCCAGAGTTGATTACCTAATGGCTCATTTGTAGAACCAGCCCTAATTTAAACACGGACACCAGTAGCACACAACGACTTGACATCATCATGTGTCACATGACACATAAAGCCGTCATTTTGACACCGTGATTCCAAACCTGACCTTCAGTGTGAGATTTTTGTCTCTGCCAAATGACCGGTGCACGTACTTGTAGGACTTGAGCCTTACAGATCCAAGACTTGACCACAACTTTAAACTACACTGTACTGGCCAACTGGACCAGTGTGGTCATACCTTGACTAACAAGACGTACATACGTAATCATGCCTCTATTTTTCTCTCCAAAAATAAATCTCTGAGTGATGAACAAATGACAAAGCTCTGTGGGTGAGCACATGTAGGAATACTATAAACCAAACATCAATGGCTTCCTCTGTAAATAAATTTTAAGATGCACAATTCTCTAAAATGATGAAAAGATACCAGGAATTTTAGTCCAACCTTTCTTCAACCCTACTGTCCGTAAATTGGAGCTGATTTTCTAAAGGAGTAACTTGAAATTCCATGGAGACACTCACCAATATCTTATGGCCAAATGGCTGAACAGTCTTGACGTTCTCTTGCTGTCAGGTCAATGGCTTGAGTGATGACAAAAAGCTCAGCGTTGACCTGTGACCAGCCGCCTGGGGCAAAAAGTTCACAAAATGAATAACCCTGCAATGTTACACAGCAAAGTTATGGCTTCATAATGTAACTGTGGAAACTCGATGCATGCAAATGACTGTACTTCAGAATGACAGGGTATTCTAGGCTCTTCACTTTTTGGATTGCACTATTCTTTATCAACAATCAGTAAGTCTTCAATTTATTTATTTGCAAGGAATTTGTTCAATATACCCAGGTTAACTTTTAAAAAGTTCCAAAAACATCTAAGGAAATAAAAAGATTATATTCATCAAGTCCAAAAGATGTTCGGGTACGAAGTTCAAGTGACAATGTATGGTACGTGTGCAGGGTTTGCACTCAGCATGCATTTTGAATTTTAATTAAGTGACTTTATTCCTCTTTAGTTCTAAAAAAAGTTTAATTAAATTTAACTGAATCCCTTGTACATGTTTTATAACACAATCATCCAAGCTGTGTGATTGGACTGGGTACCAGCAGGACACGCGACAGCCACTTTGCTACATGTAGCTGTGTAGCTGGCCAGTGAAACAAGATTTTAACCCTCCTTAACCTTGACCTCTGAAAATGGTTAAATCATTGCTTTCAGGCATAAATTTGATTAGGAGAGTGGAATTTGTGTCACCAGTAATTTATCTCAGAAGCTGGATTTAAAAAAAAATAAGTAACGACCCCACATAAAGTAAAAAGCCAAGGCACATGGAGGTGCCTTTTGGTTTCCAGAGATGTACATGAACATGTAGTCAGGTGTACGTGGGTCAGTGTACTGTGTACAGGTTGATCAGCATTCCATTGAAATGGAGATTGAGTGTGTACTTGGTACATGTACATACCTTAACAGTAAGGGAAAACATGTGTACATGTATTCAGTGATGCCCCAAGGAAAGAATTCTTTTTCTATGGCCACCACTAATTTTTATCCTGCAACTACTGTATTAGCCATCTGATTCTGAAAGCAGTAATATTACCTAAAAAGTCAAATTAGTCGGAAAAATATTGAGGTAATCACTTAGAAAATGCTTTTAGACCAGTCTCATAGGGCTTGTGCACAGGGTTTCAAGCATTGTCCACATACATACATGTACATGTATATGAAAGAGGAAATTCTACGGCATTCGTAAATGTAAGCACATGCATGAGACTGCTTACATAGGTATGTGTAGGTACGGGTACCTGGCATGATGAAATACCCCTTAGTGTAAACTGCCACTTTTGACGAGAAGTATTTCCAGGGAAAAGTTCCATAAACCGACAACACTAATTTTCCCTTAAACTGTTATGACAAAAAGTGATAACGTCCTACAAAGTGACATTTAACTAAGAAAATTCTGAAACATTTACTTTGAAAACGTTTAGGTTTTTCAGACAAATCTCATAGGTTTGTGCACAGGGGCATCAAGTGTTGTCAGTATGTACAGGATATCATGGAACTCTTTCCATTTCCAGCTCTGTATGGTGAATCTCTCTGTGGAATATACGGGCACCACCAACTTTCAGTAAATTTTGATAGCGGACAGGTTTAAAAAGGATTACAAATTGTACGCGCTCGGCGAAAGAGGAGAAGTGTGGCGAACGCGCCAAAACAACCAGCCAGAGTAACGTGTGCACCGTCTGATTGGTTGGGGTGCAGCCGTTGTTGGGAATGGGCCAAAGCCGCACGCGCAGCATAAGCAACTCCGCTGGTATCAGGAACGCTCTCACCCCTCTGGCCCAAAGGGGGTTCCCCGGAGACAGGCTCCTGGGAACCGTATTATTTTGGGGGGCTAGAGATATGAAAGGTGGTTTAGTAACTTACGAGAACAGGTTTAAACGAAGGGGCCCCTTCCCATTTTGGAAAAAAAAAGTGGCAAAAAGTTTTGCCCTATACCAGTCCTCTTTTCTGTTCTTTCCCCCTGGTATATGGAACTCTGGCCCACTCTGAGGAGGAAGGAAAGAGTTCCACATACGGACCCACTTGACACCCTGTGCACAAACCTGAGATGACACTGGTCACATAAAGTGTTTTCTAAGTAAACGACTTAGATTTTTCCTTCCTAAATGGAACTTTTCTGGACACATTTTTGCTCTCTGGCGGCAAATAAGTCACTGTAGGGAACAATTACTGGTGTCCGTATATGGAACTCTTCCCCAAAGGAAAAGTTTACTCCATAATCTCTCCATGTCACAAGCCCACAGCGTTGGGTATTTCTTGCTAGGCCTACCTGTACATGTATAATTATCTGCAAGTTGTGGGAGGCCTATAGGCCTACTAAACAAAGTGGCTGGCCCGCTGGTACTCCAAATCTGTGCCCTCATTCTGGACGCAAACTTTCAGTAACTTTGTAAAATTTTGGGCTGAATTTTATGGCACTAAACATGCTAAAACTACTCATAAGGTTTGTTAATGGTACCAGTATTTGACCAAATAAATTTTAAGCCTTTAAAATTTGAGGTTTGTTGTCAATGATCAAGCTGAATGAGGAGTGTGGGGAAAAATACAGCCATTTTCCTAGTTCCGGATCACGAAAATTATTCAGTCAGACTGAAGCTACAAAAATCCTCAAATTCCGGTGAAATGTGGTCAATAATCTGCCTTGTGTGTTGAAGATACTGCCTAATTATTTTTAAAATCCTCGCTTTTAATTTTGAGTCACAAGATTAACGAAAGTGACAAGGATACATTTCCCTGTTCTGTATTGGTTTAACCAGTTCCGGATCACGACAAAAACTTATTCACAAATAAAAATTACAGTAACTGCGTGAGAAATCCATTTTGCAGCCAGAACCTTTTTTACAAGCTGAGTTTCTAATGAAGAATTAATTTAGAAAAAATTATTTTATGTAAGAATTCATAGGAACTAAAAAGTAGAACCTGCATAAATTTTAACTAGACTTTTTCAGCTGTGCAATGAGCTATATGTATCAACGATGCTATCCCCTACACCGCACACCGAACTATGCATGTGTGAATGATCAATCGATCACACCAGTACCAGCAGGACCAGTAGGATTCTCTAAATGGTGGTCCTGCTGGCCAGCATGAAATTCAAGTTAATTTCGACCCCTGTAATGCACAATCCCGAACTAGGATTTAATAATATACGTTCCATTTTTGGCCAAGTTTGAACAGACGGAAACTCTACAAGTCATTAGATGCAAAAGTTTATTTGACTGTTTAAGTATGAATAAAGCACATAGAATCACACGTGGTGAGCGACCTATCGCCCAGAATTTTTTTCCCCGAATTTTGTGGCTCCCGCGAATTTTGACAAAACGTTCAAGTCTCACCAAAATTTCTTTTCTAGAATTTTTGGGAGAACCAATTTTGTACAAGAAGCAGCCTACATTTCACCTTTCCAGCAGAACTTGTCTTGGAATGTACAACTGAAGAATTAGACTATTTTTTTATTTCAAGCAATCCGGAACTGGGAAAAATCCGGAACTAGGTGTCGGAAAGCAACGACTGTGGCACATTAACAAACAAAATGGAAAACGGCTGCCATAATCGAGGTCCAAAATATCACAAAATTATGTACTTGATAAAGATGTCTTGACTTACCTCGCTTTGTATATCATCCACATTTTGTCTGTATGCCTGCCTTGCTGATAAAATTAAAGTTTGCTGCCTAAAATTGACGTCCAAAATTCGGACATTTTGAATACCAAGCGCCACGTTGTACATTTTGCTCTTTAAATCATACGCATGCGCGCGCCAATTGAAGACAATTTCCTATTCGCGAACTGGATCGGGCGTGGCTTTATTACACGCGTTGTAAACTCGAGAGCAAAGCCAATACTTAGGCTGCATCCGAATGTCTTGTCTAGAGCTAGGTCTAGGTACTCGCTCCAATGGAAATACGTGGAGACACGCAGACAACAGACCTAGCCGTAGCTCTGGAAGCCCGTTTCGGACACGGCCTCAGAAAGCTCACTTAACACTGAACTTAACACCCCCCCCCAAAAAAACCGAATAACCCAGTTAAATGGTGCAGGTTCAATGCAACGGTCAGAAGTGCGTCCCATGTGAAAATTTTGCCCGGGTGATGTTGAAAAACTTGGCGTGTGTAGCACTGAAAAATTAAATGCGCCAAGACAACTCGAACAGATCAAGAGAAAGGGAACTTGGGAAAGTGGACAATTTCCTTTGCTTTCAAATTACTTAAATTCTTCATATTGGCATCTTTTCTGTTGATTTACAAACGCATATTTTACTTACAAGGTGGTCAATATAAAATCCAGTCGAGTAGAAAAAGGAAAGCTAAAAAACAAACACACCCGCATTACTTCCAAAAAAGAAGAAAAAGAACTACTGTTCAACCAGATGGGTTGAGCTGCCGAAGTATTACATTGTGGTTATGTTTTAACTCCAAAAATTGACTTAAGCTGAAATGTTCCAAGGATTATTTGCAATCACAACAACGGTGTAGAAAATACAAAACGACAATGCAAACACAACATACAAACGAAGCATGAACTGTTGCCAGTTTTTATTTCTAATAATGTATTAAAGTAGCGTATGATTGCATAATTATAAAAAGACAGATTTTGTGAACTCTGTCTTTTGTGAGTCAGTCTGGACTCAGTTCCGAACAAGAATTCTATACTATTAATCATTTTGATGCACAAAAATATACATGTTTCTATTCATGGTTGCAAAGTTTCAGAGAAAACTATCCATCTGTACTGCTTTATTAAGTAAAATGCTCACAATTCAAAATCCACTTGAAACAATCTCTCGAACTTCTGATTCTATTTCAAACAGAGTGGTATGTTAAGCATTAGAAGCTGAAGGAAACAAATCTCACAAAATTTCATGCAAAACTGAACATGCAAAAATCTCACAGAAACAACTTGAGTAGTATTTCAAACCAAGTATGTCAAGCGTTAGAGACTAAGGCAAACAGATCTCTCAAAATATAGTATCATAAAAGTACAATAAAAGTATATTCTGACCATGAATACAACATTTAGCTATTAAGTGATAGACCTGAAAAAAATTTGTTTCGTAAGTAAAATATATTAACACATACAACAAAGTATAAAGTCCAATAAAATTTTCAAACTGAGTAAACAGTTCAGAAAATCATATAGGCTAAGAAATCACCTTTAAATTTTAGAAAAAACTAAGTTGATGCAATTACATTTTCCTGATACTTAGCTAAACGCCAAATATTTTGAATACTGCAACATTTTCTCACAAGTTGCTTTAAGAATATTTAAAAGAGTTGCATACATTTCTCAAGCAAGACCTGCTTTAATTTCAGAGCCAAGAGTTGTTCTTTTCTGGACTAATACAAGCATATATATAACATTCAAATGTAAATGTAAAAGTACTAAGTAATAAGTGATATAAAAATTCATTCTATGGGAAAAATCTAGTTATTGATTTGTTACATTAAGGAACCCAAAATTTCAGTTATAATGAGTTGTTCAATTTGTGTATGCCATGAAAATACTTAATATATGACCAGCCTAGTTTTTTTCAAAACAAAGTGAATGTTAACAGGCTTTTGTTACGACAAAGAGTTAGTTTCCACGCAACTTATCAAACAAACCTCGATCAAAATGTACCAGCATTAAATGTTAATCATTTTATTTCTAAAAGCAATTCTAATCATTCAGTTTTTTTCTCTGTTTCAAATTGATACAATTTATACCAAGCTTTTAATCACATTCTGAGTTTCCAATCCAACACCAATTAGTACATAAAAAAGATACATATATTTGTATACATTCTCAAAAGTACTTGACTAAATATTTGGATATAGTTGGCAGACAATTTCATTGCCTGTTGAGGTTGCGGTAGATGATGACATTTCTACTTATTCAAACATTTCATTGTCGATCCTCAAGTCGTCATCATCAGGTCGATTGTTTCTCTTCATCACTACAGGAGTTATTGAAAAGAACAAATAATGCAATTGAAATAAAGCTGAGCATCTGTCAAAATTGAAACGTAAGGGTCCATGCAAAGCGATTATTTTACTACAACCAATAAAAAGCATCTTTCAGCTTCAATTGGCATGGATTTAAATTTGGGTTTGGCCTTTTTAAAAGGAATTTTGACAACTGTCTGGTTTTCATGTCTTTAAATTTAAATTTCCATATTCACGGGCAAACCTGGGGTCATTCCAGAGAGAAAACCCTACTGACATATTAATCTGTGTTCCAAAAGCTGCTGTCATTTTTGTATTTTGAAGTGCTTTTTTTTCTTTTCTTTGATACTGTTGTGAAAGTACGTAGCAACGAGTCAAGAAGTAACCCTTTCTCAGAAATGATGCGAATGGGCATAGTTTGGGTTTATAAACAAACCAGATAATCTGTAGACTGAACAGTGCTTTCCCCATTTTACATCACGGCTGTAGTACCATCAATTGTCCAGAAAAGCTCGGATGATATTAAATATTCAAAGCAGTGCACTCTTTCTTAAGTGAGAAAAGAAATACCTGAAAATGTATGCTTCAAGGTTCTTAAGTCTGTACAGAGCTGACAATTTCTTTGGTGACTTGGTAACTCACTATAAATTGTAGCTCCATTTTGTTGGTAAACTGGTAAAACAATCTTGCGGTTCAGAAGTGCAATCAAAATGTTTAAGATGCAGACAAATATTTAGTTATAAAACACTGTAATTCACCCCGTGTGTCACAGAGGGGTGAATGCCTAAAAGTGGCAGTAGCGCTGGAAACATATTTCCATTATGGATTTATGCTTTCTGCTTAAAGTAGCAGTCATGAAAAGCAGTGAACATGTCAGGAATTTGCATGATTTTCTCAAAAGAAGAAATTCTGATTACTCACTGGAGGATGAAGGGTGCTGATTGGGGTTCTGGATTGCCTTCAGAAGCACCTGGTGGATGAAGATGTACTGATCCTATGTGCAACAAAACCCCCATCAAGATACACAGTTAGACTCTGGTCAACTAACCAGCTCATGCATATTCACATTAATACATATTCATTTTGAAATATTCACATACGAGTTGCAACAAAACGTGAGTAGACAAACTTAATTTATTGGATCACAAATGTTTTGGGGGTTTTACGGGCTCTCTAAATTGATGCAGTTAGTACAAACTTTAAGTCAGATGTGATTAATACGTTTTCAAATGTATAAGTTGACAAAAATGGCTTTAATTGCTCCAAAATTTCAAAGAAGTCAAGTAAATCAAAGCACAGAACCGGAAAAAAGTGTGTTGGAATTATTCAATCGCATGATTGAAATATGTCTGGCAAAGTTTAATTCCAGTCCTGGCATTTTTTGCCAAATTGGTTCTAAGCCAATGAAAGGCCCTTTATTTTGTGTGACTGGATCTTCATCCGTTTGCATCATGTGGACTTGACTCTCCCCCAGTTTTTGTATGCAAGTGTTTAAATTCTTTTCAGAAGAGAGGTCACGTACGCAACTTGATGGGTGTCTTCTGACTATATCCGAGTCGTAAATTCAACAAGTGCATGTACGGTTGGGATTTATAGACCTACCTCGGTCTGCACCATGTAACATCGGCTCTCCCTCATGTTAGCCACAGTGCCATACACATCCAGGAATTGCTCTCCCTGGTCCAGGCTGCGCAGGAGGATGTCTAGGGTGACAAAGGTGCCAGAGCGACCCACACCGGCACTGTGATGAGGGTAGAACAAAAGGGGGACATTTTAAATCAGTGCTTCGCGCTTTAAACTTCTGGGGGTAATGTAAGACAGCATATGTTGATCT
>NW_019091360.1:3219046-3240263 GCF_001949145.1 Acanthaster planci
GGGGTAAGGGAAAAACCTTTTATAAAAAATTAAACATCTCCACAACGCAAAAAAAAAAAAAAAAAAAAAAATACATCTTGAAAATAGAAACTAACGACAACAAGTTTAACATTCTCTAATTGTTTGAAAATATTTCTGCTTTCAATTTGTTATTGTTGTTAATGTCAAATGCACTCTTCTACATTCACCTGAATTATGAAACAGCCTTAGAAAGGAAAAAGTTAATTCCTCAAATAACCCCAAACACTGCCATCCAGTGCTTGGGGCCTCACAGCAATGGTTTTTACATCTCTGACTATTTGGACTCCTTTCTGATTTCAACTTGTTCTTGTTGTTACTGTGATAGCAAACTTGACTCACGTGTTCGATACATGCTGGTGACCACGTCGCTTTCTCTTTCGACAAACTGTGCCCCTGCCTCTGTGGAGACAACCTGACGGCTGATGGCTTTGATCGTGAATGTGTAGTCCGTGCTGGGGCTCAGCCCAGTGATCGACAGTTCAGGGGAGGCGTCGTGGGTAACTCTCAAGGGCGGGTCAGCGACGGGATTGACGGGCACCGGCGTGTAGTCAATCACATACTCGGTGACCTCCCCAGGGGATGTGGCCCAAGCCAGCTTGATCTGTGTGGCTCCGATATCAGGCGGCTGGAACGACGGTGATGCGGGTCCTGAAAGATTTGGAAAATGACAAATGGCAGAATAACATATGAGGAGTATGATGAGGAATTATCAGAAAATCGGTCCAAAGGATTGGGAATAAAAGAATAAAGCATGTCAACCAAGAAGTGAGGGATAAAGTCACAACTTCAACATCAGGGGAAAACAAAATGGTGAAAATCACATTCAGTAAAGATTTTAAAATACAGAGAGACAATGAAGATGACAAACACAGAAAGCAAGGCAAAGAAATGAAGACAGAGGCCATGAGGATGCCAAACCGCGACTCAAAATAAAAATAATAAAGAAGCCTTTCTCTGTGCTGCCTTGACAGCGTTACTTCATGGGGCTTGAAATACAAATTTCACTGCATATAAAGGAGGTGCACTGGGGTATAACACATTAGGCATGCCCCAAGGGGTGCGGAAAAGGGGCATCTCTTCCCCTTCCCCCCCCACCCCAAAAAAAGCAATCAACAAAAGAAAAAGCACGAAACACAGGAAGAGGGAGGAAAGGGGATGCAAATCACTAAGTTTCTTGAAAATACCTCAGAATGTGTCTCGTTTTGATCATTCATGATTTATCGGTTTGCTGCTGAAGACCGCTTTGTCCCCCTACGGGAAAAAATCCCGCCCCTCTTCCCCCAGACAAAAAAATCCTGGCAATGCCCATGCAACGCACTCTTGGCTTGGGAGGTTATGAAAAGAAAAAGTGACTGGCCGTGGAAGCTAAGGTTAACATGAAAGTCCTTCACAGCTTTAAAAAACAAAGCAAAACTGATTAAAAGCACGGTGTTCTTATTAAGTTCAACTTACTAGTGACAAACATGGCCTGGGAGGCATCACTGGTAACTTCGGCAACCTGTGGCGGATCGACAATGGTCGAAACCCGGACCGTGTAGACACGACCCGGCACCAGGCCAGGGCCGAGGTTGATTATGGAGGTGGTGGCAGGGTAGTCTAGTAAGGAACAAGGAAAGAATGTAGCTTCCAATAATGTTCACAATCTCAGATTATTAAAATGTTGCTCTTGACAAAAATGTTCACAACCTAGATAAAAAAAACTGCAAACTGGAAAACTATGCAATTTGAATTATATAGTGTCATGACAGCAAGAGAACTTTGCATATAGGTTTTAAATATTTCACAAATACTGCAACATTATTTTCAAAGAAATCACCATTTCGGAAAATGTCAATTTCTATAAAAGCTGAGGTAAACCTGTTCCATTTCAAACTTTTGTCAATCAAGTTTACTGTGGCTAAATTTGATTTCAAAGATGGAACCGTTTTTTGTTTTTAACTTTCTCCAATTTTCTAGGAACTGCAGGAAAGTGGAGTTGCTTACCCCTTGGGAAAAAGCGTGGGTCATCAGGGATGAGGTCAACACGATAGCCTGTGATTGGCTGACGGAAGTCAGCTGGCCCCTGCCATGTGACACGGGCACTGGTAGTACCTGAGCCAATCAGCTCCACACGGACATTACGTGGTATGAGTGGGCCTGTAGAATGGACCAACAAGAAAAGCTCTAGAGTCAACTGATTACATACATGTATATACATCACTAGACATACGGTAAGGCAGGTATCTCAACATCTAGCTTATAGACAGCACTTCAATGGATATTCTGTACTTGGGCCGTTTTCCAGTACTCAACTTCGGCTCCGTCTCTGGCTTCAACTGTTTTTACTACCTGACTTTGAATCTGTAAGCCTACTAATTAGTTTAATAGTGCCGAAAACATCAAATAAGATGCAAGAGAGCAAAATTTTACAGTAATTCAATTTGATTTAAAGGCTTCAGGCCCACAATCGGGGATTGGTTTCGAGGACGAAGCCTGAGACAGAGACGAAGTTGAATGTTGAAAAACGGCCTTGATCTGTGAATTTCAATTTTAGTCCAAATAGTCCTTATTTCTGACTTCTCATTATTATCAAATATGGATCCACCTTCTCTTAATTGATTCATTTCCCAAAACTACTTCAGACTTGCAGTAACTCATCATCCCACCCCCTCACGAGTTAAAAAAAATTTTTAGAGGCAGTTCAAAATGTTTGGGGGTGAATGTAGATCACATTGCATGATTTTTCCGGAAAAGAATTGCAGATTTTTTGGTAAAATGGAGGATAGCCTATCCTTTTGGGCCTAACGGGCTTTTGGCTTTTTCCCCTTTGAGAATAACTTTGTTTTTTTAAGATTGTCCGAATGGGCTTTATTTTTGAATGATTGAATTTATGAGCCCCGAGCTGGGCCAAGAGAGGGCGTAATTTTCCAGTAACGAAGGCTCCTTTAGTTGGAAATGCACTTCGCTGGTTCACAGATGACCATGAATGAGTTACGGGCGCGTCGCTACCAGTGAAATGAATATACCCAGCCAACACGGCTCTTTTCAGCTTATTTTTTTAATCATATCTGTTCATCCAACAAGGCATTTAGTGCCAATTACGGGATGATAATGAGTGAAGAAGACAATGAGGAAATGTTCAGTTTTTGAGGTGGGAGGAAAACCCGGTTAATTGTTTCGGAGAAACCCACTGACTCTGTTAGGGACTGAAAACCCAATCCGCATATGGACCAAGCTGGATTCAAACTCAGGCCTCCAGAGGTGGAAGGGGAGCAAAGAACAATATACCAATCTCAACCAATAGAGGGGGCAATTCTGCTCAATGTGGATAGATGCTGCCCTGATTACAAATTGTGTAAGTCAGCAAATCTTCAATATTTCTTGCAATATTTTAATTTAGGGTTTTGTCAATAAAAATGGAGGATCACACCCCCTTCCATGATTTAGCCTCACTTACGAGTAGCAACGTAAATTCTCTCTCGATCACTGGTTTCCTGTCCACTTTGTGTGACCACATCAACGGTGTACAGTTCACCAGGATCCAAACCAGACATTGTTGTGGCTTGTAGCTGACCACTACCTGCACCTGTGTCAGGGTGAAATAATGACAGCCAAGGTTAGTCTCTTTTCAAGGAATAAAACATGCATCTCAGTTTGAACGGGATACTGCAACAGCACCCAGCATGCCAGAAGTGTTGTCTGAATTTTGACTTTTTGTGAGACTGCAGCTCGAGTCTGTGAGTTTTGGATAAAGCTACAGTCTGAGACAAAGCCCAGATTTGGCAAATGGGCCTGGTGTTCTCACAGAGGCCCTTCGCGATGTACACGTTGAAGCAACCTCCTCTATTTTGGAACAGAAGAGGGGTGGACTTATCCAAAATGACAACGGCCTTTGTTCCACACAACTAACGTTCCAACTGCACATCCCAGTTTCAAAGTTGCTCTCTTTTCCACTCACTTATTGTTCGTCCTGTCTGTCGGCCATTGCTTGCTGCAGTCAAGGTGACAACGTAGCTATCCTCAATCCCCACTGGGTTATTCCAATACAGACTCATTGATGATGTTGTTGTGTTGAACAAACGGATGGCAGAAACCTTGCTGGGCTCTGAAAACAGTCAGTCAAATCAACTAAGCAATAGCTGGCAAGTGCAGGCTTATGGGCAGAACAGTATTCAAATATAACATGGTCTCAGGGTGGACGGTCAATGTTAACTCCCGCAGTACTAGAAATCGACAAACTAGTTTCTGAAGTGAAAGGAGCTTCAACTATAAATGGGCACCGACTGACTATATAACCACAATAAACCACTTGATAATTGATGTATTTCACATCCATGCATAGTCAGTTGCTATGACAATTTCAGGCATCATTTGAATGCTGAGCAACAGTTAGATGTGCTGCCATCTAGCATGATGCTTGCAAAGTGTGAACATTATCAAGCTTCATAAAGCACGCGCATAGTTGACTGTATCTTGGTTGGCCAGGGAACAGTTTACAATGCTTGAGTATTAGAACTTATGCGGGGGACCCATGAGTGTATCCCTGGTAAAAAGTGACTCGCACACGATGGTTGGAGGTTCGAATCCAGCTGCTGGCGGTATGTTGTGGCCCTTGGCAAGCCACTTCACCCTGGCTTGAATCTCTCCATCCAGGAGTATAAATGGATACCAGCATTAGCTGGGGAAGCCATGCACCTACGATGGACAGGCATCCCATCCAGGGGGAATAGAAAAGTTGTCAGTCGTTTCATGCCAAGGAAACCGGAGATAAACATCAGCCTGATGAGCCAAATCGACTTGAACCAGACTTGTACAGCAAATGATGGTGAATTGACCAGTTTAATATCGGCTCTTAGTTATGACTATGTATGAGATACGATAACGGGAATTTTACATTTGAAGAAAAAGATGTGGTCTTAGAATTTAAGTTTTTGACACTGGGTAGGAATCTGCATTCCCTGGAAGGAAAGATGAAGATGTCCACAAGTACTGACTACATTTTTGAGAGGTTAACCTTAATTTAGGACTTGGAAATATTGAATTACAATTCCAGTTCTGAAAGACCCGGCAGCTGCACTTACTGAGTCGCTGTACAGTGACACTGAGGGCATCAGAGGTGATCACACCCCTCAGGGTGGTGCGGAGAGTGAGGGTGTATTCCTGTCCTGGGTCTAGGCCATACAGCCGAAGGGACCGCGGGGTGTAGTCCTTGGGGAAGCTCCGGGGAGACACGATGGTACCAGGACGGAAGACATAGGGGCTGTAGCTGATCTGGTAGTGGTCAAAGCTACCGCTGGTCAGGGCCTCCCATTCCACAACCAGCTCGGTGTCGGTGTAAGACCTCACCCGAAGGTTCAGCGGGGTCACTGGGAGGAATCAAAGGGCAAAGAAACAAATTACAACCTGGAGTGGGTCTCAGTTAAAGCTGCTCTGACTAAAAACACCTCATTCATCTACAATGAAGAGATGGGTGGGGAAAAAAAGTCAACTTAGTGTACTGTACACATGCAAAGACATGCAGGGTCAGAGTGGAAATGAGGGTCAAAGGTTAAAGAAACAAATTGTCGCATTCTTTTCCTCCGTATCAATGCAATTACCTCACAAAAGTTGACCTTTTAGGTTTGAACTGACACAGAAGTACGTGTATATTTTATCAGTTCATATGAGCTGGTTTGGTACTTCAATTGTGCATGTTCCAAACCTAGCAAACTGGAGGTCATTAAGTACACATTAGATCAGCCTTTACAGAGCACTTACACGCATTTACCATCTTCAAATTGGTGAGAGATGAGGTGCTTTCTTCTAAAATGATCTTGCATCAGTGAAATACTGAGCTGGTTCCAAGACAGAGAAGCAGATCACTGGAGCAACCCCTCCCCCAGGAAAATCATCAAGGTTGGAACTCACCGTTTCTCAACGTCGCGGTGGTGCTTGTTGTCCGAATCTGGCCAGTACCAGTCCCCGAGATGGCTTCCAGTGAGAACGTGTACTGAGTGTTGGAACGCAGGTTGCTAATGGTGCGTCGCAGCGGCTGTTCAGAGGCCACAATCTCAATGGGTGGGATTGGCATTCCAATGGCCGGGTCATAGGTCAATCGATACAGGTGCACGATGTTACTGGGGGGCGGTGCCCACTCTACTGTGATGTAATCGGACCGAGCGTCGACCACACGGAAATTTGTGGGTGGCATGGGTCCTAAGTGGATCAAACAGAAAAAAACAGGGAGGCAGAATAAAAACTGCAACAGTAGCTATATATATATGCGGCATTATCATTTAGTGCGCATCATGCCTTGTTGCTCATATGATAACAGCCCTCAATTCTTTAGAAAGAATAGAAAAATCACTGTAACTCGCCCTGAGTGAAAGGCCCTAAAGCTTGTTACTCAGAGTAACAGGCCTTCTGTTTTGTAAAGTGGTCAAGACTAGAACTTTACTCAGACTTTCAATATCCTAATGGATTCATTTAAGAAAATATAAAATGTGAGTGACACATCAACCTCTTCATGAGCACGCAGATGCTCCACAACATAAATGTTATTTTAGGATGGTGTGCAGAAATTCACACAGGTACAACAGTCAACACTGCTTTGCTATGACATTCTCTGGACTTCAACAGGACTTTGCCGTTTTGACCAAACAAATCTTCACTTTGCAGCATCCTTTAAAAACACCCCCACAAAGATAAACCAGCCTGCAGGGCAGCAATGGTTGAATGGTTTAAGTTAGCTCAATCACTGATGTAACCGGGTCATTCCATGAGGTTGGGGCACAATTTGTGGCGCTGTCCATTGTTACATGGGTTCCGTAAAAAAGAACAGCTATTTCCCTGCATGTGGATACATCTTGCAAGGCTGAATAAAGAGGTGTGTGTTATTTTTACAGAGTAAATGCCCTCTCTACAGGTCATGACAGGTGATAAAAGTTACCAATGTAACAAGGACAAATTGTGCCCCAACCTCATAGAATGACCCAAGTATACAAGCAGCAATTATCAAATTCAATCTGGAATCTTATCATTATCAGAAGACGGGGCTTACTTGTTCGCTGGTTCCTGGACTGTTCCTCGCATGCCAATCCATCCAAGCTGACGTAGAAGATGTACTCCTCCCCAGGGATGAGATCCTGGAAGGTGAACTCCGGGTTGGGATCGGTGATGCCCACCACTGGGAACACTACCTCATCTGAGCCGTCAAGTCTGGTCCGCCTCAGTCGATATCTGGTATTAGGAAGGAAAAGGTTGGGATAGATATGAAGTACTTCAAATATTCGTGCTTGGTTATGATGTGGTCGTATTTTCAAAGCCCAGAAGGTGGTGAAAGGTCATTTTGTTGTTGTCATGAAACTGTAAATTACTGACCAAGAAGATCTGAAAGACGAAGAAACATTAACAAGAAGGAATGTTAAATTACTAGACTTGGAAGAAACACACCCAGTTCCTATTCAAGAGGTTATTTTCTGAGATGAATTTGTTATGACCCTGGCAAAAATTAACTGGAAATCTGCCCATCAACCCTTTCTCTGATATCCTCACAATGCAATTTTTGTGCTTGCAGAACGTTCAGAAATTTGTCCAGTCATAACCATCATTTTCACACCAATTCATCATGAGAATTTGACATACGCAAACAATGCGGACACACATGAGGTCATGAACTTTAAATGACCACAACAACAAAAAACTCCTATGCTGGATTGAATTGAAACTTTGCAGATGTACTCCTAATGAATGGGTTAAATGCACGCCAGCTTTCAAAAAGACTGGGCACTGGACAACTGAGACTTTACGGGAATCCAACCCCAGCTATGAGATGATCTAAACAACTAAAGTTCTTTTAGAGTCAAATCATCAGCTTTCAAAGGCATTCTTAAGAGTATCAATCATTGATGAGCGTCATGTTGCTGTGTTGGTTGTCCTATGCTGTGTAGTTAAAAACAGTGGCATTTCCGAATTTGAGGTTTGTTTTTTGGCTAGCTTTCTGTCATTTTGTAAGAGCCAGTCACACGTGGCACACACAATGCGGCAACCTTACAGCTGTGCAAGAACTGACCACGAATCTGTCATAACTAATGCACACTGTGCCGAACCTTGCCTAAAAACAGGTCTTTCTAAACCTACACTGGGAGTTTTTCACAAAACGTGGCAGCTAAAAACTTTTTTCTTACGTGGTGACAGTGCTAAGTGTAAACCAGTTGATGGTGACACTTGTTTCATCGAAAGTCCCAATCCTAAGGTCGCATGGATCGGCCTCAGCTGTAAGTGGGAGGATCAAAGGGCAAAGGTCACATTCTAGCATCACTGTACAAATGTAGAAATTTTAGGAAGAGTTTGCCAAATCTCATGTTAGATCCTGCACCGAAGATATCCTTTATGTCATATGATAATAATGGGTGTTTGTGTAAGGGTACGCATCAGGTTTAAACGGTGCTCGTCGCACTACATGATTATTACCCCTGCTCATCAGGCCCATAAATATTCCTCCCATCATCTCAGCTTCCTGGGGTGATTACAGCTTGATGCTGCCATTTCAGGTGCAGACAAATACAATAACTATCTTTGACCTTATACATATCCATTTATACCCCTGGTTGGAAAGAGACAAATGGGAGGAATGTGATTTGCCTTAGGTGACAACATATAGCTAGCAGCCGGATTCGAACCCAAAACCCTATGTTTGGGGGTTACAAATACATGCCTTCAGTTCCTATGGCTGGACTACTTGACGTAGTGAAGGCAGAACGTAAAGTCTTAGGGAATTTGGAATACAATTGACATTATATTGACTAGAAAGACGTAACGTGCAAAAGATACAGATGTAAATGTTTCTTACCGGTGTCTTGCTCTAGAGGTGTAGCAGGCAAGCTTTCCAACTCCCCGACGTAGGAGTACAACTTGATGTAGTACCTGGTGGATGGCTCCAGACCAGTCAGTCGAACCTCCCTGCCCTTACCACTGTCAAAGGGGGTGGGCACTGTACCTCTGGGGACATGGCAGATTCGGTAGCCCTCAAAGCTTCCACTGACTTCATTCCAGGTTAAGGTCATGGCGTTCTTGGTGATGCCGGATGCAATGGGGTTAGTTGGAGTGTTAGGTCCTGAGATTCAAAAAGTATGACGTTTTGGTTTTGTTCATTTCACAATTGTAGAGCAATTTTGCAAGATTTCTCTTTTTTGTCTGCTTTTGTAAATACAGCACTGACCTTATCTATTGGTCCTTACACTGCTCTGTGCAGACTAGAGTTTCTTACTCAAAGCAGAAGGATTAAGCCAGGTTTGGAATTGAAGGACCTGCTTAAGTAGCCGCATCAAAAGCCTACAAATATCATCACTTATGAGTTGAATATTTCACATCACAGTTCTGCATACTATGTTTCTATCAGACTTTGTTTCCTTTGGAGGTGACAAAGGTGGCATGGGTTGGGGTGAGAGGGTAGGAGTTGCTTCAGGGTGTGGCTTTTTACTACTGACTAATGGTAATACAGACGGGTGGCATGGAGGTGAGTGGGCAGGTGTATGGCAGGAGGGTGTGGTCTATGCACCCTGTGTAATGTCCTGCAGGTAGACTTAACTTTGGTGGTGTGGACAGTTCTGAGGTGGCAATAAAGTGGGCTGGACAAAAGAGGGGCGGATGGGTGGAGTCAGTAGGGTGGGGTCTTAATTGGAGGGCACAGCTAATATGTAGGGTGTGGTTGGATGAAAGGTGATAATTGGAAGGTGTAGCCAATATGGAGGGTGTGATGTGGGTGAGTTTGTTTCTGCATTCAAATGGGGACCCTGAACAATAGAGGACAATAAGGTCCCCGATTGACAGAGGGTCCCCGATTGACAATTGGTACAAAACATATGAGTGGTCTTCTAAAAAAGTCAAAGTACAAACAAAAGAGGAACAATAGGGGGTCCCCAGTTGCAGGCAAATACACACTTGTGTGTGTGTGTGGGGGGGATAGGGTCATATTGGAGGGTGTGTGAGATGCAGATTATGGGATAGAGTCATATTGGAGGGTGTGTGAGATGCAGATTGTGGGATAGGGTCATATTGGAGGGTGTGTGAGATGCAGATTGTGGGATAGGGTCATATTGGAGGGTGTGTGAGATGCAGATTGTGGGATAGGGTCATATGGGTGTGTGCGTGGGCTTTGGGTGTGGGATAGGGTCAGAAATGGCAGGTGTGGCCCACTGCAGACAGAACTTACTTGTGGTCTTGGAGTAGACTTCCTGGACCGTTTGCGATCCACCTTGCTGGGCCAAGGTGATAGTGTGTTGGGTGCCAGGCTGCAGTCCTGTAAACCTGATTCGTCGTTGGCCTGTCCTGGAGATCAGTGTAGTGGCTGGGGTAGCCCCTACCGGCTCATAGGTCACAAGGTAGTTGGTGAAGTCACCCTCACCAGGATGCCATGATATCTCAATCGCATTTGACTGGACGTCCACAACACTCACTCCCAAAGGCACTGCAGCCGCTGTTCATGGTAACACCAAAACAGAAACAGGACCAGGTCATTACAGAACAGCTGCTTGTAAAAGAGGTGATTTCTCGGTCGTGACATAAATGGCATGATCTGACATTTGGGTAGAGTACATTAAAATTTAATGCTTAAAGATGAATCCGTCCTTCTCAGACCAGAAATCAAAAAGGCTTGATGTATTTGTAGCTTTAACAGAAGAATCAAAGGACATTCATAAAAACAGTCCTTATATGACCAACAGCAGGCATGCCTGTTTTGATTGACACATTGGAGCTATTGCCAAAATGCGCCTTTTCCCAGGGTTTTGCTCGCATGGCAAGATGAGACAGGTTTGTGCACATTTGAGCGAAAATTGGCCGCACAGCACTGACACATCTGAACAAGTGTGAGTTGGTATTGTTGCCTTTCCTCAGCTATTTCAAGGGGCAATTCCAGCAAGGAGCCCACGGCTGTGCTGAACAGTAATTAAAGTGTTGCAGCTTGGTGTCTGACCAAGAGCTTTTTAACAGCCAACAGGGATAGAGTTCCTGTTGAAGCTAGAACTCACCTGACTGATATCGAGTGATCGCTTCTGCTGTACTCCGTCCGTCATCGAGGATGTGCACAAGGACCACTTCGTAAACAGTGCTAGGTTGCAGTTCATGTATAGGGTACCTGGCACAGCCGTCACGTCCGCCACAAACTTTCCGAGTGACCCGCAGGCCTCCTCCGTTCACGGAGGGGACTCGAAGCCACAGACAGAAACGGCCATCATAGGGAGTGAACGAGACCACTACAGTTGTGTCTTTGATGTTGGTTAGGGTTGGATTGTTGGGAGGTGGCAAACCTGGACATTTTGTTAAAGAAAAATTAGAAGTTAATAATTCAAAAATAAATATGGTTAACACGAGTTGGTAGCCTGTGAAATATCTTGGGGTTTGAACTTAAGATCATGGAGGGTTCTTTGGAAGTGATTCAGGACTGTGGGATTATGATGTCTGTGTCCTTGTGCAAGATACTTTGCCACTAGCTACTTCTCCCAATATCAGAGTCAATTGGTACTCATCAAAATAAAACAAAACAAGGCGCTTGAATGTAAAAAAATGACAAAATAGAACTGTATACTCCCCGTAATGTATACTCCCCTGTGAGACTCATAATGTCTCACAGGTATGATGAGCAGAGGTAACAAATTGAGGAATAACCATATGTGCTGCTCAACAGATATAATTGAGCAAATCAAGACTGTGCACTCATTACTGCTTAACCCCTTCATGGCGGGATTATTTTGACCGTGAACTGCTGGGCTGTGGTGTGCCCTGAATGGAGGGCTCTGTCCAGCAGCAGGCCCCGTTGAATCAGCAGCTGCATGGTGAATAGACTGTATGTATGGTAAGCACTAATCCTCGCACAACGGTGCGGTGTCAGGAGCAGTCCTCCGTATTGAAGGGGTTAAACAACTTATTTTAATCTATTCCAGATGTGAGGCATTGCATATGAAGATTTCTTCTGGTAAAAATGTCATTGAGAATCCCGGAGAAACAGAACATAAATTGAAAAAAGCGGAATAGTTAGCTGCACTTTCGTACTTACGAGTGCGATTTACTGTCATATCTGTGCCCAAGATCTGATCCCCCAACTTTGCTGTGATGGTAATGGTATAATCAGTGTCTGGCATCAGACCCTCCAGAACCAGGTACCGTAATGCAGATGCAACCTTGATCGTTGGGTTGGCGGTGTTACCCATCATCGGGCTGTATGACACCTCAACTGTATCGGCAGTCGCTGGAGGATTGCCCCAGGTGAGCCTGATGACAGTGTCCGTGACTGAGCCCGTCAGCAAATTGAAACCAGCCGCAACTGCACAAACAAATAACACCGGTTCCCTGTTAATGTCACAATGGAGGGATATCGCATGTTTTTCAATGGTCACTTGTCATGTGAAAGGAACTGTCACCGAGTACCAGTTGCAAGGAAACCACTGACGTCATGCAGGGGAGTATCCAGCAGCGGGAGTAAGGAGGCATGGTCCCCCTTGATGTTTTGATCTTTTCTTTTTCTAAATGCCACCATTTTAGAAAAAGTACCACCAACTTTCAGGCAGGGGAAAGATTGTTTGAAGGATGAAAAAAATTAGACAGTTATTTTTGGACACAACAATCCGTTTTGGCACCCCCCTGGCCCAAGGCATTACTGTGTCACTAGTGACAGTGAGACGCAGCCTTGCTTTCTTAGACGTGGAGTAAGTCTAGAGACAAGACAGTGCAGGAGAGACACTTCTCTCTGATACACCCTCTGGCTTAGGATCAACTCATTGCAATATGAGTGTGAATATTGAGCGGTTTTGACAAGTAAGAGTTCAACAAACTGTGTTCGATGCAGAGCAACAGGAACGTAATGTCATCAGGAAGAGAAACTGGGTGTTGTGTGAAGGCAATTTTCTATTTCAATTAAAATCAAATGAATGGGCCCTCACACTCATCTCATGGGCCCTGTCTGAAATCTGTCCCCACTGATGCACATCTCTTGCATGCAGTAACAGGTTGAATTAACAATATGAGAATATGTAAATGAAACAAACATCTGGATCATGATGTACTTCGGACAAATGTGAAGGAATGTATACTTGTTTTTACATTTAATCAATCCTTCAAAATGGATCTCTAAATCTAAGCATTTCATTTTGAAGAGGGGAAAAGAAAGATTGAGACACACTGTCTGACAAACTAACCAGTTGAAACATCACGAATCAATGGAGAGCCGAGTTCTCGGAGCTGCGACGGACCCCGGACAGTCCGCAACGTGAAGGTGTACATGAGTCCGGGAATGAGATCGTCCAGGGTCACACTGATGAAGTCCTTGGGGACATGGACGGGCGAGGATGGGCTACCAATGTCGTTTGGGCTGTACGACAGCTCATAGGCGTCAAAGTTGTCCCTGTCCGGGGCATCCCAGAGAAGCTGGATGGACTGTTCGCTGATGTTTCCAGGTCGCAAGTTGGTGGGGTTAGGAATGCTCATGTCCACATCTACTCACAATAGACAAATCAATGGCAACTATTAGATACGACTCGGCATTTCAAGATCAGACTTGAAAAAAGCGCGCATTTTAAATAAACCTGAAGGGGTTAACAGATAACGACATGCAAAAGTGTACGTCTCTTGGGAAGTATTTTAAGAACAAATTCTCGTCACATGTAGGTGACAAAAGTAAGTATTGTTACTGTTCACCAGTGCTTTTCTGCTCAAATTCATGGCTGCATGAACTATCTACTTTTGAGCTACAGAATAAATGAATTGGTGGAAAGCTAAAAGTTCAACAATTCTGGATAAATTTTTCCTTTTTATGGAGGCTTGATGCCACAAGACTCAAGCCTTACCTGTTCTGACTGTGATCGTTTGTTTCTCACTCAGTATTCTATTGTCACCAGTCCCCGCAACAGTGGCTACACTGATGATATGTGGAGTATCCGGCCGGCGACCAGTGAGGCCATAGGATGTGACAGTGCGACTAAGGGGGACCGTGCCTGCCTGGCCTGAGGAGTCCGTGTAACATAGCTAGTGGGGGGAATGGATTTATGAGAATTGAAGAAAACCTTCCTCAAAATAAAGTGAGGAATGGCTAGAATCTACAGGACACAGATGATAATATTTTCAAAATTACTCAAAAGTGAGATATGACTTATTGCACTTGCACAACAGTGTGCATTTTTTATTAACCCCTTGACGACGGGAATTTCTTCCCGAAAGCCAACTCCAAGAATTCCAGCCTCGCTTGGCCACGAAGGCCACCTGCCAAACTGCAAATTCTCGGTTTGTGGCCCTGCATGCTCTACACGGTTTGAATTACACAGTGAAAAGGCTGATTGTTTGCTGGCATGCTGCTCTACTCACCCTTCCACATTCCCGTTGCCTAATAGCTGAAAAGGGGGCTGAGGATCTCAATTTTTACAGCCGCCTCCCGGCGCAAAGGGGTTAAGAAACAGCAAAATGAACGATGCCGTTACAAAAAGTGGGGAATTTCAGAGCATTCTTCGAGAAAAAATTTATATTCTCTTTAAATTATAATGATATATGAGAAGTAGAACACAAGTAATCTCAGGAAAAGTCATGCAGTGGTTCTGATCTTTAGCTCACTTCTATTTGTGACACTGCACAAGGACAGGGTGCTCTTCTTGACCTACCTCGTAACCAGTGACTTCTGATTGAGGGACAGACTCCCAGGAGACTGTGATTTCTCTGTCGGTCTTGGTTGTTACAGTAGGTGGGTTGGCCAACTTCAGAGGCCCTGCAGAAAAAAAGTTGCAATCAAAGCATGAAGTTTCTATTTCCATTCCATCTCAGGCTAAAATTCAAATGCACTCGGAATTTGGTACCAAAAGTCAAGCAAAGTCAACACTAGTTCGTCACATGATATCGCAAACCGTCTGAAGTCAGTCACATGACATCACAACTCAGTCAATTAAATGTCAACAACAAGACATCCCATATTAATCACAAAATCAATTACAAGACATTACACATCATGACAAGTCAGTCACATGATTTCACAAGTCAGTCGCACCACGTCCAGACTCGGTCACATGATATCACTAGTCTGTCACAACATATCACACAACATTGCACGTCAATTCAAAGTCAGCCAGTCTCAGTTCAATACTGCTCAGCTTCTATATGAACTTTGACACGGACATTCCTTTTCTTGTGATCAACCTGTGATCAGTTCAGCAACAACCTCTGGCTCATGGACTCTGCTTTTTTTTTTCCCCTTCACTTACTTGTTCTTTGTTCTTTCTGATCACTCCCACCCTGGTAGCTCAGTGTGACTGTGTACAGCACGCCGGGGTGTAAACTCGGTATGGTGTATTCGTGGGTACCAATCGTGGGCTGTATTGTGGCTGAGCCATCATTAGGTGTCCACTGCACGGTGTACTGAGTAGCAACAGCAACATGCTCCCAGAACAAGGCAATCTCAGATGTCGTGACATCACCAAAGGAGATGTTCCCAACTGCAGGAAGCGCTGTGGGGCAATATGAGTTTGGATTTGCTGATCATTAAGCACGGAAACATTTTCTCCTTCGAGAAAATAAGTGTACGACACTAAACAAAACAAAAACACACATTCAGGTGGCCAACAAGGGCCCCCCCGAGCAAAAATTTGTTCCTAAAATAATGAAAGAAAAGTGATTAGTTTAGTCCAATCCGTTTCCCTTCAAAAAGTGTGCGAAAAGCCCCAACATGTGGCCTCACCCGATACAAAGACCAACAAAGGTTATAACTGTTTGATGAACTCACCCGTCATGAAGTCAAATGATATGCCGTTGCTCCGCTGGTCCCCGCTGCCTGTACGCAGTGTGACGTTGTAGCGGGTACCTGGCATCAAACCGGTCAGGCTGATTACTGGGCAAGCGTCCATGGGCAGTAGGATCTCGACCTGAAGTGGTGTGCCTGCCCCAGCCCCGCTCGCAGCGTTGGCCACGTTCAGGAAGAACTTATCAACTAAGCCGGCGAAGTTGGAGAGATCAATGCTGATTTCAGCACCATGGGAATTTGGGTTGACACTCACTACATTGACGTTAATGTCAACAGGCTCTGATATTAAAACAGAAGTACAATACGAGCCGTCAAAAATGCTTGTACATTGCTCAACGGAAGATTTGCTCTGCATGCTAAAACTGAAGTACTGCAAATAAAGAATATTTTTTTTTAGCAAAGTCTAACCTACACACAACTTTTGCTTCACAATATGTGCGTTTATACACTTGACATTTCAACGACTCTGACACTTCCCAAATTCCTTCATTGTGAAAACCATCGTTCAGAACAATCCAATACAAACTATCACTCCATACCGCATGAAACTCCAGCATGAATGGAAGTCCATCAAATTAGAAACAAAGAAAACAACAGAAATTACAAATATACCGATGTTAAAAAATGTGGGCAGGTTATGCTGACGTGATAAAAATCATTACAAAACCTCAGGAGAAAATTTACCTTAGTCTACAACCCCCCCCCATAAACATAAGCAACTTAAAGGGTCCTGGGGATTGCATTTTTTAAGCAAGTTTTGTTCAACTTTCTATTTCTTTAATTGGAATGAAAACTGCTTTATATCCCGTCTGGGTTAGGTGTGTATTGAAACGTGCACTTTTTAAATGCTTAAGTTTGTCTGTGCCTTTCTCAGAAACCTGAGGGTGGTGTCCCTGTGATGTCAATGAGGGAAGACATTTGTTATTTCATGGGTTTTGGAAACTGTGACACCAAAAAAAAAATGCATTTTCAAAGGCTGTATTTAAACCAGTAGGATTGCGTAGACCCTTTGAAAGTTATGCGACCTGTTTTCCATGACTACAAACCCAGGTCTGGGAAAGGGTTGAGACTTACTCAGTCGGTAAGACGTGCGTCCGTATGGCGTGATGGTACCAGCTGCATTTACTGTGTTGACTATTAGCCTGTAGTTCTGCCCGGGGGTCAGGCCATCCAGGCGTTTGGATGGGCTATCGGACGTAGGGACGAAGGTCGACGAGTCCTGCACACCATCATCAGGGTTGTAGATGAACTGGTACTGCGTGATGGGGTTGGTAGAAGGCGTCCACATGACATTGATGGTTGTATCAAGAAGCACTCCAACCGTGATCACAACCGGCTCTGTAGTGAGGTAGGAGAAAGCAACGCTATCACGGACCATCACAGAGTGTCAAAAACTAACACAGACAGTCACAGACTGTCACAGACTGCTAGCCCGATTTTTTGTTGAAAGTCACAGAACACTGAACACTGTTTCAAATATAAACAGTAAAAATAGACTTTCACTTTCTTCCAATCTACATCAAATCTCCATTCACATGTAGGCATTTATAAATCGGAGCAAAGACATTTACTTCAGGCTTCCTGGCTGAACTCGTTTCCAAAACCCATCAATTGTAGCCATAAAAATCAGGCCAATCAGAGCAAAAACTGACACAAATCAGTAATCACGGGTAAATCAATAACAACAGAATATTGTTAATATGTCAGTCATTTCCGCTAAATATCATTCATCTGTGGTTTGGTTTTGATTGTCCCAACCTGTGGTTCTTGTCACAGACATTGGGCTGCTAATGGTCTGGTCTTGGCCCAATCCTGCCAATGTCCGAACAGTGACCACGTATTCAGTCTCTGGCATGAGGTTCTCCAGTGTTGCGGACAGCACAGTGGGGCCCTGGGTGAACTGACTGATTACGAGCCCACTGGAGAGGGACAGGGAGACTTGATAGCCACTGACGAAGCCAACTGCTTCCTGCCAAAAGACAGTTAGGATGGACTGGCTGACCTCAGCAATCCGGAGATTCCTTGGCGGAGCAGCAGCTGAAATGAAGCACACAGACAGACACAAAGTCAGGTCAACCACTCGTCGACAGTATTCCTTTGCAATGAACTGGTTCCAAGCACAGTATTATTGTAGGCTGATGGTTTAGACTAATATATCGTAATCACCTTTACAAGGTTGGACTTTACACGTTGACCCTTGGTGGTCATCAGTTCAACATTTCTCACTGTTTTGAACTCAGACGCAATATTGCAGAGCGATATTCGCTACAATGCCCTGCAATGGCCCATAACTGCTTTAGGGCTCCCGACAGGCTCAACTTCCACGAACTAGTTCAATGCCTGTGTGTGTGTGTATGAACTCCAATGGAATCACTCAAGCGTGGGGGAGAGTATAGATATCACCAGGTCCCACATACAGAATCTGCCCCAATGTGTTTAAATGTTCTCCATGCTTGTTTTCATGTCATCTAGCGTGGGGTGGTTCAAGACACACTGCCCTGGTTCTGACATGAGAACCAACTGAGATTTACAAAAGATCTCAACTCCAATTTCTATGTACTCATCAGGTCAACATTTCTAAAAAAAAAGCAGGCTCCTACAAGGAAGTGGATACATTTTGCAAAATGGTCCAAGGAATTTTGCAAATGCTTAATAACCTCAAAAATGGCTGTAGTAAAATAGCAGAACACACAAAACCCAAACAGGATTCATGTGAAATAATTATAACAAGAAATGTCTGTGTTTTCTCCAGAATTCAAGAGGAGAGCTTGTTAAGTTTAAAATGTGTGCAACTTGAGTTGACTTTAGTTTATAGTAAGCAATAAAATCTGTATGCAAATAAGGGCTAACACTGTTGTGTTCAACTTTTGCTAAGAAAGTAAATTTGGCTAATAAATTTTGTGATAAATTGAGTATACTTGTGCTAGGCCGATATGATCTCAAGAATAAGACAAACATCCTTTGTGGCAAAACAAAAGTAAGATGCTGACGTTAATATAAAGTGGGCTTTTTTGGGGGGTATATAACTGACAGGGTAGCACTGGCTTTTCAACTCACTGGATCTGAAGGCGCGGTTTCGACTTTCCAAGCCATTAACATCAGTCACCTCCACAAAGAGGACATAAGCAGTGCCTGGCTGCAAACTATTAAACGTGTATTGCAAGTTGCTCCCGAGGGGCAAAAAGGTCGTCTGCAGGGGTGTGGAGGTACTGGGTAGCCTGAGGCTCACAAGATAGCCAGTTGCTGATGAGTACCTGGTCCTGCCCCATTGGAATGTTACTGACTGCTCTGTGACACCTGCTATGAGGATTTCTGCAGCATCAAAGTCATCTGTCAAACGGAAACCATAGGAATTATCATCTTCTTCCTTGCATACTTGACACATCTGTGACAACATCTGTTACAATCACAGGACTCATAAAAGTCCCCAAGGCAAAGTTTGAAAGTTCATTTGTACATCTTCATGCTATTCAGCGAATTCATGTTAAAGCCAACTCTCATGATAAAAAAGGGAAAAACGGCATTCCAGAAAAATCACTGTCTCAGAGACAACTTGTGCAAAGACCATAAAAGATGGGTAAGATATTAGTAGCCAACAACTGAAGACAAGTCCAGAATATGGAGTTCCTGTAAAGAAGAGCAGTGAGGACATCTGTTCCTCATACAGTTATTTACATGGAGAAGAGGAGATTTTATTCAGGGAGTTGCTAGGGAATACCACTCACCTGTTGTCACGGTAACAGTTGTCGGGGTACTCCTCTCTTCCGTATCACCCTGTCCCACGAAGGTGACAATCTGGAAAGTGTACTCAGTGTTTGGCTGCAGTCCTGAGATGGTTGCCTGCAGGAGATCAAACACACCGATACAATGCCTGCTACTGGCATCTGGCTCTGGTTAGGGATGTTACGCCCCAACTATAGCATCAGTCCCAACTATAGTTGGGCCCGTACCAACTATAGTTGGGACGGGCGCAACTACAGCATAGAGATCCTGTGTGCATGATGTGCCCAGCATGTGCCGAAGTCATATTGTTTACAAATGTCCTGTCATTGGTCATAGGGCTAGATGAAGAGATGAAGTGCCACATTTTAGATGAATTGTGTCAAGTGTGAGACACATTGACTTGGATAATGTTGAGACATTTCCCACAGACATTGGTCAACAATAGTTGGGCCAGCCCAACTGCAGCACTACGGTTGGGACTGTCCCAACCATAGCTGGAACTTATGCTATAGTTGGGGCGTAACAGGGACGCTGACAATATTGTGAATAGTTGCAATGAAATTCACTGATCTATGCAAAGCTGAATTATGCAATAGGTGCTGTGCTTAGCGCCTATAAAAAACTTGGAGGCCTGTGAAAAATTTGCGATATGAAAATACTGGCGTTTCAGCATCTTCTCTGACATTTCCATCAGCAGAGAGCTTTGAACTATGACAGCTATTCCAGGACTACCAAATGCAAGGCTTCAGTGATCAACGGCACTATGAGATTGGAGATGGTGGGTTGACCTAGACCAAAGTAGGGCTGATGGAACACTAGTGCACGGACCTCTGAAATAATCCATCTCTGGATGTATGATGTTAATGAATACCCTAAAAACTCTCAGGTGCAGCAAGTGCAACAGGTGTGAACAAGTCTCACGACTTTGCTGCATTGGGCAATCAACAGCAGCCCAATCAAAGTCCCATGTTCCACTCTGCCAAGCAAGTCAGTTGACAAACGGTGTATACTGACGTGTCTGACAGGATTTCCAGCCAAAATAACCAAGAGGGTCAAGATAAAATGTATACGTTCCAGGTCACCTCCAACAAATCTGTTTTGCTCTCATGTGAAGGAAGCCAAGTATTCATGGGAGGTACTTACTGATGGATCTGTGACGATTGTTGGCTCTTGGATGCCATCTCTTGGTTCGTAGGTAACGCGATAACCATCAGCCACACTAGTGTAGGAGGAGTTTCCAGGTAGCAGAGGATCCCAGCTGAGGACCACTGACTCAATGGTGGTAGATGACTGCACTGAAGCACGATCCACTGCTTCTGGTTCTGTGGATGAAAACCGAGGCTTGGAAGTCAAACATTCAACCTTTAAGGAATGTCTTCAAAAACTGAAACACTTCTCAAGTGAGAGAGTAACATCTTTACACAAATGTCCAATATCTATTTTATGGAACACACTGAAATTCATGCAGCTTCTTCAGCACCAATATGCATGCCATTCATAATAGGAGTCCTAGGTGCTGAGGTAGTCAAAAACATGACACCGGACACGATTGAATGTGGTTTTTTATATTAATTTTCTTAATGGTGCTAAGTATCTTGGAATATTTCTATAGATAATTGCTGTATGTTTTAATATTGCTCAATTTAGTTGAATATTACTTTGACTATTTTAATATTGTTATGTTAGATGGCCCACTGAAAATCATCTTTTTTTTAAATGACATGGTTACCATCTGTAAAT
>NW_019091360.1:3240839-3295284 GCF_001949145.1 Acanthaster planci
TTTTACCGTCCAAATTTTGAGAGACGATAGATTAGGGTCTAAAATGAAAACATACAAAGTTTGGTTCAGATCAGACTAGGGAAGCCCAATGATCCACTCTTCCCATCCGCAGTGTGTGCATTACTGACTCTAGCCTCAACGTCAAAATAAACAGTTCCACCAAAGATTCTGCATCATCCCCACCCCAGGGAAGAATGCATCCTGCATTTTCTAACAACTGAGTGTACAAAGTGTTCATCAAATGACATTTGTGAAGGGCAGTGCCCAATACTATACACAGTCCCTGCTTTGTTTAGTGGTTTTAAATAACATTTCCTTGATCCACAATGCTGTTTTGCTTGAGATTTTAAAAAGGTAAACTATTAGAAATACTGATATTGAAACAAACAATTACCAAATTTTGAATACAATTTACCAATATATTTTATTGCATATTAATAGGCCTCCCAAACCTTATTATTAATATGCAGGTATGTTTGGTTTGTTAGTAAGGTATTACGTTAGTACTAGAGTGCTAGTACAGGGGTAAGGATTAGGGATGATTTTGGTATAAGTGTAACCAGCAGGTGTATGAGCAGTATGAGAGAAAAGGTTACAATTATGACCCTAATCCATAGCCCACTCAAATCTGTGAGACCTTTTTGAGGGAACTCCCAGCAACCTCATGGCACTCATGGTTGGCAAAAGTCCCGCTTGAAGCTTCAGGTTTGCTGGCACAACAGAGCATGCCCATTATCCTTTTCAATATTCAAACTGCTAGTGCATGCCTAAAACAGCACCTAAACAATTTCAGTACTGTGTCTATTTCGATTTAAATCACCTTGTCAAACAATATTTTTGGCATTGATTTGAATCAATATCCAAAAGAAAATTCAACATGGCAAAACTTGCGCTTTATTCAGTTTTCAGCTGATTTATGAATATGTCTAAGATTTTTTTCACTTTTTCAATGGCAAGTGCACTCTTTGGTACTAACAAGAATTATGACACCAAGGCAGGACATTGATAGAGTGGAGTTCCACAAAACATGACGTCAAACTGACGAACAAAAAGTGACTGGATCCCAGTCTTCAGGCCAGTTTTTTTGTCTTTCTGTTTTAGTTTGAACTAGGAGCAAATTGAGCTATGATTGACATATCAATCAGTCTGGCATGCTGACAAAAAATGGACATCACGGGGGGTGAGGTTTGCGTGGATCAACATGATGGCCTTTAACTCAACATTGGTTTCGGTGAATTTTCGACTTATTCTATTAGACTGGTCACAAAACATTAGAAAAATAAAATGTTTATACTTTAATTGGACTTTTACAAAAAAAAAGGTGTTTATGGATAAGAAAAAAAGAGTTAGTATTCCCTTATTAAGAATAAAATATCCCATATCAACAACGTTTTTCATCATCACAGAAGGATTAACCTGGACATACAGCGAGAGATGTTTTAATTTCCTCAGCCCAAATCTTCACTTACTTGTGTACTGAGTGATGGATGAGCTGACAGCTGGACTTATACCCAAAGTGGTCAAGGTGAATGTGTAGGCCACACCAGGGGTCAAGTTGTCTTGTGCGTAAGGTGCAGGGTTTGGGCTCAGTGTTCTGTCAGCGACCAGAGCGTTGAGCGAGTCCACGACCCTGAGTGTGTAACCTGTGGCACCGGTGGCGGGTGATATTCCTACGACGATGCGCGTGGTTTCCGCCAGGGTGACGTACAGGCTGCCCTGATCAGCTGGGTCTGGAAAGAAATGCAGAATAAACAACAGGGGTTCAGTCTTTGCCAATGAAAGCCAAAGCAGATTTGACTAATAAAAACGGAAACCTGTCAAGATAATACAGCAGAAACTGCAAGTGAAACTGTCTAGTTGGAGAGTCAATACCTACAGAAAAGGGTCAGTGCATAAGCTGTCAAAGTCCCATGTGACCGTGTGGTCGGAGCCATCATTAGGCAAGTATATGGTAATAGCAAGCATATGTTGCATAATGTAAACTTCACAACGAGGCTCATTTTCACATAAATTAACCCCAAATTCTTGATCAAATGGCAATATAGTCACCACTTGAACTACGTAGAGCTGCTGTTATCGTTCTGATCACGCACTGGGTCCTGGTTCTGCATTCCTCTCTTACTTTTTATCATTTATAAAGCTTTGCAGGCTCTTGTCTACTAGGTAAGCACTGTGCGCAGTGCTACGGTCTTTGCATGCAATGAATGCACGTCAAGTGAACAAGGTCACAAGTAACCCTATTAGGAGAGTTGTGTACCTGTCCTGAATGTCCTTGTTGTAACCTGGCTTTCTTGGATCAAGTCTCCGTACTGGCTGAATGTGGTGATGTTGACTTCGTAATTTGTGTTTGGAATCAGGCCGCGGAGTGCCAGCTGTCTCGGGTCATTGCGGGAGACGATCGAGGGGCTGGGTGTGCGCCCAACTTCCCCAGACTCACTGGCGTAGCGTATGTAGTAGCCGTTGTAATTACCACTGGCCGGTACATCCCAGGTTAGGGTGATGGAAGAGGATGTCTGCTCAGGTGAGCTTGCTGTAACTGGCTCAGGATCTGGAAAACAATTCAGCAGAAACACAGTCTCCATGATTACTGTGAATCTTGTGACTGAGTTTTTACTCATAAATCTTTAAGCATCAGTATTCAACATGTTCAATGGTCTGAGATGCAAATGGACAAAAGCCATTTTACTCTAGTTAATTTATACTCAATGGACTGCCTCTTTCTCTTTGGGCATAAAGCTGAATTTCTTATGCATTTGACTACGGAAATGAAAGAACGATCAAATTGACAAAAGTCATGCTGTGTATTTTGTATGATTTGCTTTATAAATCGCATATTGCTAGAATGTTAAAATGATCTTTACTATTCAAAAACATGTTGAAAGACATGGACACTCCTAGGCTTGTGCGATGTATGGGAAAATTTGTACTGATTTCCAAATGATATCATCTTGAACCCTTGCAGTACAAAGTGGGAAAAAAATTGAAATTCAATCGAACGCAAAAATGTAATTGCTACTGACAGAGAATTTCAGCAAACTTGAATACGGGCACAACTGCATGCTGTGTTACTTACAAGTCACAATTTGTGTTTGGTCTGAAAGCGTGGCGATGCCAGAAGCAGACAGTGTGTGTAGATACAAGGAGTACAGCTGGCCGGGGGTCAGAGAGGTCAAAGCGGTCTGCTGGACGCTGCCCCGAACAAAGGTCAGGGGCGACTGCTGGTTACCATCCACAGGGGAGTAGGACAGCTGATACCGGTCAAAAGTGCCCACTTCCGCCGTCCACTGAACGTTGATTGTTGTGGTGGTGAGTGATTGGACGGTCAGTCTTGCAGCCCCTGTACAAAGAGTTTCGGTGAAGATACGTAAATCTTTCGTTGTCAAAAGTATACCAAAGACATAAAGTTCTCAGTAACGACAGCAAGTGAAGTTTTCAATAAACTATAAGAAACACAGTGCTTATCCGTGGCCTCTCATGTAGTGTTACTTACTGGTGGTAAACATCGCTCGAAGCTCTGTACTCTTTTCAGTGGCTGCTAGGTTACCAACCGCACTCCGTAAGACCACAGTGTGCCTGGTGTCGGGCGTCAGGTCATCCAAGGTCACACTGGTCTGGTCGGCCCTGACAGAGGTCATGACCTCGGCCTGTGACCCCTCAGCAGTGTAGACGATCCTGTAGTCATCCACATTACCCTGGGCAGGGAGCCAAGACAGACTGGCCGTGGTAGCTGTCACACTATCCACCATCAGGTTGACTGGAGCAAGGGGTTCTGAGGACAAAGGAAAATGGATTTGGGTTTTGAAGACTTAGGTGGCCTGAACCTCTTGGCTATGGCTTAGAGCAATGCACGCATCAATAAGGAATGCATGAAGCCGCTAGCTGCTAATTGCCATAGGTTCGTGTGTTATTTCTAGCAATATAGACCTTATTTTGGGATAGCCATAACAAATCTTGTTCCCTGAATCTGTGTTATGTCCTCGGGGTACGTCTACTGTCCTCAATGGTAAGTGCCTGTGCCCAGTTTATGGGACGTTAGGAGATAACACTATACATAGTGCCCTCTTCTGGACTGTACAGCAGAGTATGAGTGCGTTTACTCACTAGTGTACTGTGGTGTGACAGCGGACTCGTTGGCTGCACCAGCAAGACGGACTTGAAGGTTGTACAGAGTACCGGAATTGAGACCTTCAAACGAAGCTGCGGTTGGATTTCCTGTAAATCAAAATTTGTAGAACTACTTATGTCTAAAGCACTGAATCAACATTATCACTCTGTGACAGTATTTAAGTCGAGGTAAACATCTTCGCAGGTCAATGAGACATCATCCAGTATCAAGTCCGACTATAAGGTATTTAAATAAACTTGACAACAATATTCCAGAGTCCCTGAACGTCTCGTTTTACTTGTAGCTAAACTTATGACTTGGCTTACGATGGAGTTTTGATTACACTCCATGAGCAATAGTCATGGGCACCAATTGTAGTTAAGGAGCATCAGCCTTACAGCTTGAATTACTTTGGAAAGTCCCATCTGGGTTAGAACTGGTTTAAAAGAACGCAGGAAACAGTCTCTGAAAAACAGATGTTCCTGTGTAAGAGCATTAAACTTCACATGGGCGTGTATCTTCAAATGGGCACAGCCTGTTCTTCGTAGGGAAACACTGAAAACATAGCTTGCTCCTATGGGAAATGTAGCATCCTAATGACAAGAACAGCTCCTCTATCGTACCTCGTGGGATACTGACGCTACGGATGAGATTGCCAGTCTGCGTGTGGATGGTAGCGATGTAACCAGTGGCTGATGGCAGCTGATTCTCTGCAAGCGGTCCCCATACAAGCCTGATGGCCGAGGTAGTGACTTCTGTCACCTCAATAGAGAGCGCTTGTAGTATTTCTATGACCAAAACAAACAAGCAAAGGTAACATAATTCACCTTAATTCATGCTAACTACAAGAGATTTGAACATCGGAATTCTTAACTGTTTGTAATTCAATGTTGCCAAGAGTGACTCCAGGCCTCACCTGTAGTTTCTGCAACACTCAATGGCACGCTCTCCGTTTCGTAAGTGGTGTCCCTTCCACTCAGTGTCTTTACAGAGATGTTGTATTTCTGCGCAACGGCCAGTCCAGTCACCACATACATGTCCACGTCACCGTACACCTTGGCCGCCTCAGTGACAGTGCCATCAGGGGAGGTGTATGACACGAGGAAACCGTCATATTCACCCACGGTGACAGGTGGCATCCACATGACAGGGATGCTAGTGGCAGTGGTGGACAGGTCAGTGGTGTTCACAACTGACAATGCTTGGATTCTATCAGGTGCTGCAGCATGGATCGAGGGCCAAATTGGTGGATCTCGTTATTGTTATTCATGTTACAGTTACTCTTGGTTACTCATGGTTACTCACAGTTACTCATGATTACTCGTGTGTTTTTTATTGTTACGGTTCCTCATTGGTCATCATTCATTTGAGTGGGAGGACAAGGCTGGAACAGCACAGAGGTATCTGGTATCACAACGTTCAATTTAAACGCCTTAAAATGTTCTGAAACAATGCATGATCTGAAATTAAAGGACGACAAGACTGGGTTCTTATAAAACTCTATCTGTTACAAAGCACAAGATGCTTCTTGGTCAGAAGAATCGATCCTAAATCCCTGTTTAGGTAGCCTTTTGTCAAGGCCTTTGTGGCTGTGTGTGTGTGTGCAACTGCAAAGCGACTGGACAGGAGACCAGGCGAGTGGCCCAGCCACGAGGCCTTTTCCAACTTGATTTTGAGGTTTTTGTGGTGAATTATTCATAAGCTCTCTGATATGTATTATTCATAAATTTCATGTAAATAGTCGAAGCAGATGTCTCTGAAATAAACGGCATCAACTCCAGAGCTTATGCAATGTTTCCATCTGGGTTTTCATGAGAGCAATAAGCAGTGAGATGACAACTATGATGCT
Organism: Acanthaster planci; assembly: GCF_001949145.1. Next base: position 3,246,794 of record NW_019091360.1, read on the forward strand.
TGTTTGGTGGGGGGGTGGTTCTGACATTGGAGTAACACTAGCAAGTAGCAGTTCATCAAGGCCGAATGGTCACAGCAAAATGGCAGTGCTTGAAAGATGGAGCTCAGTCTTACCATATCCCCTGGGTAAAGACGAAAACGTCACGCCCGGGTACAGATTCTTCAATAGCCTAACGATGCAATGGTTTAAACTCGGCAAGGTGAAATTATCCAGCAGCATATTCTAAAGAACTGTCCATATACTGCTCTGACAACTGACCTCATTCAACACCATTGACATGCTCGCCATCTTTTGGATACTTTCAATTTGCATAATAGCTGAATGTATGCTGACCCCCTCGCTTATGATTGGTTGGGATTTTTGCCATCCCAAAGGGGTAGCAAAAATGGAAAATACAAAGAAAAACATAAGAAATTCCTGACAAGTTGGAAAAGGCCCTCGTGCTGAGCCGCTCGTGTATGTGGTCTCCTCTCCAGTCGCTTTGCAGTTAACACACACAGCCATAAAGGCCTTGACGAAAGGCTACTATTTGAGAGACTTCAAGAATCCTCCAAAATGCAACGTTGAAAAGTGATCTAATAACGTATTCTTTGGACTGGAACAAACCAGATTGATTTTTCAGTTTTCTTATAAGTCACTGGGGAAACACTGATTTGTATTATCAAGGCCATCACGGTAGCGGAGTGAATATGTTGCACCAACATTTATGGGTGTAAAAGGCATGAGCATGAGAATCAGTGTGTGAACTAACATCTGCGTGTACTCCATTCATTTACACTACTCGATCTTCCTGATTCAAAATGATGTCACGTTTCGACTGCAAACTCACCATAAAAGTCACTCACATTGTGTTACTTATCAGTACTTTGGCACAGAGACGTACATTCAAATCTTTACCTGTGCGAGCTTGAACGGTGCCCTCCTCGGCTGGTGTACTAACTGTCCTGACCGTCACCGTGTACAGGGTACCAGGAATTAGCTGGTTGATGGTACTTTCCTCTTCACTGACAAACCTCCTGACTGCTCCATTGACCAGGATCTGGTACAGGACATTGTCAGGGTTGTTGGACGGACCCCAGATGATGTCTAATGTGGAGGTGGTCCTGTCTTTGACTAGGACCTGCAGCGGCATCAGAGATGCTGTGGATGGATCGCGATGAGAGTCAGAAGGAATCAATTCACAATAATGATCAGAATCAGATCTTTGTTATTTCTATTCTACATTCGATATGATTATAGTTGGAGAATACTAAAGAGGACAGACAGAGGTGTGGACCGTTAGAATTGTTTTGAAGAGTGGCAACAGATCATGGCCACCTGTCTAAATGCATCACAGACTTTGTAAATCAAATGATATTAAGCAACTATTAATTAATATTGATAACAACAACTGAAATCTGATTGTCACTGATTGGTGTGCTTGCATTTATGTTGATTCCTGATTGTCACTGATTGGCGTGCTTGCATTTATGTTGATTCCTGATTGTCACTGATTGGTGTGCTTGCATTTATGTTGATTCCTGATTGTCTCTGATTGGTGTGCTTGTATCAAGTTGATGGCCAGGAACAAATCAAGAGAAAGAGATGGGTAAAGTTGGCTTTCTATAGTCATAATGAGCAATACTTCAGACAAGCAACAGATTCTGTTGACTGATAATGTTCATGGCATAAATCAAGTCTTTATCATAATTGGAGGGTTATGCTACGTTGACAAAGGAAAAATGACAGGCAAGGAGGGGAAGAGTTCACACAAAGCACCCTGAGATGATAAGGTGCACAGCCAAAAACTCACCGGTTGGCTGGGTAGCAGTTGCTGCTCTGCTCCTGAGTTTCTCAGGTCCCACTGCGGCAAATACCTCCACGGTGTATTGCGTGCCGGGAAGCAGATCCTCCAATAGGAAGGTGTTGACGTTGGGAGGCAAGATTATTGGCGTTAAGCCCGGCGGGGAGACCAGAACCACGTAGTTGTCAAAGTTGGACGCTGGACCGGCCCAAGTTGCTCTCAGACTGGTCAGTGTCGGATTCGTGAGTGTCAAAACTTGAGGGGTCTCGGGACCTGACAATATCAAAGCCACGGTTTGGTGAACCCATTTGGGGAAATCAAAATAGGGAAAATGTGACCAGACCCCATGAAAAGAGTCTTACGGCTATTTTGTTCAGCAATTTCATTTTTAATATTTTGCATAAGGAAGAACAAACACAATTTATTTATGTATCAGCCACTTTGTGAAAAAACGCTAAAGGCTTCTACTGACTAACACTAGGCACAATACTTTTAATGACCTTGACCTTAAAAAGTGGCACTGGTCAACTTGGCACGCATTTGGTCAGGTTGGGTCAAAGATTAAAAAAACAAAGTCAGTGACAAATCTGCAACAAATGTACATGAAAGACACAATGTACGATTTCTTTTCTAAGATCAGACTGCTGAATGAAAAAAATAATTTTTTTTGGGGGGGGGGGAAAGACTTACGGGTGGTTTGGGAGTCCTGGCCAGTAATCTCTGGATTAGTTCCAACCACTGTCAGAAGAATCTTAAGAAAAAAAAACAGAAGTCAGGGTAAGAGAAAAATGGAGGCAGGGAGTACACGGCATTGCCAAAATCAGGGTAAAACTCGGTTTGCTTTTTAATGAACTCAAAGAACTTTGCAGTAAGTCCACATGACAAGATAGTGAAACGATATACAGACAAACTGACAGGAAGACAGACCAACATTCCCACCGACCTGATACTGCGTTCCAGGGAGCAGATTCATGAAAGTGTGTCTCGGGGAGGCGATGGGAGGATAGAAAGCCGGGATGGGTGTGCCCGCGACCCCGTCAATGATAGGCGTGGCAATGAGGCGGTACTGCGTCACTGCAGGGTCCGTCACCACACCCCAGGCCACCGAGATGGTGGAGGCGGTGAAATCAAACACGGTCACGTTGCCTTGCGGAAGTGACACTTCAAAATCCAAACAGCAAACAAATTCGGTGAAAAGGATGCAAGTTGAAGTCATCTGACTTTGAATTCTCATGTTTGACTATTCTGCAGGTGACAGCTCGAAAATTGTTGGAGGAACATTTTTGTTTATCAATCAATGAGCCAATCATTAAATTGCAAATTACCCAGTACAGCAAAGTGACACGTCACACTGCCAGAATTTTTGCGAGAGAACGTAAACAACAAGTGAAATATCCAATTGGCTACATTTACAATGAAAAGCTGACACAGATTTTTTGTCATAATACGAGCGATTCACAATAGTGCGCCACCAAGAGTTTGCAACACATTGGCCAATCAGAACACACAGAAATTTTTGGCCCTTTTCTAAACGCGACATAAGTCGACAAAGTCCCCGCATTGTGATTGGCCAACGCGTTGCAAACTCTTGGTGGCGCACTATTGTGAAACGGCCGTATTGCACTAATTTCACAACTTGTCAATTTGACATGATTAAGGTGCATAAATCATGACACCGTCTCGAAAACCCGTATGCCAGTTGAATGCACTCAATCAGACTACGACTGTCGGAGCCTTACATCAGAATTGCTGAGGCCATTTTCATTCCTTTGGGGGAACTTACGTGTGGTTGCATTGACTTCAGATGGAACACTCTTGAGCTCATTCGGAGTATTGGGATCGATGACAGTGACTATCCCTATGGTGTAGAGGGTTGCGGGATCCAGACCGTCTACTGTCAGCTGATTGGTTGCGCCCCTTGGCACTGTGGTAAAGGACTGTGGGAAGGATGGCATTTCAAGAAATCTCCAAGAGAATTTCTTATCAAAGGGTCCATGCTGTGAATCAACTTGGAAAACATCTTTCCTGCAACTTTCTATTCCTCTTGAGAGGTATTTTGGTTAGCCTCTTTGGTAAGTGCACTTTTTGAAATGACTTAAGTGTCCATGCTTTCGTGACAAAAGAGGGAACTGTTGCTCTGATGTCATTACAGGAAACCACTACTCATTGGGGCTCACTGAAAATACTTGGGAGAAAAACTTTGCTTGCTTGCTGACTATCAAGAACTGAAACAGTATCGCCAAAGTAAACAGAATTTGGGAAGGCAAACAGCTGCAACACTGGGTTTCAGCCTTGGATGACAGCACACTTTTGCTCAGAAATATGCGAACCGTTTGCCTAATAAACAAAAAGGCAACAAAATGCCCTTAAAATGGCATAACAAAATTTGAAACTCACGTTGAATGGGACACAAGGTGCACTCATGAGAACTGCATTACAAAAATAATTGCACTCCAAGAACCCTTTAAAGCAGGCAAGAATTCCTCTGGTAAACCTTCGGAAATATCATCCACACCATACTAAATGGTTCAATACGTGATGGTCAAGACTTTGAAATCCTGATCAAGTTGGAGCATGGTCACTGATTAAATTCTGAGGGAAGTTTGAAAGGCAGGGGGGGAACTTTTTTGTTGTTTGTAAGTACCTGCGTGGCGCCATCCTGAGTCTTGTAGTAAACCTCAAACTCGTCAAAGTCACCGTTGGGTGACGACCACGAAATATCCACTGAGATTGCAGTACTGCCAGTGGCTACCAAGGACGTTGGTGGTTCCGGTCCTTGAAAGTGGGTAAATCATTTGGAAAAAATATTGGAATTATTACGGTACAGAAGAAGATCTGATGGAACTGTATTCAATTCATTGACTGTAGAGAAAACTTCACAACCGGCTGGGGTGCATGTGCTAATGAGAATATTTTACCCCTTGGTACGAGAGTGAGGCTGCATCTACAGCTGAGTGGTGGGCTTCCACCATTTGTACACAGGGACAAGTTGACAAGAGCTGATAGCTCATGCTGGAGGAAAGCCGAACCCCAATTTTTTCCCTTCTAGTATCTGTACTTCAGTCAACTGTACGCACAGGTAACAACTTACGCGTTTTCTGAGTGATGGAGGACATCTCCTGATTTTGACTGGCACTGAAGATGGTGGCCAGCTGGATGGTGTACTCGGTCGCCGATAGGAGATTGGAGATTGTCGCTGTGGTCTCCTGGGCTCCCAGAAGGATCGGGTTGCTGCCTTGTAATGGAGCTGGGGTGACACGCAGGGAGTACAGCACCACCCCAGGTGTGGTGGAGAGGCCCCAGATCAAAGAGATGCTGTTTGTATTGACTGCTGATACCTCGATATTTAAAGGTGGGATACTCCCTGGGTTGAAAGAGACAGACTGATTGAAACAAACCTTTCAGGCACACTGATTAAAAAACTTTCTTAATCAACCCAACGGGTGTGTGGAATACAGTGTTATTTGTTGTTACAAACTTTGAGAGTGCACCTTTATCTTTCAATTAACTTTATTTTCAATATTTGCTCTGCAATTTTAAATGGTGCCTCTTTGATTTTATAACACTCCAGGAAACTTTCCTTTTCGTGGATGATTCACTATCACATGAGTTGACATCAACAAGCCATTGTACAATCCCTTTTGACCAATGTTTCCTATAAGCTAACAATGTCTTCACTATTTTTCATCACAGCGCCTTCCATTGTCGAGAAAAGCACCAAGAATTCAAACTGCTGAAATAAAATGCACTTTTTAATACCCTTAACCTCCACCTAGAGCGAAAGCACCCCCTCATCGGTTGAAAAGAGTCAGGTCGGTGGGAAAATGTTACATGTATTCATTTTGTGGGTGGTGGCACGACCATAACGCATGCATTTCATAGTCATTAGTGAACCAGCAAAATGCAGTATCCACCAAAGGAACCTAGATTGTGCCCTTTCAAATTGTGCCCTTTCAAAGTTCAGCTCAGGGTTCATAAAGTTGCACAAAAACTTCTGTTTTAAAAGGGAGGTCTTACTTGTGGTGACAGATGCTGTGACGACGTCACTCACTGTTGCCGAGTCACCGGTTCCCGAGCGGGTGGCCAGCTCAAAGTCATATGTCGTGTCCGGCTGCAGGCCATCCAGCTGGTAACTGCGGACATCCTCATCTAGTATCTCCATGGACGGGGCATCATTGGTACCCTGCTCACTGTAGGTCAGGATGTAGTTGTTGAATTCACCTGAGCTTGGGGCCACCCATGTGAGAGTAATGTCCAATGTGTTGACTGTTGCAGCGGCAAAGAACCTTGCCGGCATTGGTACTATTAAAAGAAAAGGAAAATGTTGACAACACCACAGTATTAAGGTGACATCAACACAATGAAGCGTAGCACTGAAAACAGGTTATTCAAACGCCATGGCCAGAAACTGCTTGACGCCGAGATATCTTGTGTCTTTGATGCTTTATTTTTCTTTCACCCTCAGTTGGTTGTTTAATAACTTTGACGACAGGAATTCTCACCAAAATGCCCCACTTGTAAGTCCAGGTCTACACCTTACATGGGATACCCCCCACCCTTTGTAAATGCTGGGTACCCCATCCCTTTTGTAAAGGCTTATCCACCTCTGGTTTGGGCGCTGGGTGTTTGGTGTCGAGTTTGGAGTTGGATTTTGAAGTTGGGGTTTAAGGTCAGGTTTACAGTATGATTTAATTTGGGCGTGAGAGGGGGGTTTACTCCATTTTGGGAAAAGGATAAAGCCTCTTGATGAAGGGTAGCATATTATCCCTTCCAAGGGCAGATCTTGGGGGATAACAGGGGCAAAGCACACCTATGCCCCAAAAAGGGGGCAACTTTTTTACTGTAAAATCGCCCTCAGAAATGCAATAAAAGGTTACACAAAGAAATTCCAAAATCTTTGGCCCCTAAGAAATAGGTTTGGCCTCCCCCCTGAAAAGTTAATTCTAGATCCGCCTTTGGCCCTTTCCCCCGTCCCAGCCCCCTGGCTTTCTACTATTAATTATGACAATTTTGATAAAGCACTAACATATCCGCCATGAAGGTGATTAAGGCGCTGTTATCATTATCCCTGCACACTGGGCTCAAAACATCTGAACATTCCTGAAACCATCGCAGTAGGGCTATGCCGAATATCCGAATATTCCATTGATTATCAAATATTCAAACGTCATTTTTTAATTGAATAGTCGAATGCAAAATTCATGAAAAGGAAGGGAAGAACTTTCTTTTGTTTTATATGAGACAAATTGCACCATGGAGGCTTGTTTCAAGCAGATTCAAACAAATTGCGACAGAAATCTTCCCATTCAAAAAGCAATTCGATTATTCATTGACAAATTTTAAAAAGGAATAGAAATTTCAACAGGGCAAGAAGTATTGTTTGTCTCTGAAATCTTGCTAAATAGTGGCTGGAGATAGTCCTAGACGTGAGGAGCTATTATAGAGAATATAATGTATAACTGTGTGCATTATTGCAACTGATTTGTATATGGTTTATTCATCAATAATCTGCCAGTCGGTAAGACCGAATTTTCGGATATTCAATCAAACTAAAGGTCAAATATTCAAATAGTGAATTATTCAAATCGACTCAGCCCTACATCTCAGCTTTCTGGGGAATATACTAGCTTGATGCTGCCATTTCGGCGCAAATGGCTAACCATAACCACAGCTGTGTTCACAGGTACCCATTTACTCCCGAGTGGAAAGGGGCACATAGTGATAAAGTAAGTTGCCCAAGATCTCAACATGCTGCCACCAGCTGGATTCGAACCCCCGACCTTACGATCAGAAGGTACAATACCTAACCACTGGGCCACATGCCCCCCAACCATTAGTATTATGATTTCTCTGGTTTGAGTTACTGAGGCACCAGGGAGCAGTGCATTCATTACTGGTTCCCCCAGACAACACACAACCAATGGAACAAACTGTACCTGTCCGTTGAGTGATACTGTTGAGGAGAATGAAGGATTGGTTCTGGTATTGTACGCTGAGCTGAATCAGGTACTCCTTGCCAGGGATGAGACTGCCTACTGTACGTATTGTATCTGTCACTGGAATTGTCTGGAGTGAGAAAGAGGCAGGGAAGTCCTTACAAGTATATCATGAACAAACTGGATGGCTGTTGAGGAAACTCAGTGTAGCTGTAGGCCAATTTACAGAGTTTCTATTGAGGAGATATTTTGCGCAAGAAATCGTATGAGACACTTATCATAAATACACTCTGAAAGCAAAAAAGGACTTTTGTTTTCTTTCCTTGGTGAATGAGAATGCAGTGTTTTCTTTCTTTCAAACACCTCAGCAATGGGCAAATTTATTTCTTTTCTGCATAGACATGAAATTAAAGAAATAGTACAAACCAAAGATTCTACATCAGTAAAAAGAATTTCTAGGCTTGGAAATGCCATGATTTGCAAGGCCATGCTGATTTTTTTTCCCGGTGAAAATGAAAAAAGCATGCGATGATGCTTGTGCCTTTATCTTGGTAAGCCCTGCATTGAAGGGACAATTTTTGGTTCAGAAATTCCGGATGGGGCTGCGGGGACACAACTTTGCATGTATTACTCAACATATGCATTGTAGTCCCTGCAACTATGAAGCCAGCTTGTGTGCACTCGATAAATTAAATGGACAACACAGAAACAGAACAAAAACCCCACCAAAAAATGTGAACCAATCCAAACCAACCACATGAAACGGTTTGCAAAATTACACAGGAAATTATGACAAGCACACAACAAATGCCATCACAACGAGGAAAATAACATGCTTTTGGGACTGAAAAGAAAGGAAAAGCAAACACAGTGACGCAAGCAGTTTCAGCAAACCGAACCAGCAATCTTCAATCAGGGAAAGACATGTAATGGATGGCAAGAATCAGACAGAAAATATTCCCAAAATATTCCCGAATATAAGTCATAATGCTGCCGTGATTAGGTAACGATGAAACATTCCCATCAAGTGAAAAAATAACGAACACCAGACAGTTACAACCTGGACCAAGAGCACATGATGATAAACCGTTGGAAAAACTACCCAAGAATTAAACCTAAAATAAAGGATACACCTCGATTAGAAAAACAGACAAAGGCTTTAAACACGAGCGCAAACACCGGTTCAGAGAAAAAACAGTGAGGCTTGAAGCCTTGAAGCATTGTACGGCTGGTTGGAATAGGAACTAGCAAAAAGAGGTGCTGTAAAGGTTTGAACAAGAACATTAGACCATAACCACATTACAGACAACCTTCCGCTCCAAAATAAAAGATAATCACGCTCACAAATGCACGGTGCCCTTTCATTTGTGCCAAACCCGGAAATCGTGATATGCATGCTAGACAAGTGCAGCTAAAGTGAGATTAATCCTCACACAATCAAAAGCAGTGCTCTTTTCATTCAAAATAAAAGAGCGCGCATGGAAAAAAACATATATCCATACAAACGGATGCATGACATGGAAACTGATTGAAGAAGAAGAAAGTATGCCCAAGAATGAGGACTTTCAAGACAGACAGGCAGGACACAAGCAAGTCTGTGTAAAGACAAACTGGCATTTTGGTGGAAAGAAGCTCCAAGTGAGCACAAAGAAAAGACAATTGGACAGCTTAAACCAAGCTGGAGAATCCAGTTGTTTTATTCGTATTTTTGACATGTCAATCGTGTCGTAAATTAAGTGACATCAATGTTACTTTAGGGCATAAAAATTCAAATGTGGAAAATCTGAATCGAGGAAATTTCATCTAAAATGGACCACTCTGCATGAAATTTGTCCATAAAAAGGCAAAATGCTCAAGAGGGTGAATTCTCACAAGCCACATTGGACCCATCACCATGACAACACCGAAATAATATGTCTTACTATGTTGGCCGGTCCGTTGCCCTGTAAAGCACAAACAAGTTAAAATATACATGTACACATTTCATGTCACTATGCAATACAGCACAAACTAAACTCTAACCTTTCAGAGAGATTTAATAGCTTACGAATGCTTCATTTGTACAAACTTGGGGTAATATCAACTGGTGACATACCAACTGTTGGTAAGGATCATGAAGCTGTCAGTAAATTGGAACAAACGGCGGAAATGAAGATATCCCAATTTCTACAACTTGATGAAAATGGGATTTTCAATGCACAAGCACGTCCAGTGTTTCCTAAATAAATACTTGAGGTTTGTTGTCATTTTATTGATGCGTTAAGCCCAAGATCAGTAAAGAAAAGTGACTTTTGTTTTAAGGTGCAATTTAAAGATTACACATTTATTTTCAGGGCTCGTTTTCTGAACTAAACAGTTATTAACCTTTCAGAAACACAAGTCACGGCAGCTAGTTCAAGGTATATTTTGTCAAATTTTCAATGACAAACTAGGACAGTGACTTCAAGACACCTGGACTATTAACAAGATTAGTGCCGAGGAAAATGAGACGTAAAGCCACTTTGATCCCTTACCATGGGAGCAGAGCTGCCATCGATGGGGCTGACTTCCAAGACATAGGTCCTGATGCCCCCAGGAGGAGCACCCCACAGCAGCGTGATGGTGGTTGTAGTTATGTCTCGGACGACAATATCCGCTGATGGGATCGGAGCTGTTGAAGCAAACAGAGACCAAGAAATTTCTCACATGCTAACAGAGAATGGGCACAACTTGGACGAAACCCTGGTAAGCTGTCAAAAATTCGAGAAATTCATATATTTCCATTGTTTTCTTTGAAAGCAAAAGTGCTTGCATACAAACTTTTGTTTGCAGAAGTTGCAAAAAATAAATCTGATGCTTAGTTGATGTTCTGATAAATTTCAAACGCAGTCTCTTTCAGACTCTCCCAAGTATGAGTTATTACTGAATTATCACTTGATGTCACTGTTTTTACAATAATTCATTATCTACTTTTTTCTTCATATCTTATTTGTCTTCATTTTTAGGAGAGGATGGGGGCATAAAAGACCTTGACAAAAAACCTTGATGAAATTGGAATCACGGGAGAGATGTGAACATTACCTGTGATGGCCATGATTGGGCAAGGTGCACCATACTCTCGGCCATCTCCGGCCCCGGTGATAGTCTCCAGGGTGACAGTATATTCAGTGGATGGATTGAGACGCTGGAACGGAGGTTGAGATAAAGAACCAAAAAAATCCAAATTGGCGTTCCTTCTCACAAATCTTGCATGCTTGAGTTGATGCACGGGGTGGTGTGGAAAATTTGGACCACTTGCTGATTAGTTTGTTGAATTTAACTATCAATTAGGGTGTTCTACTTCAGCATGTGATCTATGTAGTTAGGGCGTGATGGGTGGAACAGGTTCTCGTGACACAACGAAGTAACTCACATGGTTAGAACATGACGTGGTTGGAACAAGTTCTTGTGCAAAACCTAAGTTGGCTACTTTGTAAAGAACTGAGTCAAATCTCATCTGTAAATGCAGTCGATTCCCTGTAAAATTTATTCCAAAGTTGTGTCCTCGATCTGCACTTTATTCAGCAGGATCACTGGCGCAAGCTCTGCTGATTTGTCAAGTCAGATGATGCAAGCATTTCATGTCATAACTGCCTTGGGGGTTAGTCTTACCTCCAGCCTGTAGGTTCTAAGAGTTGGTCCCAGTTCCTCGGACATCACCTGAACTCCTGCAGTGGCATAGGACAGACGGAAACCCGAAAACTGGCCGGCGTTGGGCGGAGACCAGAAGACTGTGATGTGTAGTGGTCCAACCTGAGTGAGAGCTTCGTTGAAGCAGGACCGTTCAGGCACTGTGAGCAATTTGGAACGGGAATCGGAAAAAAAAATTTGTATCAATTGGAATTTAGACTCAAAGTCAGATACCAAAATGTCACTCCGAGCATGTTTAATTAATAAGGGATGGAGTGAAAGAGAACTTCATCTATTAAGATGTATGTGTTACCTCTTGCCATTTGTTTTCTTTGATGAGACTTTTCAAGCTCGGTGTAGAATGCAAGAAATAAAATATATACATCTCTAACTTTTTTCATCCAAAAAGCTAAAGTTACAACCATTTTACCTGCATGTATACTCAAATAGAAACAAACCACTAAAATGCGTAATGTAAGCAACAAAATCTTAACCAGTGCAGAAGAATAATTTTTTCAAACTCCTGATTGGCAGAAAACTAAGGAAATCAGTTTCGTGAGTGGTCACTTTTCCTCAACTGCCACATGGGTGACCCAGCTTCAAATCTCACCCAGGCCGGCATGTCTCAGTCCCCATCTGATATCACGAGTTTTGCCCGGGACTATCACCCCGGGGTTTTCCTCCAGACTTTTAAAATTAGAGTTCCTTCATCTTCTTAATCAGATTTCTTCTGATATCTTCCCTACAGTGTTTAGGCACTTTGAGGAACCCAAATGCTTTCATTACCAGAAAAAATAAAATAATTTCAACCAAATTTAATCAAACTGGACTGGTCTCTAAAAGAAACTGCTCCAAATTTGTAAATACAAAACGTGGTGATCAGCAATTTCGAAGGTCCTACAACCCTTTTTTTAAACATGTTTTGCACCTTTTGTGTTGTAATACGTACATGTTCTTTGGACAAGCGTATTCTTGGCCAAGTTGTTGTTGTTATTGCCATTGTTGAAGAGAGGACGTATGTTAATGGTGTATTCTTGGCCTGGTTCCAAGCCGTTAAACCTGTAGTTAGTCAGAGTAGTGCTGGCAGTACTCATTCCACTGGCTGAAATAAAGAAACAGAAGTTAATTCATGCTAACAACTCAACCGGGACTCAACTCAATGTACATCTAGCGCCTTCTATTGCTGCCAATCTAATGAACGGCAAGCAAAAAAAGTTTGAACCCACCCAAGCAGTGACCATCTTACATAGTTGGGAATGCACATCCATTTCTGGTGTTGCATGGGTAGTTGTGAAGTCGTTGGGGTGGAAAGAATTGGTCAGGATTATCTTTAGCTCGGTAATAAATTTGTCACCTGGGCTGATATCCAACAGGTAAGACTCGGCACCGGAGACTGCAGACCACACCACCTCGATGTGAGTTGTGCTGAGGGTCAGGACCACTATGTCTAACTGGCCAACAGGAGCTGTGTACGAAAGAAGACATTAGTAAATCTGAACACAAGCACCCAACAGCTAATCAGAACACCCAAGGAAACTGTCTCGTTCTAAACATCTTTTTTAAATATCAGATTGAAGTGGTTTAAAGTAGCCTTACCCAACAATCTCAGAGACTCTGACGTCAAGAAACATTACAAAGTTTATTTTTCTACTTGAAAAACAGTCAGTAATTCCCAAACTGGCCTCCTTACAAAATGTCACACAGAGGCAAGATTGTTGCTGCCCGTGTTTAATTTGAACAGACAACAGTAATGATAGAATCTGACATCATCTGGAGTTTGCTGTACCTGTTGTGAAGTCGCTGGCACTGGGAACACTCTCCACACCGCCAGACAGGGTGACCAACTCGAAGAAGTAGCGTGTGCTTGGGTACAGGAACTTGACCTCATAGACGAGACTGGAGCTGGGCAGTTCCTCCTGGATAAGCTGGCCACTCCGCTCATAAGAGAGCCTGAAACCATCGTAGTTTCCAACCGGAGCAGACCAAATAAGCGTGATGCTAGTAGGCTTAGGTTGGTTGAACAAGGAGCCCGGTGGGCTGGGCTCTGAATGAGGTCAAATGGACAAGGTGAGTTCATTTTAGAATACCATCATACTGAAATGACAATGCAAGACATGTAAGATCACGTGAACTTTGTGTCCAACCGCTGATACTAAGATGACAAAACCTGACACCTGACACTCTAGCTTGAGCCCGTACTGTGCCTTCAATCAGTGAAAATCCACACACACACTTTGTACTAGGTTTATTACCTGATAAAAATGCTGGCCAAAGAATCACTAAAGACAGGCTCACATTCTCAAATGGGAAATCAAACTTAAATGGGCTTCAATCCATGGGCCTGGTAATTCTGTTAACTTTTCCTGTAGATAAATCCAGGACAACATAACTGTGATGGCATCATACCCACATGTGCATGATTTTCCTTATGCACTAGGCAAGTCACAACACCATTTCAGCTGAAGAGGCATGTAATGCACACAACGCAGTGCCACGGCATCAATGCCTCCTAATTCTAGTCGCAGATTTAGTCCATAATAATTATGGAACTATTAACAATTTGGCTCTTGTAACTTCGGTATGGATTTTGCATGAATCGTGTCACAACTAAAACAAAAATACAGACTGCAGTCAACATACTTGTCCTGAAACTGTTTTCAGTTGTACGATCATCGGCTCCAGTGATGACAACTTGAAGGGTGACGTTGTACAAAGTACCAGGGATGAGGTTGGTAAACAGCAGCACTGGTTCCTCACCAACAAGCCTCTGAGCAGCCTGCCGAGTTCAGGAAAACAACAACATTGTGGGAGCTTGCTTTGAAAAATGGCAGTAAAATGAAGACGACAGACAGTAGACTTCCTTCAAGGTGCAAGGCTATGCACAGGGCGGTCTCTTCAGGCATGCAGTAATGCCAGTTGTCCTTCTGTCAGACTTAGGCAGAGACCGTGTAGAAATCTGGAACATTGATTACTTTGCATTCATGAATACCCCAGACAGTCTCCCTAATCAACAACGTGCAACTGGATCGTGTATTAACATTTGATAATGCCCACTGAGAAGTGATAATGCCCACTGGCACCTGGATATGAGACAGTTTAATCGATTCTGATTGGTCAAGAGTCTGTGTGCGTGCGGCTTGCCCCGCACACGCCAAGTCCATATAAGGAGATCCTTTTGGACACATTGCACAAGAAATATACTATAAAATGGACGTGAGTGTTCGGAAAAAGGAAAGTAAGATTCTGGAACAAAATTCTTGGGAACTCATCGTATAATGACTTTTTTCGACCCTCTGAGTAGAAAAGGTATTTACATAGTAAATATGTGCTTGGCCGGTCTCAAACGTTACAGCTCAGGAGACGGAACACTGATAATACCCTCCCCAGTGGCTCGGGCATTAGTCACGTCCATTCTCCTGAGCCGGTCTTAAACGTGCGTTTAAGACCAACCAAGCACATATTCATTAATAAAACACAGCATTTATGCCAACGTGAATAATCCTGTTCTACCTCCAAAGTTAAAACAAACTTAAACATCACACTTAACACTAGGTGCACTACACCTGCATACTGGCAATCAAAGGTTGAAGTATTACAATGCGTGACCCCACCATCCTCAAACCAGGCTGAAGTTGGTATTTGTGATGTTGGACAATTCCTCTCTGTCAGCTTTTTTTACACTTCAAAGTGATCCATATTAAATCCATGTCTGCAGAAAGCTTCTTAAGGGTAGCAATAGCTGTCAAATTCCCATGAAAATCAAAACCAGTCTGTGAACAGTGGAAGTTCCACTATTTCAGGGTTATGAAGTTACCTACTTCAGCCTGGTTTGGGGATGGTGGGTCACATATGTAATAGCGAAGCAACTTCAATACAGATCAATATCCGATAAACAACCCGAAAAGTGAAAGAGCAACAACACCTAACCCCAAAGCTTGAGGTATCATTGAGCAAGTTTCATCAGGGGCATAAACTGCTTGACACTGAGGGGATCAAGATGAATTAACAGCAGCTGAGGGGTCTTGTTTTTTTTAATTCTTACTAGTAAAAAGAAGAGAAGAGGACCTAAGCAGCTATGAATTCATTGTCGTTCCATGAAGCATCAAGCAGCTCTATACCATTGTATTTCATCATGATCCCTCATAGCTGTCCTTGTAAACAAATCTAGCTGAACATTTGCAGGGGAAATTTGTACAAAAAGTCCAGGTATTTTGTTCCTTACTACATTTAACTGTTTAAGCAATCATCACCATGGAAGAGAAAGCATCTATTCTTGCCAACATTTCAGGGATACCAGACACTTTCTTGCCCAGAGTAAGTCCAGAGAAGACCCACCATACCTTGGTAAGGCTTGGCATAAACAATTTACATCCTGCTTTTTCCTGCAATTTGAATCCTATTTTAGTTTCACACAAACTCACCCTGATGTTATTGTCATCTCCAGGATTCAAGATGACGGAGTATCGCTCGGCATTGGGGTCGCTAGTTTCTCCCCACAGGACCTCCACGGATGTCTCCTCAATGTTACGGAAGGACAACTGTTCCGGAGCTAGGGCAGCTAACAAAGTAAATAAACACTGCCGTCAGTTGCTAGGTTGGGTGGGTGGGACTTTTGCAATGGGAGTCAGACTTGAAATGAATGACTGAGGACGAGAGTCGTTCACTTACTGGTACTTCCCGTTCCCTGGACTGGCTCACTTTTCTCTGTGATACCATCGATGCTGGCGACAGCAACAACGTCAATGAGATAGGCAGTGCCCGGGTTGAGGCCACTGACTGTGAAGGGCAGCATTTCACTCGGCAGGATCCTACCCCGATAGATGCTGGGTGCATCGGCCCTCCTCTTGGAGTAGACCTCATAGTAGGTGATGTTGCTGGATGACGCAGTCCAGCTGACGTCCAGAGATAGGGTTGTTGGGTTAACCACAATCACACCAGTAACTGGATACGGACCTACAGATGAGAAGACAAACCGTGTCTCAACTTGCTGTGATGACAATGGTATGCAGCATCTTCCCAATGTCATGATGCAAGCAAATCCTGTCCCATTTAAACCTAAAATGTCAAACCGGTGCTATTTGTAACTTCCATGGGTTTAAAGAAGACACTGCTTTTTATTTGATCTTATTTGCTTTGGGCAACTCAAAGATATGACCACATAAACACAAGCACAAAATTGAGCTGATGTCCTTTTTCCGTGATAAAAGGTTACACCTCAGTATGCTTAAATGCTAGTGTTGTCAGCGTCTGCTTGAAAATCAAATCTAAATGTGGGATGTGTGTCTTGTGATTTAGGTCTTGTGGTCAGACTACAAAATGGAACGAGGTGAAATGTAATGCTTACTGGTCAAGTGTCTGGTGGATCTCTGTATGTTGGAGCCCACCAGCAAGACACTGACGTCGTACAGCGTGGCCGACTGTAGGCCGGTCAGTTCCACACGCAGGTCCGGATCAGTTGGGTAGATGGATGCCCGGGCAGCTTCCACGCCATTCTGATCAGTGGCGGTCACTCGATAGGAGGTGAACGCAGTGGACTGGTCAGCCCGACCAACGGTCAGTGTGATAGAGGTGGGTGTGGAGTCTAGGATGATAATTTCTCCCACGGTGGCTTGGACTACAGAACCGAGAAAAATAATTCCAGAAGAATGTAATTACAAAATCCTGCAAGAACTACTTCCATCTGCAGTGGTTAAGGTTATTCTTGCCATGCATCTGACCAAAAAGAAGCACAGGATGTTCAAAATCTTCTGCTGGAAGCAACTCCTGATCCAAAAGAACCTCTTCACGAGGGAAGCCATTTTTTATCATGGTCCCTGAATCTGTTTTTATGAATTTTAAACTGTTGATATAGATGGCACCGGACTATTTCATGATTGTTTTATTCAATGCCTCAATTTGAAATTTCAAAATCTTGCCTGAAACTAAGGCTTTTTTATCACCAGTCTTAGATTATTTATCAAAGTTGACAGGTAACCATTTTGAATTGAGGTTCATTTTGTCGCTTTCACCTCTACTCTCAAGTTCCAGAGCCAACAAGTTAATCCCGCTTTCAATTTCTCTGTGGCCGACCCATGAGTAAAGTGTATTTAAAGCTCGCGATGCTAGAAGCACAATGGACTTCCAGGGACTTATGGTGGTCTTACAGGGGCTTATGGTGGACTTCCAGGGACTTATGGTGGTCATACAAGGGCTTATGATGAACTTCCAGGGACCTATGATGGACTTATGCATAAACAGCTCTTCATTGTTACAAACAGCCGGAGTCCAAACTATAGCTTCAGTCTCTCTAGTAATGAGCCAGACAACCACCAATGATTTGTTGCCCTCATGACCCAAGGTCAACTTCATTTCAATATTCAAACACGTCCACACATGGTTTATATCCTACAATTTATGTGTATTCAAACTTACACCAATGGGACCACAGGGAAGGAAGACGTGTCAAAGTGCTTGTAATTTAAGAACGGAGGGCATGTGCCCTGTATCAACCACTGACAATTTAAGAAGCAGGGAAGGTCTTGCCCTTCAGCATTCTGAGGTGGAAAACACCCTGGGAATTAGTCTGAGAAATGTACTGTGTTCCAAATGGAGCAGTTGAAAAGGGCCAGGAACCATATGAGTTTTTAGGACAATCCCTATCAGGTGCAACTATCTACAGAGAGAAGTTTTCCCACAGAGAGGTTATCCACAGAAATGTCTACCAATTGGTAATGGTATCAGGTATTCCAAGGTGAAATAAGTCCACCATAAGTCTCTTGAAGTCCATCATAAGCTCCTGCAAGTCCATCATAAGCCCCTGCATGCAAGTCCATCAAAAGCCCCTGGAAGTCCATCATAAGCCCCTGTCAGTCCAACATAAGCCCCTGTAAATCCATCACAAGTCATTGAGCTTGAAGCCAAGTCACAAACTATTCAAATGAACCATGACAAACACATTTCTTTGCCGTTCATTCTCCTACTTACGACTGGTCTTCTGAGAGGACTTGTGAAGGAACCTGTGATGGACTTGCTAGCCACTAGCAACAAACTACATACGACATGCTTTACACTCAGCTTGACTATTCACCTGTTCTTGCGGTCACCCGAGCTGGTTCACTTTCCCCAGCCAAGGTAGAGTGTGAGGTCAGCTGGAAGGTGTACTCGGTGTCTGGGTTCAGCTCAGTCACCGTGTAGGATGTGCTGTCTGGCTCCAGGATGATGGGTAGGGAGATGATGGAGGGGAAGTAAGACAGGAAGAAAGCTTCTGGGTCTCCAAGGACAGGCACATTCCATGTGAGAGCAACCGAGGACGTCGTGATGACTCCAGATCGCAGTTGAGTTGGAGGGAGCAATTCTGGTAACAGAAACATAGGCAGAGGTAAAAAATGAACTTTGCGTGAATTGTTCACAGATAACAAGGGGAAAAGGGTTCAAGGTCAAGGATGACTGGTGAAATCCTGACAGTATTTCTTGTAACTTTCCAGACAAGAATCTTACTGGTGGTTTTTGTCACTGAATCCAGCTGCACGTCCTGGTTGCCAGTCGTGGTTATGGATAGGTTAAACATGTACATCGCCCCCGGTAAAAGGTTGGTGATGGTGACATTCAGGTTGGATTTGGGTACAAACTGCACGTCTTGCTGGGGAAGTCCCGGGGCTGGACTGATCCTAATGATGTATCCACTGAAGTCATCCGTGGTAGGTTGGGACCAGACCAGGGTCACTCCCGTTGCTGTGCAGGACTGAACAGCCAGCGATGCTACTCCCAAGATATCTGATAGTATCAAAACATACAAAGGAGTGTTCAGTCAAAAGCATACAGACTTCAATGCACAAGGTAGTAAATTATCTATTTACAAAAATTGTGATAAACTATCCTGCTAAAGAACATTCGGATGAAGTTCCCTTGACAAGCAATGTTGAAATTACTGGCCACGCAGGGAACAACGGATCACATAATGATTCCACTCCAGTGTCCACTTAGGGAGTCTTTTACATTTCCAGATATTGGTTGACTTTTATAACTTAAGGATGATACAGTCAGTGGTCTGAGTTAATTTTCTAATGGAGTTTAAGTGTTATTAGTTCTAACACCGTCAGTTTGCTTTAAAAATGTGACAAGGTTATTTGAAATCTGAATTTATCAGTGGAACATTTCAGTCGCATCTATGGAAAAATTCACACTAATATGAGTAAAAACGTGTATACTAGCAATTTTCAGGGACTGTGGTGTGCCGTACTTCAAGCTTGAAAAAGCCTAAAATAAATACCTGTGGTAACATTCTGTTCTCTTGGCTCACTGGTAACCGTTGTCTCACCAGATCCAGCAGTGTTAGTCACTCTGACTCTGTACTGTGTTGCAGGTAGGAGGTCAGGGATGGTGAACTGACGGGTACCAGTGATATCTGGGTCAGGTTGCAGTCGCTGGACCAGTCTGGGCATTTCCTCGCCAGGCCCGGCCAGGTAGATGTCCGAAACAAGGTGGGGTTGGGAACTCCAGGTCAGATCCAAGGAAGTTGGGTTGGGAGACACAGTTAGTGCAGGTTGTGAAGGAACTTAGTGCACAAACATAAAAGAACAGTCATCAATGAGGGTGAAGTTTGAGCGTGACTAAAATGAACCATAGTCCAACCAATGCTGCCCATGCAATGGATGGCTTGGGACTAATCAACCCTTTTGAAACCACACCCTTGGGCACGGTTGTACCACAGCTTCTTCATAGCTGATTTTTATCAGTATGGAGGGAACCATATGCATGACAATTATTGTAAGAGACATCAGTGACCGTGTACGTTCTGCGAGTTGCTGCCAATAGCAAAATTTGTGTGTTGAAGAGAGTGTACAAAACAGTTTGACTAGGGTCGTTCCAGCATAACTGTATTGCATGTGTGCATTGTTAAAATGCATTTTAGTCAAAAGCTGAATAATGTTCAGGCCTGAATTTGCCCTGAGCCTCAAACAATATGATACACTCACACTGGTGGAAAGCCAACTGGATATATCATTTGTTTCCCTGAGGACACACAAATTAATGTTTATTGATCCGTTCACGGTCTGTGTAATTGTGTCTTCTACAACAAGTGTGTTTTTATTTAAATTCACAATTAGTTGTCATTTATGAAAGAATGATCCATAGATAACATATACATTCAGTGTTTTCTTGAACAAAAATACAAGTCCAGAATGCTGGTGTTTGGCCAAAGCATGTTTTGCAAAAAGTCTCATACGTAAAAACCTATCGAATTAATTTTAACAGTCAGTGTGACTCTCTCAAACAAAAAACAATAATCGCCACAACTAACTTCATTTGAAAGCAACAGAACATTTGATTCCATCTATTATTACAAAACTTAATGTCAAAATTAAATGTAGCATCATTACCAGTGTAGGCAGTTGTTGTGCCGACTGGTTCCCCGTCAAAAGCAATGCGCAGTAGGGCAGTATACTTGTTAGCTGGTACCAGGCCAGTGAAGGTGTATTCACGAGGCTGTGTACTGAGGAACTGTTGCTGTGTGAAACCAGCAGGACTTGGCAAGATGTCAAGATAGTAAATGGATGCGCCCTGACAGATACCCCACTCCACCGAGAGAGTGACAGTTGTGACGGACACAGTGAGTATATCACACTCGCCAATGTCACCTGGTAGGGGGAAAAAAGACATTAATATCTTCCATGGTAAAACACACTCGCTAATATCACCTGGTAGGGGAACAAGAGACATCATTTTCTTCCATCAATTCAACTGGCCCCTTCTTTAAACACGTTGTTCACATTTTTACAAGGTGCTGAAATTATCTTGATCTGTTCAGCAATCAGTCGCCCAAAATTCTCAGTTTGAGAATTACAAAAATAGTTCCAACATTGAGAGGAATCAATCAGTGATTGGAAGTGGATGTTACAGTTGCAAAAACTGTGATGTACTCTAGGGGATAATCAGAACCAATTTTTGGGGGGCAGGGAATAATTTGAAAATTTCCTAATGCATGCTTTTATAAAGTACCAAAGCAAAAACATCATGCTCTGATTTATGTGTGTAAAACGCACCACCACGAGGACCAGCGCATGAACCAACACACAAGCACGTACTCCATTTGTTTGCACTATGTTTCACAATTCAAATGACGTCATGCTTCAGTTCTCTGTAACTTTGTGGGGTGAGTCAACATTTTGGGGCTTCAGAATGAAGGGAAATGAAAAGAAACTTTGCTGGGGGTACCCTGAAACGTACCCCCCCTCCCCAGTACACCAATGGATGTACTGAACCACAACATGGGTGAGGGTTTGTACTCAATTCTACTTACTCGTGGCTCTTGTGATTTCTCGCGGGTCGCTCTCAGACAGACTGCCTACCATGCCACTCTCTGTAGTCACGCCGATGACGTAGCTGGTCGCCGGCTGTAGGTCTTCCACAGTGAACTGGGTCTGGGTGCGGGGCACCACGCCGGCCAGCTGTGGCGTGGCACCGGGTGTGCCTTCCTCCCGGACGTAGATGCGGTAGACGTTGAAGGTGCCACTTGCTGGCTGCCAGGAGATTTGGATGGACAGGGAGTCCACACCGACGACGGATACAGTACCTGGCTGGTTGGGCTCTGTCAGGCCAAGAAAAGAGTTACACCCTTAACAACAGAATGCAGATGAATCAGACTGTTCCTGACTTATGATGGAATTTTGCGTTGGCTGATAGAGAATTCCGTATTTTGCTGTAATATCAAGGTAATTTAATACATCAGGGGGTGATCAGTCTGTAATGTGACTGAACATGAACTTCAAACTCCAACATAAATTGTTGTTTTCACTGCTTGCTTGATACAAATGGATTGAAGAAAGGTTTCACTAGATATGGCAGAAATGAGAGGAAAGATAGAGTAATGAAGTGTTTCACAGGCCTGCTGAACAGGGATAAAAACAAATGCAACACCTTAAACAACTTCTCCATACAAAGTATGCTTCACAAATTCAACCATTACTAAAAAAAAAAATTGGGGGGCCAACCATGAACAAGGAATAAAATTTTGTCAGAAATTCAGAGGATGAAGCTTACTTGTGCGCTGTGTGATGGACCTGGTGACAAGAGGATCCGTTCCAACGAAGAAAACCATGATGCGATACTCGACACCAGGAGACAGACCTTGGAAGTTATACGCAAACGGGCCACTGGGACCAATAGTATTGGTCTGTAGAGGGTTTACCGCCGACGGTTGGCTTATCTCAACCCGGTAGGATACTGGCACCTCTGCCATGGTCCAGCTGACAGAGATGCTGGTAGCGGTCACTTCGGTGACGTTGATTTCACCTGGCAGCCCATCACCTGGATTCGGGGAAATAAAGTTGACGCTTTAGAGAAAGAAGTCCAAAGTTTTGAAGTAGAAAAGATTCAACTGCCAAAAAAAAAAAGTTTTATAATTCTGTTTGGCAGAACACTGGTACGGTGTTCCAAAGGTTGCAGGTGCAAATCCTGCCCCGGTCAATTTCTTTTTTCATTTATATAAAGTTACTTTAGTCGGGCTCTGAAAACCATCAGCCAAATCTGAAGTCCTGGTACTATTAAGTGCAGTTCCTCTCCAACATGACATGTGAAGAGATGACTGGCCATTTGAAATAGACAGCAGTAATTAATGGTGACAATGACGCCGATGGCATTGATGAATAAAACCCTCATTGCTTCAGGGAGACATTTCCACACTCATGACACTCTTGAGCTCTAAAATGACACAGCCAACCAAGCTTTCCACATGACCTTAAACTGTCAAACTATTCAACAAAAACACCAGAGTATGTTTTCTTTTTAGTACCAAATATGCCGGGAGACCCTGAAATGTCTCCCTGCTGTTGAATCACTTGGTTGTGGCTTGATATTACTTACGACTCTAGTGGAAGTGGTTGCGGCCAATTCCCATAGACTTGTGTGTAATTTCAAGCCACCGGCAAGTGATTCGGACACAGCCATATGTACTACAAAGTGCCCTCCTAACAGCAAACTGAGTAGCGTAATGGTAAGAATGTTGATGGTAGTGAGAGTAGCCGCGAGTGTTCAAATCATAACATCTCACCCAGACGCAGGAATCGTGTGACTTTGTTGCTCTGCACACGGCTGTCATTAACCCCGGCATAGGTGGAAACACTGATTGTGTATTCAGTGGACGGATTCAAAGACATCAGCTGCGCAGAGTTCTCCCCGTTGACCTCAGTGGCAGGCAAGCCATCTGGTACATAGCAGATCAGATACTGATGGGGAGGGTTGACCTCGCCCCAGCCTAGGGTCACACTGGTACTGTCTTCTCCACGGCCCAAAAAGTACAGTCCATCGGGCGCCTGAGGTTCTGTGAGATCAAGAGCGGAAAGAATGGGTCTTCATCAAAGTGCTTTACCAAGAACTTGTGAATCCACATTACAGTAGGTGTTGTTTATGATAAAAAAAAGTACATCGTTGTCACAGTTTGATTTCATTTAAGAGATTCTTGTTTTATTATAGAAATGTGCCGTGTTTTGTTAACTTAAAATTGTGCTAAATTTCATCGTGTTTGGTCCTATATTTTCTCTGAGTCGTTCTTTTCAGAGTTTTGGTTCAAAGGTACCATTTCCAAGTCCTTATAGGAGGACTGGTGACAATCATATTGTCTACTTAGTTGCTTACATGCCCGAACCCGAAACCAACATTTCAAAGTTTCTGTGTTACTTATTTTCATTACTATTTTGTACTTTTAACTGTTGAAACAAAAACTGATAAAAAAATCCTTAAAATCCACAATGCATATTTCTGGACACCAGAAAGGGGGGGAGAGGGGATGATCCATAGCCCATCGCCCCCAGCCAAAAAGGGGAGAGTGGGATATGTATATCCTACTCCTTCTCAATTTATGCACGTGATTTAGACAAGAGACAGCACCTATTACAAGTTGTGCACATGGGTGATGGGGCAAGTCCACAGTCAGAGAGGCATTGATACTGCAGTACAAAGCTGCTATAACAAACATGACCGGATCCACGCAAAATGTTTGATATAGTGGTGTTCAGTACACAATACCAAGATTTACTAGCAGAAGATTTTGATGGGAATTGTGCTAGACAAACTTGGCTGGGAATCAGTCGTGTGAGGTATACAGTGGGTGGCATTTTAACCAGTAACCTGTTGTTGCTTAGCAACTAGTTTGAAATGCTAAGCAACCGTTTGGGAGTGGCACCCATGGCATTGAAGTTGCTTGTGGCTGTGGTTCTGTACTCACTGGTGTACTGGTTCAAGGTTCTGCTAGCCAGACTGCCTCCTACAGGCTGCACTGTGATTGTGTACTCAGTGGCCGGAACCAGACTCGGCCCAATCACCAACGACGAGGTGCTTTTGGGGACATTCTGGTTGAACACCAGGGTGTTGGATGGATCGTAGGCCAAGATGGCATAGTTGGTGAAATCCCCAATAAACTCTCCCCACAGGATACGGATAGATGTCTCTGTGACCTCATCCACGTATACTTGACTCAGGTTGAGAATAGCTGGGTAGGAAATTAAGAACCACCGTATTTTTAACACTGTGTCAATTTCTAGCGACGGTTCTTTTTAAACAAAAATGCAGTCAACTTCCACAGATTTGCAAAAAAATAACATTATGTCTATGGGTCATCCAAGCATGATATAAGACTTACAGGTTGTGATGGTTCTAGTGACTGCCTGTGATGAAGTCAAGCGCCCTGACCTGAGAACAATGGTAATGTCATAGATACAGCCAGGTTCCAGACCAGTTATTACCACCTGCGGGCAGGCATCAGGCCCCAGAGTTATCATCACAGGCTGTGAATTTCCTGATTGAAAAGGTAGAAATTTTCGTTTTAGTGTTATGAGTTTACATTGGATGCTTTACGCATGATCATGTTGACCACAGTTCCTAAGCTCACTTGAGTAGGGAATCGAACCTTACTTCTTACTTGTGCAGGTGTCTCATCAAGCTTGCTGTGGTCAGCTGACCACCTTGACTCAGATAAGCAGAGGGTGTCGGCCCTGAGTTAAAGTGACCCTCACCGACGAAAGAGTGACAGACTGGTACAAAGTTTTCCAACCAGGTTCTTGCACACATTCGGCATACATGTGAAGACCATACATTCCAGAAAAACTTCACTGTGCGCACTCAACGTGCTCTGCGTCAAACGCGCATAACCTTGCAAGCCTATGCAGTGAGTTCATACCAAATTTCAGTTAAAAAACATGCCCTCTTTGTCGCTCAGAGCGGATAACTAGCAAACATTTTAATGACGATTAGCAAAGTAAAAGTTACTTTGACAAGAGTGTTTGAGTGGATTGACACCTGTTCTAAGGTGGGAGCGGACTAAGTTGATGTGATTTCAGTTTTTTTTTCCAACTCAGTTCACTGAAACCTTTATTTCTCTGCAACCTCCAAGTTAAATTAGACACCCCAAGCATGCACATACAGAGAAAGCAAAGAAAAAAACTTGTGTACGAGAAAAGTGACACAGAAAAACACAGACACAGCAATGAACAATAAAGTAGCCATAAAAAGTCAAGGCTTCACTATGCCACAACTCATTACGTCAAATCAATACGGGCAATTCACAAGAGCGTGCCTCCAAGTGTTTGCAACATGTTGACCAATCGCAATGCACAAAATCTGTCGACCCAATGCGAAAAGGAGAGGGTCCACAGATTTCGCGCGTTGTAATTGGTCAATGCATTGCAAACTCTTGGAGGCGCACTTTTGTGAATCGACCATATTGGCAGTGCTTTTAGTTACATTTAGGTAGAGACTTCATTGAGAGAAATGTCTGGCCTGTCAAATACACATATCTCATTATAAATCGTTAAATAAAAAACAGTTTCCAGAAGTAAGCAGATGACGAAGATGGAATAATGGCACCTGAATGTTAATTACCTGCACCCGCTCCGGAAGTAACAGGTGTCAGAGTAGCAGCGAGGTCGTTAAAGACGCCTGGGGAAAACGGTGACAAGTTGAGGACAATTTTGCTGGGTGAGACGATCTGCTCCCGTATAGTTGGGGCCGCAGGAGCTGAGAAAAAAACAAAATGGACAGAAACTGGGTGACAACCCCAATCTTCTCATTCCTGGTAACAGGACACTACTGATCAAGTTAGAAAAAGGACCTTGGTATCAGCATACCAACCAGTAGCTACATAATGGTTGGATACCATGTTTAGGTGAATTATTGAAGCGGGTCATGGGTCATTTGAGCTAATCAGTGTGCATGGTGATCATTGGCCCTCTTAGCACGGCCACATGCTAACTCATGCACACTGAGCTTGTGTTCCAGCAGGTGCTTCTATATCCAATGACCACATGACTTTGAAATATCACACTGGCTTATTGTACAGAGTCAAGTGCAGAGGGAGAAAAAAAAATCCTCGTCACATATCTTGCCTAAGGACACAAGATCCATGACCCACTGCATATGTCAGAACCCTCAGATAAATCCCTAAGAAGACAAGAGTCTTACAACGTTACAACTTGACCATGAGAACTTTCACACTGTCTTACATTTACATGCATCAACACCTTTAGAAAGTGTTGATAGTGGGACACATGACTCACCCAGTATGTAAGTAGCAGAAGCGACAAGCTGCCTGTTGACGGAGTTGCTTGAAACCACGTACAGTCGGACCACATACTTCCGTCCAGGGGTAAGGTCATTCAGTTGAACACTCTTCCCTACAACTGGCCCTTGACTGCCATCAGGCGGAGTGTGGGTGACTTCATAACGGTCAAAGTTACTGCCAGGGTTGTAGTTAGGCCAGCCAACTTGGACGTTACGATTGTTCAACCTGGTAAACTGGAGGATCTCATTGTCTGCAAATAATGATTATAAATTAAAAATTGCAAGTAAAGCATGCAAATGGATGGACACTCAACTGGTATAGGGGTAAGCTATTTGCAAGTAAAATTAAGCATTTGGAGTTTATTTGCTCAAAAATTTACTTCTTTCAAAATTTTGACTTTAAAATTGTTGGTTGATTCTATTTTATTTATTTCCCAATCAGGGTTGAAAAGGTACTGATCTCCCATAGGCCCAGTGAAAAGTACACTTAAACATGATTTAAGAGTTAATGAAAGAAATATACATATGGAATGAAATGTAAGTACTTTTGTAGTACAGGAGAGATCAATATTATTGGGAAATTAATTGAGACTTGATAGAAAAAGTAAATAGGTCAGGAGTCAAATAGTCACCCACAATCAGTTAATTCTTGTCAGCGACAATTAGTTATAGGCAATTAAATTTGTGCCAAACCTGAAACTGTACATAAGTCACTTTAGCAGTTGTAGTGTACAACTGATACAGTGGTTTGGACCATTATGGGCATGCTTAACAGCGGGGTGAAATGGAATATTGGCATCGCACCTGTCCTGATGACTCGCTGAGCAGGCTGACTTCTCACTCCGTCTCCAACAACTGTGTAGACACGGACAGTGTAGTCAGTGCCGGGTGTCAGCTCGTCAATCATTGAGCGGATGTCGGTCCGCGGCAGGGTCTCAAACAGCTCTTCGGGGCTGGAGCCAGTGAAGAAGTACACCTGGTATCTGTCGAAGGCCCCCGAGGCCGAGCCCCACTCAAAGGTGATCAGGGTTTGAGTGGTGCTGACCTCCATGAGGCTCGGTGGTGCATTAGGCCCTGTTGACAAGAATTCAAGGTTGGATGTCTTGAGTGGATGTTGTTGATGTGTTGAATTGGTTGTGGACATGGTGGATATAGCTGACACAGCAAACAGGTTTAAATGTACAGTAGAACAATGCATTGAGAATCTTAATATTCTAAGCTTTGTGGACAAACTGGTGGATGTGTGGATTGTGTTCCCTTGCAGAGGTGGGATAGCAGCATATAATAGATGTTGAGGATGTTTTTGGGCACGCTTAATTCTGTGACTTGTAGGTTGTGTCCAAAAGTATGAAAACACTGATGCCAAAGGTGTAAATGAACTTTGCTCGTCAGAAGGAAATAGCCACGGTGTACCTTTTGCATTAAAGTTAGAAGAAGAAGTTCAAATTTTTGAATGCCTTGGCTACCTGTAGGTGGCATAACAAGGACCATGAGAGCAAAACATTTACACCTGCACTCAGTGGATGCAGTGGATATCAACTGAACTTTCACTGATACTGTGACCAAGTGAATGTAGTGGATACCAGACTTCATCACAGATTGTCATGGCATACTGTGGATGACATGAATGTTGATAAATTTCAAGTTGTGGAACTCACTGGTGTATTGTTGGACCGCCGTGTTCGGCATGGTGGTGCCGGTTATCTGGAGCAGGATCCTGTACAATGTCCCAGGGGTGAGGTTGGTGAAGTTGGCCGTGGGGTTGCCTCCAATGGGGACCGACAGCACCCGCAGCTGGCCACCTTGGACAGGCACTGCGCTGATGAAATAACCCGTGCCAATGGGACTGGCTCCCCAAGTGATCGTGATAGTGGTGGCGGTGAAGTCATCCACAATGATCTCCCCAGGTGGGGCAGTAGCTGTAAGGAGGCCCAACAAAACGGGCAAACTGATAACTTGAACTTGACTTTGAACCAGTCCAGCAAAGTCAACGAGGGAATGCGGAAATTTGTCAACTGACAGTTGTCTCAAAACTTACTGGTACCACTTTAAAATGCCAACCAGTGTTTCTCAGCAAACCTTCAACAATATTTCTCAGAACAAATGGCCATAAACTTCCATGAGAACAGGTGAAAACTGAAAAACAATTTTTTCAGTGTTACATACAACTGCTGGAAAACTATTTGCAACAAGCAAACCAAACTTGAGGCAGTCATAGTAGTTACATAAAAGTTATGCCAATTTGACTGAAATACAAAAGTTTATATTGCTAAAAAGTGTAGTTTGAAGCAGGAGTTCCTGTCTTTCCAAGACAATTTAAGGTTCAGGAATGGTTCTGCGGCAGTCCAAAAACTAAGGTCAAGAAGCAGGGACAGGTTTCTTACAAGGTTATAAGAATGAGAGAATGATTTAAACTTTGAACACTTTTCTGACTAGTGGTATTCTTGCAGGCATTTTTTCTGTCTGCTGATTCTACAATTTTATGAAGATCAGTGATGAAGTTCTTGCAATCACCCATTTTTCTGAAGTCTCCGTAAACTGTAGCTTTCCCCACTGATGTGCTTTGTGCACATGGCCAACTCACGTGAGGCCACGAACTATAAATGACGTAATCACAAAACCTTATGTCACACTGAGGTGAAACTTCACAGATGTACTTATAATGAATGCCTTTACACGCTTGCCACGTTTCAAAACAATTAGGCATGGGACAGCAGAGATCCTAGGCCTGAAAATCTCAGCCCTGTTAGGGTTTTGAAAGTTTCATACCTGTGAAAGCCGACAGCATCCGTGGTTCACTCTTCTGATTTCCACTCACTGTCACCACCGATATGGTGTACTCCGTGGCTGGCTCCAAACCAGTCAGACTGGCATCAAACTGGGTGGCTTGAGTCAGGGTACCATCTGAAGGACTGTAGGTGACCTCCATGCTGTCCCATATTGTGCCCTCCGGCTGGCACCAGGAGAAGTCCAGCCGATGAGCTGTGCTGAGATCCAGTGTGATCTCACAAGTGGGAAGCGGCACTGCAAGAAGAGCCAGAAACCAGTCAACAGTGTTGGCAGAGACACAACGCTGCGGCCAGCGACAATTCTCAATTCTCAACAATTGTAGTATGCAATTTTTGATAAACGGTGAAATATTCAAATATCAAGCAAAGCCCTGCCACTGTCGGCCATGTAACCTCCTCCAAACCAAGATGACCTTGTCATATGGGTTTTTCCATGATTCACTCCTACATAATTTAAACCATCCTTGATTCTACATTATCATCCTTAAATTTAATATTCCAA
This sequence comes from Acanthaster planci, assembly GCF_001949145.1. Next base: position 3,276,983 of record NW_019091360.1, read on the forward strand.
AAAGAAAGTAAAGTCATTCAGTTCAATTCTTTATTTCATGTCAAGGGTGGAGTTTGGTGTTGATTCACAGGGATACAGTGCAGATGGCGAGATCCTTGTTTCTGCAAAAACATGGAAATTTACGATTCAAACTTGATTCAATGACCAGTAGTTTTCAAGTACTTGTCACAGAGTTAAGCGCAAGGAAAGTATTTGTCCAATGTTTTTGATTGCTGTTTTAAGCTAGCCCTAACCCGCCTCAATCCTCCAAAATCCTTTAGGCAGTTTTGGAGGATTGAGGATGAATGGCAAAAGTGTATGCCTGAATTGTGAAGGATGCCATGCTTGAAGGTTATGGGTTGGACCTTGTGTTGTTTATGCTTAAGTCATGCATAAATTTAGCCCGGCATTACTTTGAAATCAACCACACTGCTCCAGGAAGCCATTTGCACTGCCTCAACATAATGACTGGAATTACAGGAGGATTTTAACGATTGAGGAGCTGGGTACCTCCCGTTTTTGAGAAATAGTGTAAAGATCTGAGGAGTTTGGAGGATTGAGGATGAATGCAATTGTTGGACTAGGGCCACTGGAGGATTTGTGAGGCTTGAGGATGTGCCCCAGCAAAAGGCCCTGGTGGGTTTTAAACACTTGTGAAACCAAGTGTGGGTGATTTTAATATCCACCTGTGTTGGTTGTGAGAGTGGACACTTGGAATCCACTGTACCGCAGGTTTATCGTGACTTGCTGTCCTGGCATGAGCTGGGAGACAGCTCCTGAGTTAAGTTCATTGGATCGCATTCCATCTGTAGACGTCAAGCTGTAGGAAGCAGAGGTGGCTCCGGCCCTTGGAACCCAGGCCACCCCAACGAGTGTCGTCTCTACGTTTGTCACGTACAGCTCCTCTTGGCCGGTTGCCACTGTGGGGTTATGAGGTGCCAAGAAAGATTCAGTGTTGCAGAAGCAGGAAGTAGTGGATTTAAGTACCACTCCGGTTTAATAATTAATAAAATTGTCACATAAATGGGGAATGGGCCGATCCCTGACTATGTGGTGTTTCAGGTTTAATGGCTCCTTACTAGCGCCCCTGAACAAAGATATTGATAAATGGGAAGAGCCACCAACACAGGGCTGGATAGCTTAGTTGGTAGAGCATCAGTACGGTGTTCCGGGGGTTGCAGGTTCAAATCCTGCTCCAGTCAATTTTTTATCTTTATGATCAAAATAGAAAGAGATGGATACGAAGCTTGAATAAACCAGTCAACAATGATTCAGCTCACTTCATAACAATTGCACATCAAATCTAAAGGGTCCATGCAATGCATCTCTATAATACAACCCTGGAAAATGTTTGCGTTTCAATTTATCTTATTTTACAGTTTCGCTTTACTATTACCAAGAGGTATTGCGACGTCTTTTGGGGGAGGGGTTATGGTAATACAAATTTCCATATTTATAGACTAATCCGAAGGGATGCCACACTGCGGTGGCTTGGCGCTCACACCCATAATTCCTGATCTTGAGATGCGCGCGCTTTTGGCAAATCGACACACCCTATTGGTCAATGTGGCATGTCACGTGCGCGTGCTACCTATTTACGCACGTTGTGCCACTGCAGAATGGCTTCTAATTCTGGTTCTCGAATTACACTACAAGCAAAACTTTGATGTCACCCCAGGAAGGAGTTCCACATACGCCTGTTTGAATTTGTGATATTTTGTTGTTCTAAATGTCTTTTTCCTTGGTGATTCATTGTTGTTTGAATCCTTCTTCAGAAATATTTCAGTGAGCTAATTTTGGGATCACAATTTTAAAAAAAAGCCCTATACACTGAGTGTCTTCCGCGGAATGACATCACAACAATGCCCTCAGTTGTCTGGGAAAGCTTAGACAACTTTGAATATTTGAAAAAAAAAGGTCTTTTCAATGCACTCAACCCAAAAGGAATGTCAAATGGTTCTCACACACCTTGAAAAAAAAGATACAGTTGCACAAAAAGTGTCTGTGAAAATTCACTATCAGGATCCTTTAAATGAAATTTGTGTCAGTTGAAATAAAAGTAGAAATGTGTACATCTTGAAATAGAAGCTTTGAGTGACAAGTTCAAGGCTGGAAATGCTGTTAATCATTCATCAGATGTTAGCCTAACCTGTGGTGGTGGTGGCCTGTGTAGCACTGCTGCTTCCAGTCTCGTGTGTGGCCCGCATTCGAACGCGATAGCCTGTGCCTGACATCAGGCCTGTCACCACGTACTCCCTGGTGTCTCCGGGGAGTGACGCCGTGTTGATTGCAAGGTAGGGACTGGTGTCCAAGCCGAAGCTCAGCTCAAAGTTGTCATACAGTCCACTAGCAGGAGGGTCCCAGGTGACTTTGAAAGTGGTGGTGGTCTCTTCCGAGATGGCCAGATTCACGACAGGGGCAGGATCTGGCCGTCAGAAAATGAAACACCGACAGGAAAATTGGACAACTCATAAAAAGAAATTCCATACTGTAAAAAGCTTAGAATTTCATACAGAAGCAGTTACGACAAAATCCAATAAAAAGCTTCTTTCATTTCACGCTTCCGCGTCTACAGGAGAAAGGCTTATTTAAAAAAATCTAATATGCAAGAACAAAATTTATATCCAGCACCACCAGCAAAAAAACTTACAAGGGAATTAAACGACTAACAGATCGGAGAGAATTTTTAATGCAAAATATTATGGAGACCAGCTATGTTTAGTTATAATCTTGCTGATCCTCTAACAGCCAGAAACGCGACAAGAGGAAAGCTGTGAACCATTTTTGAAAGGATCTGGGGTTTGTTTGATTCTGTAACAAATGAGCCTCTGCAAATATCAACTTCAAACTGAAGACTCACTCGTTCGAATGACGACAGAATCCTGGAAGATCTCAGTGCTGCCTTGTAGGACTTGGTAGAGCCTGATGCGATACAGGGTACCGGGCACCAAACCGACAATCGTACGGGAGTACATCCGCTCAGCGTTTGCCGATAACGTCTGTGACTGTGTTGATGAGCTTCCTTGAGGACCCCAGGTCAGACGGTAACCAGTGACACTGACGGGTACCGGGTCCTCCCAGTCGACAAAGATGAACATCGAGTCAGCTATAACATTGCTGAATCTCACAGCCGCTGAAGAATGAAATCATATGGAATACAAACAATGGAATCTGTGCACAAACCTCTATGATTTAGACCTTGAAAATGATAGGATATTTAACATTGTGGATGGATCCAGCTAGGATGTTAACACCATGCTAAATACTAATTAAAGACAAATTCTCATAGCTACATAACAACTGCCAATAACAGGCAAAATGCCACGACAGACAATCAAGGAAATTATGATGAGCGATGTCACTTGACCAAAGTATGCGAACAAAAGGGTACCTGAAACTCCAAGTATGAAATGCCTTTCAAGGTTGTATCATTTCTTGAAACTAATCGTGTGCCTCCATCGGACGTATTTAATTTACTCAGCTGTTTCGTTCAGAATGAGGGTTTCGTTTCTTAAATGGCATACCCACGTGCATGTGAGTATGGACATATTCCAACGACTCAATGCAGACAGAGGGTAACGCTGAGCATTCACTCTGCCGACTATCTGTGTCCACGTTTACATCAGTGCAGCATGAGAATGCACATCATCATGGACTATTCAGTGATGCAGTCCATATCTCTTTATGCTGATGCAAAAACGAGGCTTGAAGTAAGTCAACGACCGCTGTCAACAAATTCTACAATCTATTGAGTCACCACCAATTAGCCACCAATCTCCCGGTGAGATTCAACTCAGATTCGTAGTCAACTTCCACTGTCTTGTTCCACTGCCCCCACTGGAGGACTTACTTGTATTTCCTGTGACGCTGGCCGGATCACTGACTGTTGCTGTGGGGCCGGTCCCGCTCACAGATCGGACAGACACAGTGTACGCTGTGTTTGGCGACAAACCATCCACGATGAACTCCTGACAAGAGTACAAACAACAGAAAAAAATCATCAATTATACAAAACGAATCCTTGGACTTTTTCGTTGGTTCATCGGGTTATCTCCTATACTGCATTTGATTGAATACAGTCATTCCATCTTCGTGTATCCTTCTTGTAACATGTTCACAGGACCCATACTGGTGCTCCCTAGGCCACCCTGGGTGTCACCCGTGTCTGTCACTAGTGTTATTTCCATGTAATTTTTATCCTTATTCATTAAGAGATATAGTCTAGCCCAATAACAGCTCTTAACATGAAGTACCAATTATATTTTTTTTCTGCCATGAGATGAAATAAATGTAAATTAGTTTAGACACAAGGGTTCTATCTGTGATTGCTAGAAATTCAAAAGCAGGAATTCATATCCAAGAGTAGCCACCAGTCATTAAACTCTCTACCTGGTGCGACATCACATTGTTTTAATTATCTGTGTCGTTCACATTCTTTAAGTTCTTGCATCTTTTACGACATACCATGATGGCAATGTCTCTATTTTTGAAAGAATTGGCATCCAGGCTACTTACAACTCGAGAGGACTATGGGGATGCTGTTCTTACTACAACGATAGCCTGGGTTCTTTACAAGAGAATGAAATAGCATCCAAGATACTTGACACGTGAGAGGATTATAGGGGTGCTGTGCTTGTTTCAAGGATAGCCTGGGTTCTTTTAAGAGAATGAAATGGCATCCAAGCTACTTGAGACTCGAGAGGACTGTAGGGCTGCTGCATTGGCTGCAACGATAGCCTGGGTTCCTTACAAGAGACATCTATCAGACATGCAACTGGGACTCGGACAAAAATGAGGAAATTCCCATCTTAACAAGACTTTGTCCAGTATTTTTCAGTTTTCAGTGGTACGAGTTTGAAGTAAAAAAAGGGGAAATCAGCGGATCCGAGGAAAAGGCGCATGCCTGAAGTATTTTTAATTTGGCCTCGTCAGGTCTGCCTTACCTGTACATTGGCCGGTACCGTTCCTTTATCAGTTTCCACACCAGTAGGGGCAGTGACGCTAACCCTGTAGGATGTTAGGTCAAACGAAGCAGGTTGCCAGGTGACATGGAGGCTATTGGCGGTTGTGTCTCCTGAGACTATTGTGACCGGGCCTGGTGTCTGGGGCTCTGGATTTGACAACAGAAACAAGCACGATGTAAGCAGGCCCAAGACGGAAACAACTTAAGCCTTGTTATCCCTTGAGCCAATGCCTTCTAAAGTCCCAGACTTCCAGTGTCTCTCATCAAAAAGTTACAAGATATGGCTTGGGCAGAGCGATTTGTGCATGTACGGGCAGTTCTTGAGCAAATTGTTAGGAAACTTGATAGGTCAGGGAAACAATTGCTTTGGCAACTGTTTTAGAAACCTTGTATGATTTTTTTAGAAGTCTTGTATGCTTTCTGCCTCAAAAATCAGGCATGTTGATATTCCAGCCCTTTCCATGAGCTCGAGGTCCAAATTCCTTTGAAAATGAAATCTTCAAAGCTTGTATAAAAGTCTAAACAGAATACAAGCATAAGAGAGTGTATCCTAGCATTTGGAGGAACTAATAGGTCAATTCTTCATGAGTACTGACTTGTGCGTTGGACAACACGTCGTTCCTCTGGTCCTGGTTCTGTGTCTACAACGATGCTGTACTGTCTCCCAGGGGTCAAGCCGGTCAGTCTGAAGCGGACAGAGCTAGACTCCCCAGGGAGTACACTGGAGACAAAGACCTTGTCACCATTGGAGTTGACGGTGGAGACACGGTATCGCTCGACGTTTTGGCCGGGCGTGGCTGCCCACAGGAGCTCCAGCGAGGTGGTCTGGACATCGCTGACCAGGATATCACTCGGAGGAATGGAGTCTGCTCAATTACAATCAATTTCAAATGGAATAAGGCACTGATCAAAGTTATAGCAAACAGGGACATCAAGACAACTCAACCTCAAGATACGTCTGGCCCAACCTAACAAGCTGAGTGGCAAGTCGCCAAAACTATCTCAGAGTTGAAAGCCTTTGAAAGAATCTTTTACAACGTATATCTTGAAGAATCTTTCACATTTTTTATTATTAAACGTATTTATTTTCATTTTCATCTGGATGCCAAACTGAGTGTTAGGTCAAAACAACAAGCTCAGTTTTCCCTCTCTAATGTCAACTAAAATCGTCACATTACTGAAAAAAATATGGCCTTAAGACTTGGTGCGATCTGATCACGAGTGTTGACAAACTTGGCTAGTTTCCTTTGTTGGTAGAATGTTGGAAGCCACAGGCTTCAAATCTCAACTTAATCAATCATTTTCATTCAACCTGTTAAAAAACGTCTGTTTTGCACTGTTGTGATGATTTCTAGAATGCTCAGAGTGAAAAGAATGGTAGTATTTGACTAAGATTTGGTTAACTGGGTCTTGTCATGCCCGACTGAGTTTCATCCATGTCCTACCTGTTGTGACCGTTATCTGATCTGGCAAACTGACCAGTCTATCAGCCCCTGTCCCAACAATCGTTGCCAGCTCCACCACATAAGTGGAGAATGGGTCGAGGCCAGTTATCTCGTAGTTGTTAACCATTCCCACTTCGTCGACCAGGGTGCGGACATTGTCCGAATCCCGGTAGGCTATTTCAAACCGTTCGTAGCCACCGTTGGGAGGCTGACCGCTGATGACTACTGACAAGGTGTTGTTCATGACAGAGATAACTTGAGGACTCTCAGGCTCTGAACGACAATGAAAAAGGTTATGAATCAAATCTTTCCCACTCTGTGCAATTTTAAAGAGAGTGGAAAATTAAAAAGTTACAACTGATGTTTCTCTGGACTGTTCCCGATTATCCCCTTCAACAATGGAAAATTTAGTGCTAGGTTTTGTACAGAGCAACTTTCGTGGAAGTGTGGCTCCGTAGAATGTTTGGGGGTCACTGGAAATCACTGTTATTAAAGGCATGCAACTTGGACTTTAACAAAAAATGAGGAAATTGCAACCTTGAAGTAAAAACAAGGAAATCAGCGGATCTGAGGAAAAGTTGGATATCGCTAATAACAGCGCTATCATGTTTCTAAATTTGTTTATAAAGAAAGTGCCCTCTAATGTAATAAAATGTCTCATAACTGGAGTTCATGCTATTGCAGGAGTAAATTTTGTGAAATAACCTGCTGAGGACTTACTTGTGAACTGTAGAATAGCATTTCTTGTTCCACTGCCAGCAGACAAGATGGGCTGATTGGACACTTCATACCGGGTTCCAGACGTCAGCCCCGTGAAGGTGTGCTCCAGCTGGTCATTGGGATTGTACTGCTCCTGTTGGAGATTGCCAGATACGTCAGGTAGTTTGATGGCCACCAGGTAGGATAGGAGACTCGGGTTGACCGTCTCACCCCAACGGATCTTGATGGAAGTCTCTGTGACTTCCACGATGAAGATTTCGTTTTCACCGATTGGAACTGTGTTGAGGGATGAAAAGGCAGGACGGTAAAACAACAATCATCAGCACTGGGAATCAAATATTTCTAACTGATCCTCAGGTTAAGAAAATAAAACTATGAAAAAAACGCAAAATTACACAAAGATCTGACACACTCTGAACATCAATTACACAAATGAAACATGTCAGGGCACATCAACGACCTGAAATGATTCAAAGCAACTGAATCAAGAGATGCAGAATCCTCCTCTATGGCTACAAGTTCCATTCCCATGAGCCTGAGAAACTGTTTCTTACTGAATCCAAATTGAAACTTGCAGTTCTGGACCAAGAGAGGGCGCAATTTCCCCAGCGACGGAGGCTCCTCTGGTCGGAACTGAACTTCGCTGGTTAACGAACGACTAGAAAATGCACGCATCACGGTCGCATCGCAACCAACAAATGACCAATTCTGACCAACGCGGCTCTTTTTAACCGAAGAGGGGGTGCTTCTGCTCAAGGTGGATTGGCATGACAAAACTTCCACGGACCACAGAATATTCGCGGACCACAACTTCAGAATTCCTTGAGTATTTGGTGTGACTGGACATGCAGAGGCAATGTCACTTTTTCCATAACACAAGTACGTGTATACCAACGAGGACAGGTGAAACCACTTAAAATAATCCACCTGCAACATGCAATACTGCAGGAGCAATTTCAGTTGACCATGATGGCCTGCCACCCTACCTGTAGACCCGGCTCCACTGGCTGGCTCGCCCAGCACTTTAGTCGCCCCTACCCCCACTGTAGACCTCACAATGAAGTCATAGGTGACTCCAGAGTCTAGACCAGTCACCCTCAGCTCCCGGGTGTTACTGTCGGTGGACCCTGCAAAGCTCTCAACCTGATATGGAATGGATGCAAGCAAACATTGCAATAAGCAGCCTGTTGATGCACTGTTCACTGGTTCAGTTATCAGCAGGTCTGATGAATACAAAAACAAGATACCACAAACATTGCTTGTGTTAAAGTTAATATTGCTGTACTGTATGTTAGATGCTTCGATTTCCATTTGAATAAAGAATTTGTGCATGTTGCTTATTCTTTTGCACCTGTCTTCCTTGGACTCTGTAAGACACATCATAGCCACTGACTAATCCAACGGCTGGCTGCCACTCAATGATCAAGGAGACAGGGGTGACTTCACTGTTGGGCTTGACCCGCACATTGCTGGCAGAGTTGGGACCTGGGGAGGGCGAAGATAGAGAACGGTGAGGGTTATTGATGATGAAGCAACACTGACTAGAAAGTTAATGTGGTTATGAAGTCACGATGGTTGAAAGTCCTGCTTTATCAACTGCACAGCTTGGAAAAATGTTGAAACACTGCCACAGACCATTCTTTTGTACTGGGCCAAAAGATATCAGAGGTATTGACTATTCATTTTAGCTGTTTATATATTAAGCTTTTCTGCATGCATGTGATTGCGACCAAATACCCAATTGCTCTGCTCCACCATCAATTTTTACATTCATAGTTTGAAAGCTTTGGGCAGAGCAATGGAAGTTGTGGACTTTGCGCTGCTCCTGTGTATATTGGTGGTTTTCCTCAGCCTAGTTTCAGAATGGTGGATCATATCTAAGGTGGAGATTTTGTTTGGCATGACAACGTACGACATCTGAAAAACACTGTTCATGAGAGACAAACAAAAGTTGCAGAGGAATAATTAACTACATGTTAACAAACAAAGACTGTGAAGTGAAGAAGTGTCCAGTTTGAGAAAAGGAGCAAAAGATCAGAACTGAAAACTCTACTTCAAAATTACAGATTACGTATGATCATTTCACAAAGTAAATAGTATCCTGACTCACGTGTGCGCTGTTGTATGGTTGACGTTTGGTTCCCAGTGACTACCAGGACAGTGATGGTGTATTCGGTGCCAGGGGTCAGACCGGTCAGTGTGGCTGTGCGCTGGCTTTGACTCAATCTGTCTACTGAGCCTTGGGGCTGGACCGACGCCCCGTACAGGGCATTGGGGTCTGTCACCGCACCCCAGGCGATGGAGATGGTGGTGGTGGTGAAATCAAGAATGCCAATTTCCAGGGGGAGTAATGCAACTGAAGAGAATGAAATCAAGAAAAAAAAAACAGGTGATGGCAGGACTTGGCATACTTGATCAACTACTTCGACAACTTCCTGAGACCCAACTGTTCCTTGTGACAGATTGAGGCAGCGGGACATGCAAGTCCACAGCAATTTCCTTGTGACAGTGCACACTAAACACATCACAGGAATTTACAGGTGAGTTTTGTACTCATACCCACATTTGAGTGATTGCCGTTGCTTTTGTGCACACTCCAGGGCCACTTTTGGGTTAAAGCGCTATGGAAATTAGAATCTTGCACAATGTAAATTAATAGCAACTCTCAACATTTTGCATTCGCATAACGTCCATTTGTATCAGGATAACATTCTGAGTTATACATCAAAAGAAAGAGCCCACTTCACTCTTTCTGATCCACAGCAGAGCAAATTACTGGACATCTGGCATTATGGGCCTGTTTGTTTGACTTGTCTGAAGGCTGGTTCACTTCAAACATTCCATGGGCTTTAGAGCCAGTGTAAACATGATGAATCACTGATCAAGCTCTGGATTCGTGCTACATCCATGTCATAGGCTCTGGTGCCAGTGAACCAATGGATCACTGATCGCGATCCGCATCTGCCAAAACCAAATGCCCTGTAGGACCTGAGTCACAAATGGGTATCAATCAAATCAATGACAAGCATTACTTGTGCTTGCTTGGACTGTAGCCGCTTCGCTCTCCACAGCTGTTGAACCCCTCCCGGCTACGGTGGTCACAAACACGTTGTAGGTGGTGCCTGGCAGTAGATTCTCCACAGTGTAGGCGTTGACGTCGGCCTCCACGAACCCCAGGCTGGTCCGGGGCCCGCTCTCCCGACTGTACTCAATCTCAAACAGGTCCAGCTGGCTCAAGGGCATGTCCCACATCACGGTGACTGATGTCGGTGTGGCCTGTGGGGTGCTGACGGTCAGGTTGGCAGGGGGCAAGGGCCCTTTGACAAGGTGAAACATTAAACGTATTTAAGCAACATGAAGTACCTCTCACAAACATTACTTATCATATCTATCTCAACTGGGTTTGAATATAAGTTAAGTGTAGTTTAAAGCATTTCTTCTCTTGTATAATTTTGGTCATTACTGCCTTAAACCTTGCCAAAACAAAGCAATACAATCTTTTTATACGGCAAATATGTTTATCATATTTTTTTATTAAATACATAATGCATTACGGAGATGCATGAAGATATTCACATAAGTGAGAAACATTACTTCATTGTTACGGTGGATTGTATGAAATTGTGAATTTTGTTCCAATGGGAAAAACTTACTTGTTCTCTTAACCAGGGTACTTTGCTCGTTCTGTTCCACTATCAGGGTAATGGTGTACTCTGTGCCGGGAATGAGGTTGTTGAAGGTTACCACACGTTCATTTTCTCGGGGAACAACCACATCAGGCAAAGAACCAGGGCGGATCCGAAGGGCGTAGTTCATGAAAGAGCCACTAACGGCTCCCCAGCTGACGGTCAGGGAGGTGTTGTTAAAGTCCAGACAGATGATCACACCAGGATTCAGGGTGTCTGAAAACATTCAAATGTTGGCAAAAATTGCAAGTCGCTTTATTCTTTCTTTTTTTAATGCTTCAAAGGTGGCAATGAGTTTAAATTTCTTTCCAGGACTAGATTTCTGTAGAATTAATATTCAATCATACTTCATAAGGATCTCAACGACCAAAGTCTCTCTTGAAATTCCAAACTAGGCCTGTGCCGGGTACCTGATGTTAACAAAAAATGGGTACCCGGTTCTAAAAATACCCGCAAATGCACACCCCTATTCCAAACCACCTCAATTACTGCCACATCAAAAGTCGTCCAAAACAAACTGACAAAGGTTCTAATCTTAAGTCATTCTCATTTTCCTTATGTCAATGACACCAGAAAGGCTTACATGGAAGGATGCGGTTTAATCTAAGTCTCTCCGTGACCTTTTCAATAAAACAATCTTTAGAAACGAAATGGCACTGACATACTTGGTGATTTTCTGTCCACAGTTTCTTTGGTTTACAATCTGCTGAAGCTTTTTATTTCTTCGCATTCTGCCTCGTGGGGAGCAACATTGAAGAAATAACGGCTATCAAAGGAAACACTAACCTGTGCCGAAGGTGTTTGTAAGAGGAATGCTTTCCGTGATGAGGTTATCCCGACCGGAGATACTCTTGACTGAGAAGGAGTAGGAAGTGTTTGGGAGAAGGTTCTCCACACGGAGCTCTAGAGGGGAAGTAGCCTCGATGGTGATGGGCGGCCGTGGGGTGCCGTCTGCTGGGGAGTAGGTTACCTCGTACAGGTCCACCTCGCTGGCCCTAGCCTGCCAAGAGACGCCGATGCTGGTCGCTGTACGCGAACTGAGGGTCAGGGCTTGGGGGGCCAGGGGCACTGTAAGACAGAAATAAGTAGGAAAAGTGACATTGATTGAAAAAGCATAGGGAAGAATGTTGGGAAAGGATTGGGAGAGGTGAGAATGTCGGAAAATGATTGGGAGAGGATTGGAAAAAGTGACATGGTCGCGGCAAGGCAGGAATCAGCAATGCTTTGCTTTCATGGATTGAGCTTTGCGCAAGTGTTTTCACCACTGCGACAGCGAAACGCAAAGGGAACTTGTAAATACAAGAGAAGTTTCTTTTCAAAAGTTACAAATGTCAGTAGGAAAACAGGCGTTTTAACGCGAGAAAAGGTTGTCAAACCTACCCCACCACGGTAAATATTTTGATGATTTCTTTGAAATAAAGTGTGTCATTACGTCAAAGAGGATTAGCAATAGCCTGGACATTATTTCAGTGCCCGACTTCTCCCTTTATTATGGTTTACCAGGCGCTAATCATGGTTTGTCGGACGCAAAAGCGCCAGCATGCCCACTTAATGTTGACCCCTGGTTAGGAAATACAGCTTTAAAAACATCACTTTTTAAGCAATTGCTAAACACGTCAAATGACAGTGATAATGTAGGAGCAGAAATCCAAGTAAGAGTCGGTTGATTTGATTGTGATTGGGGTATTGACAACAATAGTGGACAAAATGATAACTATCTGACACACTGCTTTAAATTTTACACTGTGACAAATTTACCAAAAAGCTAGTCCTGATAACACTGGTACAATTCCCATCACAAAAGACATTTCCTAAAATGCATTGCGCCGAGGTCAGATTTTAATAATCTAGTGCACAGCCATATTTGTCATCTTCCCGTGGACTTAAAACACAATGGTGACGGCAGGAGACACAAGAGAGATACTAACATGCCATATGTACTGGTTATGGGGATTCCCATGAAAATAAGGAATGCGCTAGTGGCCGAGTGGGTAAGGTTTACAACTTCCACACATGGGGTCAGGGGTTCGAGTCCTGCGGCTGGTGACAAGTTGTGACCTTAGGCAAGTCAGTTTACTCCCCTTTGTCTCTCTCCACCCAGGTGTTTTTTAAAGGGTACCTATGAGGGCAGAGGTGGATGTTGTGTTTGATCAGCTGTTTGCATCTGAAATGGAAGCATCAAGCTGTAAACTCCCTAGGGGGCTGACATGGTTTTAGGAATGTTTATAGCCTGGTGAGCAGGGGTAATAATCATGTAATGCCTTGAACACCATAAGTGGTGAATATGGGTATTTTAAACTAATCATTATTACTTATTACTGGCTGTTTATTATTTATTACTGGCTGTTTATTATTTATTACTGGCTGTTTATTATTTATTACTGGCTGGTTATTATTTATTACTGGCTGTTTATTATTTATTACTGGCTTGCAAAATACATATTAGCAGTTGTACAATATCATCTTTTTTTCTTGTATTAGGGAACTGGATTCTTATTAAGTACTGATTCTGAGTTGGGTCTTACATGTTCGTCCATTCTTCTGAAAATCGGCAACCAAGTTGTCGGGCCGGACTTGAACTGTGAACAAGTACGCTCGTCCAGGGTAGAGCCCACTGAGTACCAGGGTAGGGGTGTTGCCTGCGGACGCTGTGACCAGCCTAGGGTTGGAGCCGACTTGAGGGTCGAGGTAGACCCGATAGGAGGTGGCACCGGGAACCTCATTCCAGAGTAAGGTGATGGAGTTGGTGGTCACGTCTCGACAGATGATCATGTTGTTAGCAATCGCATCTGAAATTGGAACACATCATTAGCCTAGCATGTTAAGGACGATCTAGACCCAATTTCAAGTAAGCAACAAATTTTCTTATGACTGCAGCAGGAAAATCTCAGCTGATGGTTGACATATTTCACAGGTAAGTAAGCTAGTACTTCTGGATTCTGTAAGTGCATACATCCTGTCAATAAGACTAAAGGTAAACTCAAGAGCTCCGGTTTCACAGAATTTGACGCCAAGTATAAATCTTAACCATTGTATGGTTATATTGTAAACTCAACCATTAGATTTGCAGGTAAAAGATGGTTTCAGACACGTCTTACTCAAGTTCTGCTACCAGGTCTTTTTTAAGCACAAAAAGCATCCCATTGAGTACCATATATAAGGTTGCATGCAACCACGGACCATTTACCCAGGGATGTGCAACTTAAGCTCAGAGCAGGTACAGTTCGTGTTATGGCTGGCACAATATCAAAGCAGAAATTGAATTGGATTATGGATTAACATATATTCCTGTCTACCACTTTGTTTTCTTGTAATATTTTTTAGTCACGGTACACCCTTTCTAAAAATATGCTGCTCAAGATATTTGATCCTATACATTCTGAGAAAAGTGTAACATGAAATTGGGGAATTGCCTCATTAAAATTTCGTTTCTGCTTCAAATCGATAAGTAAAGAAGATTAATTCGTCAAAACGAATAGATTTAAGCACCGCGTCGTCTCGGCATAACCATGGCTGCACCGTACATGCTGCAAGCTGCAACCCGTGTCATGTGGTCGCGAGTTTTTTCGAGAAAGTCGAGAGCGCCTGCGGGGGTAATAACAATCCGTAACACGCATGGAACCAAGGTCGCACATGTGTTTGCACTGGGGCCGCTCGCGGTTGCACATCTCTGGATAAATGCTCCGTGATGCAAATCAGTAGACAGCATGTTAAGAACATTGTACACAAAGGTCAAAATTAACATGAGACCATCTTGGAAACTAGAGTCATTGTTTAACCTGATACTAGTAGCAGGTCTCAGGGTTGGTTTTGGTAACAGACTTGATTGTAGTCTTGAGAGTCACTCACCTGTTGTGTAGGTTTGCCTCTGTGTGGTGCTACCGTCCTGCATGTCAAAGTTCTGCGAGCTGTCGGCCAGCAGGACAGTGCCCACCGACACGGTGTAGTCGGTCTCCGGGTCCAGGCCAGTGAAGGCCTGCTGGGTAGGCTCTGTTGGCAAGACGGGTTCGGCAAGCATCTCGTTGCCGGTGGGGTCTGTGATGGAGACTCGGTAGTAATCGAAGGAGTCGGCCGGAGCAGGCACCCAGGAGATGGTGAGGGAGGTTGGGGTGCTTCCTACCAGGCTGATGGCACCTGGAGAACTTGGGTCTGAGAAACAGAATAAAGCAAAGGCAGGCAAAACTGAACTAATTTGATCTCGGATGTCAGGGAACCTCTAAGAAGTCAGGACATTCCCATTGGAAGGTTGCTTTATAAAACATCAATTTCTGGCGGACATTAGGAGAAGTTGCTGCATTCCAATTTGAACACGCTTTCCCCAAAATTAGTACATATACACGTAACCCAATACCCTCACGTGGGAACGAGCTGCATTCCAACAAAAAAAAGGCGGATAAGACTGAAACGCTGTATGCTATGTGCCTAGCATTTCCTGATAAAAGTAACTCAGGAGTGTCTTCGTGCCATATCCATTGCCAACGAGCATGTTGCCCTACTCAAGATAAGAAATGTCAGCCCACGGATCCTCCATCTTTCATACCAAATACCAGTAACATTCAAAACTCTGCCGGTAGAGTTCTTAGCGCATGTTCTGAATCATAAACATATGCGCTACTTTGTCTCAAACTTAAACGTAATGAGGGAAATGCAGGCACGACTCGTGCCACAACATTACAAAAATAACTTATCATCGAACTTTGCCTTAATGTGACTGAGGGTAAATTATTAGACAGGGGTTTTGCCCTAGATCAAGGTGGGGTACTTTGGGGTACCCCTTAGCTGTATAACACTGCCAAACCAGCTTACCACAGATCAAGGTGACTGCGGGGTACCCCTTAGCTGTATAACACTGCCAAACCAGCTTACCACAGCAATATTCACTAATGCTACAATCTATCACTAGAAGCTCAAAGGCAATATACAAATACACATGCATGTTAAGCATGATGAAAGTCTTTTGCCTAATCGATTCACAACCCCAAGGGGAAGTATAAGCACAGAATACCTGAATAAATAAGTAAATAAATGGATAAAATAGTTGAAACGTACAACAACTGAAACTTTAAGTGAGTATGGAAGCATCTTCTAGAAGCCTAGGCTTACAGTGAGATGCTTTAGATGGACTAACACGTACATGGACAGACAATAACGTGGCAACTGAGCTGAAACAGTGGCCCCAAGGGGAACCCATGAGTATTTGAAGAAGACTGGTTGACCACACCTGGTACGAGGTAATAAAATATCTATGCGCCTTAGCTAAAGTTACCATACAAAGGAGGCAACTGGGACTGCTACGACTTTTATCTGGACACTTATCATGACCCATGAGAGGAAGAAGTTTGCTTTTTGCCAGGCAAGCATGATCCAGCGACTGCAGGTTACATACGTACTTGTTCTGACGGCTGCCCCAAACGATGTTCCCGCGACAAAGTTGATGAGGGGCACAATGGTGATGGTGTAGACTCTGGCTGGTTGGAGCGGGGAGAACTCTGCCTCCAGTACATTGTCATTGATGGTTGGAATTCCCGGAGCGTTGATGGTGATTGTGTACAAGGAGGCACCAGATACAGCTCCCCAGATGACGACGACGCTGTTCTCAGAGACACTCTGGACAAACACTTCCCTTTCCATCAGAGTACCTTGGATAGTTGAAGGGATCATGATCACACTGTTATATATAAGAAAACTACAGGCAGAACAGCTTGCTGAAATCATGACTGTTTCTCTTATTCTGATGCTGGGTAAATGGTTTCCTTGTGGAGTAATCAACATATTTCTTGTTCAACAGGAAAAAGTATGAATTCATGAAGTACTGAAAGGGTTAAACCAATTTTTCGATATTGAGACAAACAGGGGTCTGGTACCTGTCACCCCAGACACAGCAATGGGTGGACTCCTCTGATCTCCTGCCACCACCACCAGCCTGAATGTGTAATTCCGGCCTGGATCCAGTCCGGTGATTGTGTAGGAAGTGGCACCTGAGCCCAGGCTGATTGTGGGTCGATTGACAGGTGGTCCAGCATCGAAGGAGGTCACGGTGATGTCATAAGAGGTTAGGATACCGCCCCCTGAAGCCCACTGGAGGGCCACTGATGCTGGAGATGTGGCAGTTACTCGCAAGTTGATGGCTGGCAGGGGCACTAACATTTATCCAAGAAAACACAAATACAGTTTCTGCATGACCATTTTATGACCATATTATCGTAAACTGTTAAGCTCATGGCAGGATGTCTTGAAAACAAATTCCTTGTCCAGCCTCCACACAGCCGATTGTGACATTACAATAATGGCAACCAGGCATGCTGTCAATCTGGTAGGCCATTTACGGATAGTCCACTTGACCATTTCTACAAATCAGTCCGATCTCTCTAGCTACAGATTTTGGATGTGGAGGCAAAAGGGGGAATTTTTCTACCAAAAACAACAATACCAATTGCCCCCAATTTCATCTTTGAAAGTAATTTGAAAGGCCATTGTTTGGGTGTTATGAAGTACTCTCTCCAGTGGTGTGGCTAGCGAAATGTCCCAGGGGAGGGGCATCCAAGGGTGCACACATTCTTTCAAGGGGACACCACAAGCACACAAGGTGCAAAGGTTCAAAGATTTCAAATGAGGGGGCCACCCCCCAAAAGTTACGCCACTGGCTATTCCACTTTGCCTTTTGTGACTTAGGCTACTCCCTGAACGTGAAATGAGTGCACAAATTCTGAGCCTGTGACATCAAGCTTCATCAGCTATCATTGTTAAGCGACATAGCGCCCACTTCAGTGCATGCATGGAGCCCTATATCCTCCATACACAGAGTTTCCCTTACTTGTTCTCTGCACAGCAAAGCCCACTCGGTCGGAATCAGCAATCAGCCTGACTGTTATGTTGTATTCCTCTCCTGGGATAAGCCCACCGAAAACAGCTCGCCGTCTGACTCCATCGACAGTCGGTGGGATACCGGGATCAGGGAGGATCCCCAAGGATGTGTCAAGGTATCCAGGGAGGTGGTCGCCACCGCCCCAGGTGATTTCAATTTCATTGCGCGAGTAGGAGAGGATGATGACCTCGGCTGGGTTGGCAAGGCCTGAAACAGCATCAAGGAAGATAGGAAGAAGTCAGGGAGTGTGTACTTGGAGGAATTGGAACTTAGACATGGGAGTGCTGGCCAATCTAATCGGGAACCCAAGTAGGAACAGTCTGGGCAAACCTGCTATTCCCCTACAAGTAAATCTACCCGTGTGCATGCATATCAACTTGGGTACAGCCTGTTCATCACTGCTCATGCCTCAAGGAGCACATTAGGTACTGAAGGCATGCTCCAAATAAATAAACTGTTATTCCAAAGAATTTCAAGAGGCTATCTTTATTTAACGTGGGCTGACATTACTGATTCAGGTCTATCCCACTATGTAGGCAGAGAAATAAACAGGATTCAGGACAATATAATTGAAATCAGTTTGGTCAATATTTTTGACCTCGGTAGGCCTGTTAACCACTTCGGACCGGGGCATTTTTCAACGT
>NW_019091360.1:3295696-3387411 GCF_001949145.1 Acanthaster planci
CCAGCTGGTAGTGGTTAAGGTGTAGATATCCTCTTTGGGGTTTCTACCAAAATGAAGATTCAGGGCACAATATATCTCTGCTAAAAGTATGAATATAATATCTTAACATATTTTGCAGCATCTGATCTTCACATGAAAAAAAGAACAGTGTTTGATATGGAAATTATATACCATTACCTGTGGAGGCAGAGATTTCAGTGAAGTCACTACTGGACTCGCAGCCCTCGCCATTAGACACTGTCTGAGCGGCAATGCGGTAAGTGGTGTTGGGGAACAATCCCTCCACTGTGGCATTGCCTTCAAGCATGCCGATCTCCGTGGCCAGGACCCTGGGCCCATCGTCTAGACTGTACCAGACCCTGAAGGAAGTGAACTCGGTCAGGCCGCTGGGATCGTCAACGTTGACAGTGATGCTGGTCGCTGTTTCACTGATTCGAGTCAATAAACTGGGCCGCAGAGGTTCTGAAGGAATTTGACAGAAAAAAAAACTAATTAGTAAAGCAACTCCTAAATCTTCGTTTTAATTACATAAGCAGTGTCAGCAAACAATCTGCCAGAGAGAAGAACAGCTGTGCTCACTGGTGGCATATTCCATGGATTAAACGGAAGAAAGCTTGTGCAGCAGGGGATAGGTTCACAATTAGCTCGCTGTTTCTCAATGAAGTCTTCTGCTTCTGCTGCTGTGCTTTTTACTCAGCCTGGTGCTTAAAAACCTCTTTGAAAGGAATAGTTCTGTCAGCAGAGTCTCGGGCCGCGTCCGAAACGGGCTTCCAGAGCTATGGCTAGGTCTATTGTCTACGCGTCTCCACGAATTTCCGATGGAATGAAGACCTAGACTTAGCTCTAGACAAGAGATTAGGATGCAGCCCCTGTGTCAAATTGTCAGTTTGGTCTCACGCACTGAAGAACAGCGTGAAGTTCAACACAACCAGTTGACTGAGAATGCTTCATTATCCCGCCCCTTTTCGAGTTTCTTACTTGTTCTGATTGCGATTGAGCCTGTCACTGAGGCTACCGCCACCGATATGGTGTACTTGCGACCGGGGTAGAGGCCGTTAAAATCCTGAAGTCTGGGCTGGTTTCGCGCCACGGTGCGAGTGATCGGCGAACCTACGCTGGACGTCAAGGCCACCTGATACGGGTCAGTGGTTCCTTCCACCTCACCCCAGGTCACCTGCAGGCTGGTGGTTGTCAGATTCCTCACAATGACTTCTGCCGGCTCCGCGGGCACTGAAACGTTTCCAAACAAATGTGAGTCATAATAAACCTCATCACCTTAATAAGCACAAATCGACTTGCATTTTTACACAGGGGTACAGAATGCCATTTTATTTCTAAAATGCAGCACAGGAGCTCACCACTAGCACTGACGTCCCTAACCCTTGACATAAATTTGCACAGGACAAATTGTTGGGGAATGTCTTTTACTGGGAACCGACTTGATATCCTCACTTTTCAGGATGTGCATGCCGGTGTTTGGATAAATCCAAGGGGGATGGTTTTTTTCAGTTCTGCTCATTCTTATGCACACTGAAAAGTGGTTAAAAGAATCTGATCAAAACTGTTTTGCTAATTTGAAAGGGGATTGGTGCCTTTTTGATTTTTATGCTAATGCAAATTTTCAAATTGATGAGCAAAACTAAGATTTCATTCTGGGGAAACGGCTGAATGTTGCATTGATCTGTGCACAAAAAAGTTGTGAAATTTGTGCATTTTTGCTGTTCTTAATTTCCTTAATTTGCTTAATAAGCCAACTAGCAACCCTTTCTCAGGGATGCTTTCAATGAGCAAATCTAGGGCTCACAATTTGAATGGCAAAAAGTGAGCAGTGACTTTCCTGATTGATATGAAAGCAACAGCGCCCTCTGTCGCTCAGGAAAGCATGAAAAATGTTATGTTTTCAAATAAAGTGCACTTTTCAATACGCTTTACATGGAAGAAGGGTATAATGTTACACAAAACAGGAACCTAAGAAGGCATCAATGCCTGGACCTTATAGGTACGGGGCTTTCAGACTCACTGGTTGAGAATGTCGCCCTCTCTCTTGCACTTGCTGTCCTTAGTGGCGTCTCAGTCAGACTAACGACCCTGAAGGCATAGGCTGTCTCGGGCAGCAGGTTGGAGACGGTGACATCCCGCGCGTCCATGCGACCAATCAGGGACGGTGATGCTGGGGTGCCGTCGTTGGGCAGGTAGAAGATCTCGTAGTAGGCGAACTCCCCGCCTGTGGGTTCATCCCAGGTTAGTCGTAGGGTAGTAGATGTGGGTGGCGCCAACAGCCTGAGTCCACTTGCTGGTAATGGAACTAAGATAATATGAAAGTAAAGATAAATTAGTCTTTGGTTTAGTTTGCTGAACCGTGAACCTCAGATCCCAAAACCATGGGAAGGTTTGGAGATTTTGTTGGGTTGAGGAAGGTAGATTCCAACCTCCATTGCTTCACTTAAAGCTTGAGCACAAAGAATGCTGTAATGTTTCCTGCGAAGAGGAGGATTTTGGATGATTCAGGGAATTCCTGTCACAGACTGGTCAGAGAGTTTAGGCTGGGAGGTGGGCACCACTGCATACTTGCCTTTCAAATGGAAATTGCAACTCATCATACATTTGACAGGAAAGTTTCATGTTGTATTATTATGTGTCATCTACCCCAGCATGACCAAGAGAGGGCGCAATTTTCCTAGCTCCTTTGGTGGGAACTGCACTTCCCGGGTTCACAAACAACTACGAAAATTTTGTTGGCTGAAGTTGATACAAGTTCCCAGTTCAGGTTTTAATACAGCAGGTGTTCATTGTTCAATTTGACTTACTTGTTCGTCGCCGAGTACTGAGGAAGTCTGACCCGTAGCCGACGTCAACGTTGTACAGCCGGCCCGGCATCAGGCCCTCAAATGTGAAGTAGAAGAGATCTTCTCGTGTGATGCTAGCAATAGGCACAATCTGAGTTGCCGTGGTAGGTCTGGCTTCGCCATCCAGGTAGACATAGAGAAGGTAGAAGTTGTTGCCCGTGATGTGCTTCCAGACGATGGCGATGGTAGTTGCCGTGTAGTCTTGAATAATGACCTGGTTGTCCGGCACAGAAGCTGTTGGAGAAATAGAACAATACGCCAACGATTAAGCAAGTTAAAACAGTGAGGTCACAGGGCTGGACTATAAAGCACATACACTCATAAGCCAGAGGTTTATGGTTTGATATCTCTATGTTTTCAAAGTAGCATTAGTTTCATATTTCATATTTATCAGGTGAAGCAAATAAATACTCAAGAATAAGTAGGGTAAGGGAGATGCAGTTAGCTTTCGGCACTCTGGGAGGCAAATTTTCCTTTGCAAATTAAAAACACTTCAGCCAGGAACTGTTCGGTCATATGACCATCAAAAAAGATGCTACTATTAGTTCTCTATTTGTGACCCGGTACATTGTAAACAGGAATAAGTCGCTGAGGCCGTTCTACGTAATGGCTGAGTAAAGTGGGAAGCAGGTAAATGTTGAAAAAATCAATGTGGCGATTTCTGTATATTTTGGATAAAAGGTTATCATCAACACACTTGTAATGTGTACCATTTGAAAGCTTCTGACCATGTACATACCTCAATAAGTCAATTTGCGACTGATTCCTGATTTCGATGTACCGGGTCACATTTTTGGTTTCAATTTTTACTGTCATACAGGAAAAGTTTGAGTTCTGCACAGCAAAATACATCAACTTGATTTTAAGCAAGTGAGCAAGCAGTCGGAAGTGTACATTCACATGCACTCAATGGCTATCCATTTGTGACAACCACTCCTTAATATACCGTTCCATAACACTTGATTTTAAGGTTCATAGTAGTGGCGCTGATGAGCTACAGAAGAATGGTTGCCGAAATAGGTACAGTCTTACAAACCATAAGAAAAAAATACTTTCAGCCCAAGTGCATGCAAACTTTCCACCAGAGCTGTTCACTCCCTATTTTGTCAAATCAGTACAGACACACAGCCTTGTGAAAAGTGTTAACTGGAGCAACGGGATAGACAGATGATGTATTCTGCTTACTTGTTTGGGTCGTTCGGATGCACGGGTTGTCACTTGCACAGAAACCGTCTCCGGCAAGATTGTGCGCTAGAGCTTGGATGCTGACCACGTAACAGGTGTCAGGGAACAGGCCGTCAATGGTGAACCTGTGGTCAATTTGAAAAGGGAAGAACTTGTTTCAATGAAATAACATCGGGAAAGTCTCTAGTTGTGTAATTGAAAAATGCTTGACTTATTCAATCTTGTGTGTGACCCTCGGGGGTTGTGTGAAGGAATTCAGCGGAGCATTTGTGCAGGAACGGAAGAGGGTGCCAGTAACGGAAGAGGGTGCCAGTAACGGAAGAGGGTGCCAGTAACGGAAGAGGGTGCCAGTAACGGAAGAGGGTGCCAGTAACGGAAGAGGGTGCCAGTAACGGAAGAGGGTGCCAGTTATACTCAAAGCAAAAGCTATGCCACAAGGTGGCGGGTGCAAACCGATCCATGCCAACATTTTACAGGTAAAACTAAATCACATTTAAATTTGCAACAAATGTGTTTCTGTGCACTGTTCAACAACAAAGAAATGCAAACATGGCCACTGCTCTGATCGAGTGCCCACACTTGATTGAAAATGTTTGTATTTTCAACTCTAGGGGGCCTAATTTACACTGAATGAAATACCAGAGACAATAATGTGAAATTTTCAACGGGTAACCCCGGCAAGCCTGGTTGTTAAGTGGAAAGGAGTCTGCCTAGCAATATGGAGGTTGTGGGTTCAAGTCCAACCAAAGTGAACTTGTGAATGTTTTCACAAGCCTTCAGAAAACATTGAGCATAGCGAGGTCATAAATATATGTCAGTGAAGGGCAAAAGCAACCACTGTTAAACTAATACACGCAAGTGTGAAATTCTTTTTTCCCAACTTGTATTTACAGCATACAAAGTCAGAAAAAAACAACAAACTTCAAGAATTCCAAGCTAAAAAGATGTTTGCAATGGAATAGAACAGGAGTACTAAGGGAGGAGATTTAGTGAAAGGGGAACAATTCAAACCAGGCAACAAATGTACCAATCTGAAGATGCACCCACAGATCTGATCAAATCCACTTACTCAGTTTCTGTGTAGTCCAGTAAGGGGCTGGCTACAAACTCTCTACCTGTTGGATCGTAATACCGAACTCGGTAGAAGTTGAGGTCACCACCGACTGCGGGAGCCCAGACGAGGGCAATTGTTGTTGGACCTGGGGTAAGCATGGTAATAGCTCCTGGATCTGGTGGATCTGTGATGGAAGGTTAGATACAATTATACATGAATGATACAAAATGTACATTTATTTACATGCGCGTCATCCCCCATCTTAGTGAACGCTCTGTACTTAATATTTTGGTTTCACAAACTACCACGAAAATATCAGGTAAGCAACTTTGACAAAACAAAAAATGAGGCAACTCCAATATTTCTGACATTTTGAACAGTGTTTATCAATTCCTAATGGGACCAGTGTGAAGTGAAAAACGAGGAAATCAGCGGATCCAAGGAAAAGTTGCATGCCTAAAGTATGCATACACACACTTTACACAATCACTGAATGATTTTGGTTTGCACGAACTAGCATCCGATGCGGTTGTGGATATGCAATTCAGAAAAAAATGTTTCCATGGGTTTGACACCAGTTCACTCCATCTGTGTACTTGTGGAATATCATAAAATTTAATACTGAAGACCCTTCTAACTTGGGAAATGAAGAACATTTACCGTTTCTGAACACAAAAATAATCTGAGTACACATGTAGCCACTGGTGTGCAGTTTGTGGAAGGGAATACAGTGGAACACCGCTATACTGAACATTCGACTGTGCCGAACATCGTCGTTGGCTCCCAATATTTTGTGCACAAAACCTACCGAACATTAGGCAGTTGCAAATCAACCGAGATTTGCCACAGCGTGCATCAGAGATCAATCCTGAGAAGTAGCTTCACGACTTTTAGGATAAACTAAATATCAATTTGGTAACTCAAGATTTAATTTAAAAAAACAAAAATAAGTAACAGATACATTTCTAAAAACCTCAAACATGAATGCAATGGCAAAACATCATGAAAACAGCAAATCATAGTATCACAAGAGGGTGCACTTCAGTTAGACAAGAGAGGGTGCTACTCAACATGGCAACAAAACGTTCGGCATTTAATTTCGCTATACCAAACGACCGCTGTACCAAACATTTGCGTGGACCCCGTCGTGTTTGTTATAGCGGCGTTCCACTGTATTATGTGGAACTGTTACATTATCCACACAAGGTGCCCAAGCAAGTATCACTTTATGTCAATTCATTAAATCGCTGACGACATTGTCCTTAAATATAATCCGAACCCATGTTTACTTTACACAGATATGTCGGTTAAGAGCATAGTCCATCATTTGCAGTCATCCAAAAAGTGAATAACAAAATTACTGCTGAAATGCATACTTGGTTTAAAGATGGTTACGGGACTAAACTCCCCATAAAATGCTTCTTTCTGGTAAGCTGTCACTTTGAAGAAGACAATGGAAGAAGGCCATTTCAAAGAATGTATCTGAAGAAGCATTTTCGGAAAATTGCAATTGCAACTGCTTATACGACATGTTACATTCGTTGGTTCACTGGGTCACTTATGGCTGCATTCGACTAAACGTGAGAATGAGTCCCAGGGACTGAATTCAGGTGCAGTTCAAAACATGACTCAGCAACATTTGATCGAAAATTGATATCCTGGAATATTGTTCTTCTCTCCTGCTTCAGATTTTGAGAAATTTTGTTGCCTTATCGGGACATAATGCACAAATAAAAATAACTGTACCTTCAAACTGTTTAATCTCCAAAATATTATGTAACAAAAGTATTTGATCTAAGGAAGTTCAATTTTTCAATGATCTCTAAATGTCTGGGCAGTTAACCAAATATACATTATAAACTGTTTGCTGTGATGGACATTTTCAAAACATCAACCTGCAAAGATTTTGCTAACTGTCAGCTTCTGTGTGGGACTTATAAGTGTTTGCTAAATGTTTAGAAGCTTAAAATGACTGTTTTGCTACAAGTTTAATGAAAACTGTCACCCAGGGGTTAGACAATTTGGAGCAAGTCAGGCTGAACGTGAATTATCTTATTGTGTGAAATGGAGGTGATTCAACAGAAAAGCAGTAAACATGATTGACAGGCTCTGAAATGGTCATGGTTTGGGAGGCTTACTAGTTTTGGCTGATCCGTTGAAGCTTCCACTACTCCCAGTCGCTGTGACGGTGTAGACGGTCGTGGGTGTCAAGTTCTCAATCAGGTACGTGGTGGCGCCGCCGACAAATACCTGCCGCTGGAAGGGAGGGTCGTCGCTGGCAATATTGAGGACAGTCATGTCGGAGTCACTGACCCAGAGCACTCGGAGTGTCGTGGAGGTCACTTCCATGAAGTACAGCACTCCTGTCTGGGCTGCACCTGTGGAATGAACGACATCAAGATCTTGAGAACAGGATCCAATCAGAAGGTAGCAGAGTACCACATGACCACATGGATTCCAAGATTAACCACCATTGCCCTGGGCAAGTGTTTGGTGTTTCTAACCTACCATTCGTGGCACATTGTAAACTACATAGTGAGGCTTACTTTCATGCAAAAACTATCGTAAATTTGTTAACAGCATAATAGTCACATCAGTCCCACGTAGTTTTCCTTACAATACTGGTCCAGCAGCAGGTGCTGGCTCCACATTTTTCTTATACTTTGATGCGTTTGCCTCAGCATCACACAGCTAATAAGCATAACACAGCTATTCACATTATATCCCAGTTAGTAAGTTTCCTAAACAAATACTTTTTTTTTTTTCAATTCTGTGCCTCGACTTTTCGCAAAGACAGCTTTTTTCTATGAAGCCAGATAGGCTAACATCAACAGATCTGAATATCTCTGTCATTACAAAGACGTACCGGTGGTGTACTGGATGGATGATGGTTCACTGGTTGACCGACAGTCCTTGGAACCTGACACGGTCTCCACTTCAAGCAGGTACTGTGTGCTTGGCTGCAAGCCATTCAGAGTGGCCACAGCTGAGTTTTGGTTGACTGTCGCCCCCAGTTGGCGAATCTGGCGACCCACCTCGGTGTAGTAGACATTGAAGGCACCAAAGACGCCAGTCGGTAGAGGGTAGAACAGTCGAATTGACGTTGGTGTGAAGACAGACGAAATGAATATGTTGCCTGGACGGTTGGGAACTGAAAGGAAATGAATGTACGAAAAGAAAGAAAGGGAATTAGGAATGCTTCATTAAAATCACACAGCCGTAGTAGATGTGATCATTTCCATGGGAATGAGACACAGAAACATGTCAATTCTCACGCAAGTTTTCATGTTACAAATGTTCATTTTACTTTATGTGAGACTTCTCTTGTGGAAAACTTCTGCCTATGCAAGTGTTTAAAACTTTTGTTTCTTCACGAATTTAAGAATAAACTAACAATAAACTGGCTTTGAGAAAAAAACCAAGTGGAAATTGTCACATGAACTGAAGCGGTCACGTACAAATCTTGCTCCATATGCTTCAGGAATGGCTGGTTTTCACACAAAAAGTACACATGAAGATCACACACAAAATGCAAGATGGACTTTGTGGATATTTCTCTCTAACATTGAAACACGCTTCATGCCTTCATTTTGCAAAAACAGGTCACATGCAAATGCTGGCTTATTTTACTTTGAAGCATCTCTGACATGTTGCATATATGTAGCCTCATGCTTTATTATACATTCTACTCAAGGGTTTTACTGAGAGGGCTGATTTAAAACGAGAAAACTTAGTTTCTGGACAAAACTTACTTGTCCGTTGACATTTGGTCATCTCGACGTCTTGGGTTGCATCAATGCGCACTGTGATGTCGTACTGTTGGCCAGGTACCAGGCCGCTGAACCGGGCAGTGCGTGCAATACCGTCAATCATGTCAGGCAGGGTACCGGTGGGATAGATGGAGGCAGCATAGCCAATGAAACCTGAAAGGGTGCTACCATCTCCCCAAGTGATCAGGATGGACGTTCTGGTCACCTCCAGACACACTATCTGACCGGCTGCTGGTGACACTATCCACAGAAATTGACAACATATTGATTGGTGTAAATTCTGTACTTTCAACCCCTTCATTTGTTACAAGTTTGTTTTGTTTTTTCCCGGGGCTAAAATCACACTTCTTCATATCTCGTTTCATTCGACAAGATGTTTGAGCAATCTTTTGTACTGTATTAAGAAATAATTTATAGATCATTTCAACTAACTCTGGTCATAATGGAGAAGTTTTTTTCTCAAATATCTATTAGTATGGATCCGCACTGTTCCCTCCTATTAACCAGTTCAATGTCTGGCAGAGAAATTGGCACTCTAAAGGCACCCGAGACTTCACTGGCAGATATCCACAGCCATGAAGAAAAAAGCCTGCTTCATACACTGACTTTAACAGCCACGTCTGAATGGTTAAGGTACTGCTGGCAATTATACAAGGTTGTGTGGGAAATGACAGCTTCAGTAAGTACCAGGAACTACAGAGAAAACATCTTAGTCAGTTATGCCTTGCAAAATGCAACAATCCTTCCTACCCGTGCTGGCTCCTTGGGTGCGGGAGTCACTCGTCTGAGAGATATCACCAGTTCCTGACACGACTGCAACTGACAGCGTATACATCCTGTCTGGCAGGAGGTTGCGGAAAGTATACATAGTTGTGTCTGAGGGTAGGAAGACTGGGTCTGAGGGGAGCCCGCCCATCTCAGTAATGGTCAGCTTGTAGAGATCGAAGACGACCGATTGATTCTGGTAATCAGGAGGTCGAGTGAAGGAGAACTCAATGGAGGTCAGTTGAGGGTTGACAGAGTGGATGGAGGCTGGACGCGTTGGTTCTGATATTGACGACGACAAAGAGAGGAAAAATTCAAATCAACAAATTACCAACAGAAATAACAGGGGTTTGATGTCACCATTGCAACAATAATGTAATAAAAAATCAGGAAGTTGGTCAAGTTATACAGCACCCAATCTGTACAAAAACTAAACACAGTTGTCCGTACTCAAGAAAAAACTACATTTTCAAATATAACGTGGTGTTAAAATCATCTGTTTGTCGTTAAATCTATCTATATATCCAATAGAATACTCTTTGGTCTGAAATTGGGAAGTGGATCCCGAAATAAAGTCATGTTGAACAACTTCAAAGTCCAAATTCATCAACCGTGTGTTGAATTTTTGAATGACTAAGGACCGATTTCAATATTTAACACAGATAAAAACAACATTTAAAAGGAAAGAATCCTTTTCTTCAAACTCACTTGGTAGCCACTACCTTTAACTTTCTCTGAAACCATTCTTTTAATCCACCATAACTCACTTGTCCTGACAACCTTGCTCCCAGTGGGCAAATTGTTGTTATTGGTGGAGACCAGGATGGTGTATTCCTTGCCGGGAATGAGGCCACTGAAGGTTCGTATCGCAGGTCGGCCTGGGTTGGCGACCTGCGAGGCAGCATCCTCGCTGATCTGTAAGGTGTATTCGGTGTAGTCGCCCGTCACCTCCCCCCAGGTAAACTCAATGCTGTTCTCCTGAACACCCCGGATGATGACTTCAGCAGGGTTGGCACTGGCTGTGAGAGTGATCAGGGTAGAAATAAAGATGTGGTGGAGTAGAACTTTCACACATCCAGTCACACAGATTATCACTTTCTTTTTTTTATCATTTTGGGAGGGGTTAACAGCCATATATACTTTACTCAAATTGTGAAAGACGATGAAGCAGCCCATCATCATTTTTTACTCTTCCTGGGCGGGTTGTCAAGAAAAAACAGCATGTTCTGTATGCTCACAAAGGGATCCGCGAAAGAAACAAATGGCCCCCCAAATTTAACTGGGCATTTGAAATAGTCAAAAAAGATGGACACAATGGTAAAATATGAGTGATGGCAGAATTTTACAAAACAGTTTGACTAGGGGCTCATTCAAAAGGAGACTACACTATGAGTGTATACCGGTAAGCAGCTGCCAACAAGTTGTCAAACTATAGTCAGATTCACAAACTGGGACTTTCCTCGTCTTCCACCTCTGCAACCTGGGTTTGAATACCACCAAGGCCAACCTTTGGATTGGGCTCTGAGTTTGTAAGTGATCCTGTGGGTTTTCCCTGGAATATTGGTCCAGATTTTCCTCTCACCTCTAAAACTGTCCATTTCTTCATTTGTCTTCTCCCCAGGGCCACTAAGGAGAAATTTGATAGCTATTTACCCTGTTTAAATAAAGACTGAATACGCTGTTAACAATCATTGATGCAATTGACATGCACCTCGTTGGTCTTACATCAGTGATGTCAGCACAAGAAGATCATCATGTGCACTAAGCCAATACACCGCCTCGTCCTCTGCGAGGGTCAACGCAGCTGCTTACCTGTGGTGAAAGTTGCAGACAAGTCAGTACTTCTCTCACTGTTGTCTGCACCACCGGACACTGCCTCCACGGTCACCAAGTAGTCACTGGCTGGCAACAAGTTTTCAAACTTGACCTGCAGGGGGCTGCCCACTCTCACCACCAGGGGTGAGAGGGTGATCCCATTGTCGGGGAAGTAGGATACCAGGAAGAGGTCCACGTCTCCGGGACCAGAGCCACGGTGCCAGGTCACTTCCAGGGAGGTGGAGGTGCCAGTAACCCGGGTGAGAGATTCCGGGGGACTCGGCCCTGCCAAATGACAAGATTGGTCAAAACAATCAAATGGCAGAAAACTGCCACAACTAGAATCTTTGATTACATGATTCATATTATGCACACTGTGCACCCTATGAATAGGGTGCAGAAGGAAATCATCCGATTTTTTTACAACCATGAGTTTATTGTCCTATTTTACCATTTTCCAAAAGGGCACAACTCTCTCAAAAAACTTTCCTGTGGAGAGGGCTGAGTTTCACTCATCAAGTGTTTATTTCGTGTTTAATTCACTCGGCCTTACTGTCAAAGCATTCCATAAATTTGGTCACAGTGCTTGTTGAACTTACGTGTGCGCTGCTGCCCGGTAAGAACGCTTGGGTCGACGATATTGCCAGGCGTGATCTCGATACGGATATCGTACAGTCTGCCGGGGACAAGACCAGTGGCCAGGTAGGAGGCGGTGGACTGTGCGGTGTTTCGAGGGATGAAGATGTCGGTGAATATTGGTCTGGATTCACTAGCTGGCCAGAGAAAGACGAAATAACCGCTAACACCGTCATTCGGAACCTCGGCCCACAGAATGTCCATGGAAGTGGTGTTCACATTCTGAATAATGATCTGCCCACTCGGAACAGGGTCTGGAGAAAAGGCAATTAATTATGAAATATGTAAGTGGTCCTGTCTTATTTAAAGTTATAATGACTGAATGACGCTACAATCTGTCAGATGTTCTGACTTCCGACCTTGTGGGTTGACTTTAAAATCACAGGGAAAGGGCTTTATATCCAGCAATGGGATATACACTGTGACCTGGGGTGACTCACTCGACCCCCACTCGCCTTTCTTCATCCAGGAGTTAAATGGGTACGCGTGAGGGAAGAGTGGGTAACTGTGATAAATTGAACCAAGTTGTGTACTCTCCAGGGAGATTAGATGATTTCAAGAATGCTTCTGGGCCCAATGAGCGGGGATGATAAAGAAGTATAGCTGACTGAGCAACAGCATTGGTGGATATGTACATCTTGCCTGCATCTTTCCAGAGATCACAAGCTCAACAATTCTATCAAATTATGCCAGTTCTTGTGCTTGCAATGGATGAGATGGACAAGCCCTCTTGGCTTTATATCAGTCTAGAACTAAAGAAAAATGGCTACTAACTAGTGTGGAAGGTTCTTGCGACTCTGTCGTCATTCCGCTGTTGCGCAAACACGGGGTCTGCACTGGACTGCAGGACGGCCACCACTTCAATCTCATAGTCCGAGTCTGGTTTCAGCATCTCAAAGCGGTAGCGTCGATCCTCGTCTCGGTTGATGCGGCCAGCCAGTGACTCTTCCCCTTGCTCGTTGGTGATGTATACCTCGTAGAAGCTGAAGTCACTAGAGCCTCCCGGGGCATTCCAGGAGACTTCGATGGATGTGGTTGTCACAGCGATGGGACTTATTCCTGAGGGGTTGGCTGGGTCTGGATAAGACAGCAGGGTAGTGTGAATCAATACACACGGAACAAGGCACTGTTCTATTCACAACTTAAATGTTTGATAATCGTAAGAAACGAATTTAAATACATCAAAATCCTCTACATGTGTGATGTCAATGATAACAGTACAGCTAAACGGTCTGATCAAAGATGTCAAAGCACCCCATGGCAATAGGGTTTCCCCAAGACAGGCCACCACTGCATTATGGTTAACAGCAGTACATCTTATGTTGCAGGCCACGTCTTTAGGCTTACTTTCCAGCCCCCAAATTCTTCACCACAAAGCATAACGGTCACCACTTGTGTCATCTACAGCTTTTATTATCATGCCAATCCAGCAGCACCGACTGGCCCTGCATTTTTTTGTCATTTGCCAAAGCTTTGCAGGCTTCCTTACAGCCAATGACAATGGCAGATGTAAGTCGGGTCACATGAGTCAACGAGTGAAAAGAGAAGATACCTGACATTGACACTGACGGTGACATTGACTTCACTGTTTCACTTGCCAGACTAAACCACACAGTTAAGGTTAAGATGCTTGGAGCTGGAAAGTTTCTCATCCATGCTATTGTCATGTGTGTGCTTTATGACAAGTTTACTGACAGCAGCAACCTACTTGTTCGAATATGAAGACTGGATGTAGGTTGTTGAGTGCCTGAGTAGACCAGGTCCACACGGTATATCGTGGCTGGTGACAGGGAGCCAAACATGGCCTCTTCAATCGCCAGGTTCTGAAGAGAGTTGACCAGGGCACCACTACTTCTAAGGAAAAGGCTCAGTTGATAGTCCGGAGCCGTGCCAGTAATCCGACCCCACACAAGGGAGACACTGGTCGAAGTCAGGGATCGGACTAGGATTGTCCCAACATTCACCGTTGCTGATAGAATGGACCAAAAAATACTTATCATTTGCAAAAAAAGTTGTTATGCACTTTGCACTGGAATATCTTAAAAGAGGTAATGGCTGTTCAGTCAAGGACTAACTAACATGTTTGTTCCTCACCAGTTGATGCAGTGACATTAACAGGTGCACTGATTTCTTGCAAGTCCCCAGTTCCTGACACTGTGACCACATCAAAATCATAGGTTGTGGATGGTAGGAGACCAGTCACCTTCAACTGTGTGACCATCTTGGGAGTGGAGCCAGCTGTGATGGGTACCAAGGAGCCCATCCTCTTGTAAGACACCCGGTAACCGCTGAAGATACCGGTCGCCGCGGTCCACAGGAGGGTGACTGATACGGCATCCGATGACACAGCAGAGACAGACAACGGTGGATTGGGAACTAAAACAGATCATGAAAACATCATCATTAAACACTTGTGAACTTTGTACGTAATATAAATCCAAACAAGCAAAAACCACTCACAAGAAAATACTCTTTACTCAAACATAACAAACATTTTACCCTTGTGACTGATCTTAAGCGTACAAGTTTGGAGAAGCTTAGCAAAAAAAAAGGTACACCCAATGCAAGACATATGAGCAGCTAGCAATGTCTATGACACTGACTAGCACACTTGTATAGTAATCTCAAAGTTTCCTGACAACATCTGCACATTTGTGCTACGTACCTGTCCTCTGCACCATTGATGTCATAATGCCTGTGTTAGTCAGCACAACCACGCTGATGTTATAGAGTTCCCCAGCCACAAGGTTTGAGAAGACCACTAGTCGCTGAATGTTGTTAATGACCCTAGTGGCGCTGGGTGAATCGATGGAGACGGAGTAGCCAGTGAAGCCTGGTACGTTGTCTGCCGCACCCCAGGAAGCTCGGATAGAGGTTCTGTCCACAGACAGGATGACAAGAACTCCTGGATTTGGGGAAGCTGTAAGGAGAGATAAATAGATGCTATGACCCATTGCTACAAAGTCCTGTACAGATGGTCGCAGGACCAGCAGTATATCTGGAACTAGATTTTTACATCCTAGGCTAACAGTCTAGCTGAAATTTCTTCTACTCTTAGTTTAATCTGGGAAAAACGATGTTTGGTAATTCGCTGTAAACTACTCCAGCATAAATCACGGCCAACTGAAAGACATCAACAAAAGAATGATACACAATAAGTGGATGCTAAGCAAGTCTGACAAAATGGCAGGTTATTCAACCGTACTTACTGGTGTTGGCTGTCAAGGTATCCGGTTCACTAACTGTTCTCAGTAGACCGGTTCCGGAGCTTGTGGCCACTTTAATGTTGTATGAAGTGGCCGGGAACAGGTCCTCTAGTTGATAGTTGTCCACACTTCTTGTGACAAAGATTTCATTGAGGACAGGCCCATCGCCGATGTTGTAGGTGATAATGTAGGAATCAAAGTCTGAGACCACAGAGGGCTCATTCCAGCTAATTGAGATGGAGGTTGTGGTAGAACTGACGGCAAACAGTCCAACAGGTGAAGCTGGCACTAAAGAAAAAACGGTTTAAAAATTTTCCACTAAATAATGTTGACTTTGCACTCTGATTGCTGCTTTAGCACAAAGGAGACACAGCAAAGATTGGTGAAAGCATCAGTTGAGTTTTCTCTGATGAGATTATGTGGAGGCACTGGAGGCCAGCCTTATCCTGTTCATTTGGCTATGGCTAGCAATCAAACACAATTTGGGAAATGCTCCTAGCCACAAGCTGATGACTGCCATAGAAACCTATGTTAGTTTACTGGCCACAGCAATTAGCTGGAACGCAGTCTGAAGCAAAAGCTGATCATTCCTGGTACACCGTGGCTTCCTAAGGTATACAGATTTAAAGCACGTGGGAGTCAGTAAGTGACAAGACCTTACTTGTCTAGCATCCGCAGAAAGATGCCATCTTAAGTATGTCTTAAGTCAACAAATTTCACTGATTAGCTCAAAATAACACTTTTGAGAAAAAGCAGCCGCGTCAACAGAACGTAGGATTGGCAAGTCTAGACATACTTACAGGTGCGGAAGGTGTTTGTACTGGACAGAGCGCCGGCTGTGACGGTGACATTGTAAAGACTTCCAGGCCGCAGGCTGCTGAAGCTACCAATGCGCACTGCATCTGGTGCAACCACACCGACGTTGGTTCCAGACGAAGGTGCAAGTTGATAAACATAATTTTGGAAGGCTCCAGTGACTTCCCCCCAGGTAAACTCCACAGTGGTGGCCGTGATTTCCCGGAAAATGACCTCAGCTGCAGCGGCAGCATCTGTAATATTTAACACAAATCACAATTAACTAAACTTGACAAGTTGAAATAATCTAAATGCTTGCTTCAAGTCAAAAGGAAATATTGTCAAAGATCAAAAACCAAGGCCCATCTTGGTATATCTGCAAGGCAGTGTAAGCTGTTAGGTAGATTTTCACGCTAAGCTTACCAGAAAGAGGAACAAACTATTCAAGACACACAGTATGTGAAGAAAACTTTTTGTACCTTTTTGCACATGATAAAAACAAACTGAGCCCTGTTACGATGTATCACTTTTGATGTCTCATCCTAAACAAAGACGAACTAAGTCAGACAAAAGATGCTGAGGGCTTTCATAGATTTACCTTGTAATTCATTTTGTAAAGATGGATCATAAGAGAAACTCTAATTTCCTTTGTTACTTTCTCAAACTCAAAACAGGGAATACAGGAAGAGCAGCCCAAAACTGACGAAGACAGCACAGATAAGGCCAACATTTTTTTTCATAAGTAAGATTATGAACCACTAACTCCAATTTTAGCAAAGATGCAAAATGAAAATAGTCAAACAATGTTTTCCTGAGGCAGGATTTTTACTATTTTGAAAAAAATATGAACGGTGCATGATTTCTTTCTGAATGAAACGCTTGAAGTTAGCTGATAAAAAAAATCAAAAGTGATCTTATTTTCAATAATATACCCGGATTAAACAAAGAACCGGTCAGTAAGTGCGAACTGGTATCCAACCTCCTTGCAGGAGGATGTAGTGCCAGGCAACTGTTGTGCATAGTGCAACTGTCAGTGGTCAAGTATATGTACTGTGCTTTATGACCACACACACAAAAATACAAGAGCAAGTCAACTGGAACGCTGAATTTACCAGCGATAGTGCCGCAGATATCCTCAACTAGCAGCACAGCCGTCTTTACCATGTTGTTTTTCCGTTCATGTTATACAAGGGAGAGATTCCTTTACATGTTGCAGAGAGGCGATTGACACAATCCCATTGGTCATTTGTCTCCAAGATGGTGACATAGTTTGCAGAATTGTGGGTTTCAAGAATGACCTCCAAAATACCCAAGGCCCAAGTTTTTTCTCCTCCAACCTAGAGCAAGTTAGTTGTATTAAAAGAAATGACCTTCAACTTTTTTTTCTTCCTTAGTACCCTGGGAAATTTCACGCCGTATTTGGAAATCAATAAATAGAAAATGCTGGATTAAAAAACAAAATAAGGGGAAGAAGAAGTGCCAAGTTACTTGTGGACATGGTGCCTGAGCGGGGGACACTGGTGGTCCGATCTATTCCTTCCCCAGCCACTGCCCGAACGGACACGGTGTACATGGAGCCGGGGAGCAGCTTGCGCAGGATGAAGCGTGGGGTCTGGCTGGCCATCACGGTAATCGGGTTGCTGGAGCTACCGTCCTCCGGCTGGTAGTCCAGGAGGTAGAAGTTCACCACTCCGTTGGACGGTTGCCAGCCGACCTCCAGGGTGGTCGAAGAACTGGACAATCTGAAAGGTATCCCTGGCTGGGCTGCACCTGTGAGCAAAACAATGTGGGAAGGTATCATCCCATCAATGCACTGCTTGCCGAGGGCGCTGTTATTGATTTGCACAATCAAGTACAGTCCAAGTAAATCCACCTGCATTTTTTTTTCATTGCTGAGGTTTTGGATCCCCTCTCTCCAAATGAATTCTTGGTGAATCCAATACTTGTCAATCACAGACACTTTCCTGTCTAACTGCCCACAGGAAGGCAGAAAGGTGCAAAAAAGAGTTCAACTGACAGACCGGCCACTTCTGTTCTCAAACTCTAACAAGGCTGTTTCCTCGGTGAAAACAACTGAACCAACCTGACTATTCCTGCCGATTGAGAGACCATTAAACAAGGTGCATTAATAGTATTGCTGCACTGCATAGTCGTGAAACTGTCATCATCAGCATTTGAGGTTAATGGATCCACAAGAAGCACACACCTTCTTAGATATTACAGAAATGGTGATCAGGTCGTGATTGTAACTTCCTTGATAAAGTAAGGAATGCAGAGATAAATAAAAATGGAAGTTTTCGTTGTAGATACAAGAATCTGAAGAGGACTTACGGGTGCGCTGGGAGGTTGCTAGGGTCAGTGAGGAAGTGACCACCACCTCAACGGTGTACAGTTCACCGGGGGTCAACCCCTGGAAACGTCTGGTGATAAAGAGCTGGTTGGGGTTCACCGCCTGTGCCTGTAGAACATCCCGTCCGGCCCCTGTCCTGTAGATGTAGATCTGGTAGATGTTGTTGTCGGCGGCCAGGTTCTCTCGCCAGACCACCGTGATCTCGCTGGTGGTGTAGCTGCTGACAAAGATCTCGCTTAATCCAATATCAGCTGTGGACGAAGAGATCAAAAATAAATCATCGCATTATGTCTGGAACATTTGGAAGCAATGGTGACTGGTTTTTTTCAGGAATGCCTGAGCAACTAATACTGTACATATTCAGAGCCTGTTTCGCATCTGAGAAAACAGGGCAGTGATTTTGCCCAGATAGTTTTGTCAAGTTAATGTACTTTACAGACAAAAATCGTTTTGATTCAGCTCACCTGCCAGGTTTGTGCTAAGCATCAGGACATAAACAAAACTAAAACTATTTTAGCAAGGACTTTTTCTGCCTTCCCATATTAAACTAAGTGAGACCAAATGTTCAAATGTTGAGTTTTGACTTGAGACTTTTTCGTTCGACAGTTTTTTCTCAACACAAAGGAATTCAATACATAAGCAGTGAGGTTTAGGATTCTGTTTACCTGTTTCTACAACTCTCTCAGAAGCTGTATCCCCAAACTGGGTGGGGAAGAAACCGACACCGGTGTTCCTAGAGTCCAGCCTAGACTTGACCACCACACGGTACTCTGATAGAGGCATCAGCAGTGAGAAGTCAGCGGAGGTGGTGTTGGGACCGACCATCTGCGGGAACGTTGGGTTGCCCGGGCCGAAGACCTCAATGTTGTATCCATTCAGAAGACCGCTGGCAGGCTGCCACGTGATCCTGAAGGACGTTGGGGTGACTTCACTCACCGTGATGACCCCTGGTGAGTCAGGATCTACAACACAGCCCCAAATTGCCAATTATTAGGACAAGGCAGAAATATTTAGGCTTCTATCAACACCTATAACCAGGCATTTCTTGCTTTGGCATTCCCATGATAGGTAAGACATTGTTTTGCATTTGAACCTTAGGTGATCAAAGATCACAAGCTGTTCATGCTTGTGACATCATCCACCATGAGCACCGCGGTGGCATCAATGCTCTGGTCAAGACCCCCCAAGACTATTACCAGCACCCTGGCATCAATGCTCTGGTCAAGACCCCCCAAGACTATTACCAGCACCCTGGCATCAATGCTCTGGTCAAGACCCCCCAAGACTATTACCAGCACCCTGGCATCAATGCTCTGGTCAAGACCCCCTAAGACTATTACCAGAACCCTGGCATCAATGCTCTGGTCAAGACCCCCTAAGACTATTACCAGAACTTAACAGAGCATCACAAGAACAACACAAGACCTCCACTCTGGATACAAGTCGCAAGCTATTCAAAATGAGCTGCAACAAAAGCATTCCTTTTTCATTGGTAACCCCATTACTCGCGACTGGTCTAGCGACCAGTTTTGTGATGGCCTCAACGACAACGGTGTCTTGTAACTACTCAGGGAAACTGATAACTAGGGGGAGTAACAATTTGTGTCTATTGCAACAATCCATCATGACCAGTGCACATTATCTTGAGAACAAATCTTGCTTCAGCCGGTGCTCTTCAAGAAATGCTAGCAAACTCCAGCATGCCTGACATTATATCTGTACTACCTATGGCCGGCGCTCCTACTCAGCGAGCGAATGAAGACAAAAAGGAGTAATGCCAAATGAGTCAAACACCACCAGCCATGCAACCACTCCGGCTGAATTGAACTCTTACTTGTGCGAATGTCTTCGCTGAACATTACAAATGGGCTGATGGCGTTAATCAGAACTTCATAGATCCGGGACGGTTGCAGGTTTGTGAATTCATAGTTGACCGGTTCCACAGCCCCAGCCCCAAATATCTGGCAAACGGAGAGAAGATAGTATTAAGGTTCATTACGCCTGAACTTAACCAAGGTTAGAAAACCAGAGCACTTCCCTGGTGTGAACATTTTCTTAAAATAAAGGTCAGATCTGCTTTTCTTGGCTGCAGCTTGTAATGACACAAAGGTATATGATAGAGGCTGCAGGTGCTTCCCATAGAGCTGTGTGTAATTTCAAGCTGCTTCCAAGTACTTCAAACACGGCTAGCATTCAGGAGGGTTTACACAAATGTGATTACACCTTTCCCCCCAGGAAGAATCATGACAGTTTTTTTTTCTCAATCCATGCCCGGTACAGGAAATGAACATGAACATGATTTCTAATTTCAAGACGTCTGTTGAAGGAAGGAAGAGAGAGGTGAAAGTTCAGCGTGATTAGTACCTCTAGATTAGAGCCTGTTATGGATGCCGTATATTCTGAGGAGCCGACAGGGGCCCAGACTAAGTCTGCAGATGTTGAGGTCAGTCTTCGCACCAACAGCTGGCCGGTTGGTACCGACGCTGAAAGGACATCGGAAACAAAAGAAGTGACTGGGCTATACAAGTGAAGACACAATGGAAATCCAAACTTGCACTCATGTTTTGTTAGACAGCGTATGGTTGTATTTCTTGGCTTGCAGTCTGTCCTGCTTTGTAAGCATTTCGCTAAGTATTAATTGGCATGTATTTGCTTACAGGTTGACTGGGTGTAAGACGCTGGTTCGCTGACGCGTTCCGAGTTGCCCACCCCACTCACTGCTACAACCTCAATGGTGTAACTGGTGTTGGGATACAACTCAGTGAGGTCAAAGTTCGTCGTGCTGATTATATCGGACATGAGCTTCACGGTGCCCTCAGCAAAGTACGAGACCTAATGCAGGATGTGGAAGTACAACAATGTGAACTCATAGATGGAAAAAAGGTTGCAGAAAAATGGTGTATTCTTAATAGTGTTGTGGTCGAGGCCATGACAGGTCCTTTCGCAAGACCAGTTCTATAAGTAACAGGGTGAGCTAGTAAGGGGATGCTGTTTTCAAAGTTCATTTAAACAACTTGTGACATTCCTTAAGACTCAAATGGCTTGTGACGGGCCTGCAGGGACTTGTGAAGGATCCAACCACAATACTGGATTCAGCACACAACACAGAGTTACGTGTTTCTTGATGAATTGAATGCGATGCCTCATAAACGGAACAGGTTACGCTGTTCTGAGTCCCTAAAAGTATGAAATCAGCATTCATAAATATACCTCAGACAGTCTCCCTATTCAACAATGCACAACTTGACCATGTATATTATTGATGATGCCCGGTGCATAAAACACCTGCTGATACCTTGATATGAGACAGTTTACTCCATCCCTATTGGTCATGAATCTGCCACGCATCCGCCAAGTCCATATAAGGAGATTCTTTTAGACAACTTACACAAGGAATATACCATAAAATGGACAGGGGTGTTTGGGAAAAAGAAAGTAAAATTCTAGAACAAAATCGTTGGAAATCCATCATACACTGACTTTTTTTTACCATCAGAATAAAAAAAGGTATTTATAAATGGGAATAAATATGTGTGTGGCCAAGACCGGCTTGGGAGACTGAATGCTGATAATGCCCTCACCTGTGGCTTAGGCATTAGTCGCGTCCATTCTCCTGAGCCGGTCTTAAATGCATGTTTAAGACTGACCAATCATATATTTATGCCCTTATTAACCCCTGCCTTCAGAATCCTCCATCTGCTCAAGGCTTTGGCAACCCCAAAACAAAGATTGACAGTTCACTCAAGATGATCTCAAGGGGAAAATTTCATCCTCTGCGAGTGATGAGAGTGACACCTGAACATCGTCTCCCAGGCTTTAATGCTGCTTAATGTTGCTATCAAACGCCTTGGCTTTGGGTGAGATTTCAGGCGAAGAGGAGTGTACGATATTCAGGGCAACAAAGACATTAACAACAGGGTGTGACCACTCACCAGGTATTATAAGCACTGATACAGTGTGACAGAGGTTACAATTGCAAACCTTACCTAAGACACACATAAATAAATGCTACACAATCATCAAAGGTTAAACCACTTGCCGCTGGGGATTCGGGTTTCAGGCACGTATTCTTTATACGCATAGCCAGTGTCTCCAAAATCGGACAAAGGGAACTGGGCCTTGTAACAAAAGACCGTACTCGTAACAAAAGACCAGGCTGCTGGGAATTGCCAACATTTATTCACTCTCAATAGTGGAGATAATCCAGCCTTTTTTTGAAACAGTATACAACGGTTTGGGGCATTTAGTGCGAGCGGATTACCACCGGGGACAAAAGCGCTCTACCACCGCAGCGATGAGCCACACAGTACCGCTGCATACTAAATCTGGCCCCTATTGAAAAGAGGTCAGTTTTGTGCCAGTTTCTTGAACAAAAGAAAATTACTGAACACCCCACAATCTGGGCTCTTTTTACAAGGCGGCAGGCCTGGCTGAAATACTCCAGCGTCAATAGATCTTGTCCGTCAAATTAAAGTAGAAACCACACAGTCCTTCGTGTGGGTGTCCAGTAAATGAAGATATGAATTTTTAAAGAATTTTGAAAACAGAAAAAAATGAAAATCACCCCGTCCCAGCATCATCAACATTCATAAATGCCCCCCCTGGCACGATGTGGTTAAGCAGCGGACTCTTGATAATGTAAACCCGACTGTGATTTGTACTTGGCTGCCATGGAGCAGCCCCAGGAGGGTATACATGGACCGCTTACCCTATAGCCTGTAACATCTCCACTTGGTGCGGTCCATCGTACGGACAGAGACACAGGTGTGACGGAACCTGACAGTGAGGGAGTGTTTGGATTCACCGGTGGGTTTGGGACTGAAAAGAAAGAAATATTTCACAATCCAACATTATTTTGAGAAAAAACTTTGACCAATTAAGAGAGAAACACAGAGCTCTATGAATTTAAACAAATTAATATTTGCACCTGCACCTTTGTGTTTTCATAAAACATAATTTTTGTGTACAAAAAGCAACATTATGATACTTCAAATACTGTATTAATTCTGACAAAACTTATGTCACGGTGTTCCCTAACCTTAACTTTGGAGTTGATCACAAGCGTGAAATGTAACCTGGTTGGAATTTTTGGCACGGTTGGAATTGGACTTACAGGTTCGATCGGTGACTTCTCCAGACACGTCTTGTACCCCGACCGCCACTACACGAATGGTGTACTCTCTTCCCGGGGTCAGGCCTGAGAACGTGGCCTCTCGATTGTTAAGATCAATTGTTGGGACTCCTTCACTGGGCGCGATGGTAACAGTGTGTTGTACAAAGCCATCCAGGCCAGAGGCATCCCCCCAGAAGATGGTGATGGTGGTGGTACTCACGTCTTGAACAGCAAGTTCTGCTGGGGCAAGTTGAGCTGCCGGCAAACCGCAAACATTGAATTCAAATAATCAACAAGTCTGGGGTGTGTTTTTCGCAACGTCTAACCAGAAACATGTCTGTGACATCAAAGCATGAGACAAAATGTGAGGCAGTGACATCCATGGTTCAAGAAAGCAGACAACATAGTTGAAAGATATTTTTTTTCACCCTAAGATATTTTTTTTCACCCTAAGATTTTTTTTTCACCCTAAGATATTTTTTTTCACCCTAAGATATTTTTTTTCACCCTGGTCAACACAATTCTTTCCACTGCTGCTCTCTCTTTCCGTTTCGAGGAAAGTACACGTTTGGTTCACAGCACGTAACAGCAAATTTGGAAGGACATAATTAACTTAAAATTTGTCCACTTGCTTTCTGCCATTTGGAACCGGCTATGAACCAATTTTAATCTCCACTTCTTGTCCAGTCAAAACAGTGACATCACACTGGTATCAACTGAAGTGCAAAAGCACTCAACCAATGACCACCGCAAAAACATATTTCTGGGTTTGAGTTAACCTACATGGTAAACGTGTAGTTATTTGCATTGGGAAGGATCAACAATTAATCATGTGGGTACAAGGATGTCAAAACCAATGACTTTGTACCAAAGTTCACATGACAGCTGTTTGTAACCCACATGTCAGCCAGCCTGTTCAGTATTTAAAAAGCGCATGCTCAAAATGCAATGTGTCATGGGTCATTCAAGAACATTAAAACGCGCGTGAAAAAGCAAACTGGTTCACAGGACATGGTCGCAATATACGACCAGTGGCACTGCCAGTCGGAATTAGACGCAGCCAGTAAGACTCATCTTAGGTTTGTGTCGATGGGTTTTCTCTGCCATGTACCTGTTCGTCCAGTGGCACTTTGTGGACTGCTGTATGTCTCTTCACCTTCAGGTCCACTCACAGAGACTACGTAGAACGTGTAGTTAGTCTCCGGCTCCAGTCTCCTCACAGTGAACCGAAGAGGTTGGCTCTTCTCTACAAATCCTGCCGTAATTTCAGGACCACCTACTGTTCTGTATGATATCCTGTGAGTGTGTGTTGGGGCAAATGGGACAGGAATGAATAGCTGAAGGTGAGCTCGAACCCGTAACGTGTGGGTTGCAATTCCGGGAATCCCATGATATGTCAAGAACCTACATGTACATCATCAACACTGCTTCCTAGCTTTTAACCCAATTCCAACGGGGCTTTGCAGGAGATTATTCTAACCATACGACTTTCATTGTTTGTTCATTACACCATGGTAAGGTGCTTCTTATATACGTGTCGTTTACTCCAGAACTTAGTTA
The DNA here is from genome assembly GCF_001949145.1 of Acanthaster planci. The sequence continues at coordinate 3,320,792 of NW_019091360.1, forward strand.
TGGTCATTAAAACTGATGATACTGGAAGCTAGTTGGTTTTCACTTTACAAGGCAATTACCTTATAGACATCGATTACAGTAACAACTCAGGCTTTTGGCCTGGTGTGGTTAACTCATACTTGTGAATGAGGAAAACATCTCATAAGATTGACTGACCACCTCTACGGAGTTCCTTCCCGGCAATTTAACATTTGGGAATAATTTCACCCAATACTGACAGCACCAATGTAAAGCTCAACTGTCAAGAGGGATTCTGGTGTGCGGTTCCCTGTTTACACAGTTGAATGCAAGAGGTCTTTACCTGTATCGATCAAAGATGGGATCACCCTGGAAACCAGACCAGGTTATATCTGCCGTCAGAGCTGTGGTGGCATTTACCGTCACTGCAGGAATACTTAGTGGTACTGCATTATAAAACAGAGATCCGTATGAGAACGTCAGGAGAAATCCGCATTTATTAAATGTGTGAATGATCGGCAAGTTCTGACACTTGAATACAACACTTGTAAGCTGGAAATTTGCAAAATTTGCTGGCATTTTTTTTCTGACACAAACCAATGGGAACTTTAAGTCTGTTCTGGCTTTTCCAGCCAACTTTACCCAAGTGTGAGAGTTTTCAAGAGGGTTGACAACCATGGACCCAAAGACTACTCAAGGTGGAGGCAACAAACAAGACAGAAAAAAAAAACAATTTCAGAGCGGGGTGGAAAGTTTGGCCCAGAGAAAATTAATCTGGCAAAACCAGGAGTATCTTGGGATTGCAACCAAGAATGTTCAGACAGTTTATGGGTTTCACAAACAGCTATGTCTCTTGGCGCCTTTCAAAAGTATCAGCTTGGAAACACGGTCATTCCACAAATGCCAAAATTCATCCCCATAGAATGTCAGAGATACATATAATTGACTCAAAGCTGGCCTGAACTAAAACCCCAAGAAAATACAAAAAAGTCACCTAATGTGATCGCCTACTTTGTGGGAAGCTATCAATATATGAGCAGTTTGGTTATGTACCTTCAAATTCATTTGTAATTTTACCGAATGTACCTGACAGCTATGCTGCATCTACCCATCAAATCTACCCTAACCCTAACCCTGGCTCTAACCTTGACCCTTGACCCCTTGACTTCATATGTAGTGCATATTTTCCTGACAGGTTCGGTAACTTTCATCCAATCAGATTTTGACATTCCTCAAGGTATTGATGAATATTTCAAAGTATGGCCAAGACATACGTGTTCTCTGGACGATGCTGCTCTGTTGACTAGACCCGGCGATGCTGTAGATGAGAGAGATCGTGTATCTCTGGCCGGGGGTTAAGCCCCTGATTGTGTAGAAGCGAATGGTGTTGTTGACTGCTGCATCTGTCGGCGGGCTGGTGTCAACGCGGAGAAGGTAAGGCTCCATGGCATTAGACAGGATGCCCCAAGTGACTCTGATTGTAGTGGTGGTTACGTTCTTGATGACAAGGGCACCAGGCGACGTGGCTGAGTGCAGCAAGAGGAATACAAATGTAAAGAGTCAACACGACTGAATACAACATAGCATAGGAAATTGGTAATTGACCCGACATTCATAAATACCTCAGACAGTTTTTCTATTCCTATTGGTCGAAACCCGTCACACAACCGCGTATTAACATTTGATAATGCCCGCTGCATGCGTAAATCACGCGCTGGCACATGGATACCAGACAGTTTAATTGGGTCTGATTGGTCAGGAGTCTGTGAGCACGAGACGCACCAAGCGTGCGCCAAGTTCATTGAAGGGGATTCTATTGGACAACTATCAGAAGGAATATACCATAAAATGGACGGGGGTGTTTGGGAAAATAAAAGTAATGTTTTCAAACAAAATCGTTGGAAATCCATTTTATGTTGACTTCATTTGACTCTCTGAATAAAAAGGTGTTTATGAATGGGAATAAATCTGTGCTTGGCCAGTCTTAGACTAATGTTTTAAGACCAATTCAGGAGAATGAACCCTGACAATGCCCTCGCATGTGGCTTGGGCATTAGCCAGGTCCATTCTCCGGAGCCGGTCTTAAATGCATGTTTAAGACCAGCCAAGCACGTATTTATTCCCTTATTCACAGTGGAATTAGGGGAATGCTCATATTTTCAATTGCAGTACTGTTTACACTTGGAACTGTGGACTGAAAAAAGAAAGTCCCACAAAGTCTCACGTAGAAATCTATGAAGATATTTTGCAATACAAAATAAACATTAAGAAATTCCACCATGATGGTCACACACACATAACAGATTTAGAAGTTTGGATTTAGATTTTTTGTCCGGCATAGGAAGTTACCAACATTATATCTCAAGGAGCGACATATAGGCAACAATTTGGATAGGCATGCCATGTTCTGAAAGTCTCATTAAAGCAAAAATACCAGTCCTTTCGGTACAGCTTTAACTGAGCTTTAAAATCAAGCACAAAGGCAGACGGAAACTCACTTGTCCGTTCACAGATGTCCATCGGTGCACTTGGCAAGATGTACAGAGTTGTTGTTACTGTGGTCACAATAAATTTGTAGAGTTTATCTGGGGTGAGGCCCTCCACCGTTGCTGAAGTGACATCCTTGGGGACTTGGAACTTTTCCTCCTGTTGGCCATCTGGGGGGTAGTACTCCACTTCATAGTACTCAAAGTTCTGGTTGAGTGGAGGAAGCCAGCCAAAAGTCACAAAGTTGATGCCCTTGTTTAGCGTCTGGAGGTTCCTCACTGGTTCAGATCCTGACCAAAACAAGATGCTGTCTTCAATGTTGGCAAATTTAAAATGAAGAACAAAATCTTGCCCATAACCCCATAAATAAAATACAAAAGATGAAGAGAAATAGGCAATCCACGTAGGCCTTAAGTAAGAGTTTTAGCTGAATTGGAATTGGGCTTTTGGTCAGGGTTGTAAAAGTAGAATACAGGCCCCAAAAGAAAGAGGTGATCGCTAAAATTGGCGAGATGAACTGGCTATCATTTGAAAAGGAAAGAATGACTGGTTAGTCTACAAAATGGTCCGTCAGACCCAGTGGGCCATTAACTAATGCTTTTACCAACCAAAAAGCTGACATACTGGTTTTAAATCGCCCTTCAAATTGTCCATCAGCAACTGTGTTGGCATCAATCCTGATGTAGTAAGGCTGTCCAGGCTGCAAAGGAACGGACGGCGTGGTTGTCACTGAAGTCACAGTGTCAAATGCTTTGTAGAAGACTGGCGTGTTCAGATCATCAAAGATGATCTCGTGGTAAGCTGTAGGCCTCGGGGGTGTTTCCCAGATGTAGGTCAGATAAACCTTGAACTGAGCATCACCAAAGTCGACAGGAAGCCAAGCAAACCCTAGGGATGTTGAAGTGTGCCGGAAAGGGTAGAGGACCAGCGTGGCAAGGTTACCTGAACAAACAAAACAGGGATGGCTAACATGTCATCTAGTTTCAAATATGATAAAGTGTTTTTCCATTTCTGAAGAGAGGAAAAGGTTCAACTAAATTGGACGGTATTCTCTAGCTGGTGAATTCTTAGAGGATCGTTTCACGGACTAGAAGATCCCCTCTCTGACCAAACTGACTTTTTCATTGGTGGCAGTGAGCATGCATCTGCTTGACCTTTAGGATATTTCTACCTCAGCAGAAATGCACACATCAATATTTTATTGAAAACATTTAACAACCCTGCATTAAAGTTCAATGAAAGCTGTCTTGACCCAGTGGCTCGGTATCCAGAAGTGAAGCAGGGTCCAGACAACTCCCTTCATGCTTCAGGGAAAATGCCGACAGCCAACATATATCATTTTGGATTCATTTGCCAACCGAAGCTCTATTTCCTAACTGGAATTAATTATTGGGGGGCGTGGGCCCCCCTCCCCATTGCTACGCCCCTGAGTCAGACGAGGGCTCTGTGTCTAGTTTATCTCCAATGGAAACTACCTTTGTACAATTCATTTGGCTTAATCCCAAAACACATCCCAGTCATGTCACAGGTGGATCATAAATCCTCACCGGTGGATCACACATCCTTACACAGCTATACTTCTGGGGTATTCCCTTTGTTCTTGTGTGCAAAACTCCCGCACAACACGCACACATTTTCACATCACTCCCATTTGCACCAGATTCACTTTCCTACTTTGGAAATTCGACTGAACGTCCCTTGTTTAAAATACTTCATTTTGCAACGGATGAATGGCACTTGAAAATTCCTCCTTTTTGAGTAAATTTGAAATATCTACTTCGTGAAATCCTTCTCGAGTACCGTCTCAGTACCCCACAAGTACCCTATGGGGTACTTCCCATTGTTCCGGTACCCCACAAGCCCCTCTATACACGCGTATCAATCCACAACGGCGGATCAATCAATCCACACCGGCGGATCATCAATCCACACCGGCGGATCATCAATCCACACCGGCGGATCATCAATCCACACCGGCGGATCATCAATCCACACCGGCGGATCATCAATCCACACCGGCGGATCATCAATCCACACCGGTGGATCATCAATCCACACCGGTGGATCATCAATCCACCCTGACTTAATCATCCCAACACAAGGTACAGTCACACCCCATAATATTGATTTTTCCATTACACAGGTAAATGGTTTGATTGGCATTTTATCCATCCACAGGCAAATTTCTCAACTCACCTGTGACGTTGGGATTTATTCACACAGGAATTTTTAAAATTTTTAAAAGAAACTGTCCCAATGATTCAGGATTTATTCTGGCACTTGCACTTTATTTGACTCACTCCTTTACTCACTAACTTATTCTCACTCACCAGTGAATCCAGTTGCAGTGGTGGGAACGCTCTTCTGTTCCGGGAAAGTGCCAGCAGCTTCAATCACTGTTTCCACAATGACATCAACGTTTGTCATTGCTGGGAGATCATCCAACAAGAGTTGGTTGGTTGGGCCAGGTGGCAGCTTTCCAGCAAAGATAGTCACACCCTCCATATTGACATAAGACACCTGTGCCAATAACAGGTTAAATCATCAGCACTTTGAAATCAAGGGTTCCACATCAATCACCATTCAAAGAGCATTTTTGTGTCTTTTGATCACATCTGCGTGTTCACATGGTGGACAGCACCAAAAGACTGGTTGTGCACTCAACCACTTGTGGTGTAATAAGGCCGAAAGCATAAAATGTATTGACAGGTGCTTGAACTGAAATGGTTCAGCAATAAATGATGCCATTAATGCCGGTGTTATCAAGAGTCAAGTCAAGTTACAGCATTCGTTTGCCTTCAGTATTAAACAGTGCTAACCAGAGGTTAAGACTCAGGAAGACTGCGGCTGAGCATAAAATAATAAAGCTGAAGCCAAGGCTTCAGAACCTTGCTGGGAATTTCAAATCATGTCAAAGAACTGAACAAAATTACCTCAAAACGATCAAAGTATCCAACAGGATTGGTCCACTGGACGAGAATCTGGAAGTCTCCGCTATTACCAAAAGAAATCCCCGGAACTGCGGATGGGTCTGTAAATCGGGAAATCCATTAAATGTAAAGATCGATAAAATTTTATACATTACACACGCCACTTTGTCTTGCTGGCCAAGCTACATGTTTCAAAATCTCAGTAACAGACGACGATATTGCCCAGGTCTGGTAGGACACTAAAGATGTCCACAACAAATCTTTGCACAAGGTCTTAGTTTTGCAGCTGACTTCTGGAAATAATCAGAACAGCAAATTCGCAACTCTTGTATCCAAATGGCGTGCATTAAATGTGTCATGTAACTTCACTGAAGCCAGGATATCCCAGGCTAAGGACGTGTGTCTGGACCTGATCACTTGGAGTAAAGTTTTGACCACTAATGCTCATGACAGGGTCACCAGGCATTCAAGTAGATCCTACTAAGAGACCTCAGCTACTGTAAATGGCAAATGGTCCTTTACAGTTTTGTTTGAGACATAACTGGTGCAGTTTTTACCACTTGGCTATGGCTGGAAAGGACACATGCATAAATGCATAAAGCCACTGTCAAGGTGCTTCCATAACTTTGTGAGCCAAGTCGTTTGAATTTTGCCATGCTGAGATAGGTCTTTATGGCACTGTATGAGTAATTAACCATTTGTAAACACTGTTGTTTGCGGCTGACAATATCGACCACTGAGAAATCCAAGACATACCTGCAGTCTTTTGAAATACACCCAAATGCCACGGATACTTACTCCCAACAATCATTTGAATCGTACTTTTTACCCAACCCTCATGATTTTTTCAACAGTTAAGCTGTGCACAGAGGCCAAATTTAAGTTCAACAAATGGTCTACCTATTTGGTCTTTGTATGTGAATTAGCATATTAACTTGTCTGCCTGAGGTGAGTTGGGGGGAAGCATCTGGCCGTGCCAGTCCATACATAACAGACAGCCAGATTGTGTTTACACAAACTCTTGTTTAACAGGTATTCAAGAGTAGATCTCTACGCAGGATGACAGACCTGTTCGGACTTGTGTGCTGAAAGATGCCAGGGGATCCCCTCCAGAGGTGAGCGGAGTGACGGCGATTCGGTAGACGGTAGCTGGATCCAGGTTGTCCAATGTGAACTCCTGGTTGACAATATCCTCAATGCGCTGCTCAGTGCCTGTTGAGACCAGTGTCCTGACAATACGGTAGGTTGCTGCGGCGTTATTACCCAGCCAGATGAACGTCACGTTGCGGTCAGTCAACGAACGGATCAAAATGGTGTTGGGAGGAATGGAAGCTGTCCAAACAAAACAGCAAAACATGCAGCATTCATGTGTCTCTAAAGTTATTTTCTAATCATCACTTCAGTTCTCGCAGTCTAAGTAGACATTTCAGGCCCTGCTATATTCCTCTTGATCCCCAGTTAGTTTCTTTCAAATAACCTTTTACGGCTGGAAAAAAATCCATCAGGTCTTCCAGAACGTAACTTGACTTTTGAGTAAAAAGGATTTTAAAAGGCACAAATTTCATGCTAACGAGGGAGGGTGTAAAGAGCCCTTTCTTACCCAAGGGTATATCAAAACACAACAAACACAACACACATTAGAACGAATGCAATACATAAAGATGTAATATCCTCAAACTCTTTTCACAATAAATTTCAGGTATGCACCTGCCTTGGTTCTACTTACTTGTCATTCCTGATGCAGTCGCTGGTTCACTGAACTCCAGATTACTGCCGGCACCAGCGGACGCAAACACCCGGATATCGTAGCTGGTGAGTGGGTCTAGGCCAGAGATGAGGAACGACCGGGCATCTGGGTTGACCCTGCCTGCCTGCTCCTCCTGTCTGGAGCCCTGCCTCTCGTAGGTGATGACGTAGGAGGAGGTGGCATCGCCCGCCTCCCATGTGATGGGCAGAGCCACTGGAGTGACGCCTGAGAGGCTGACCGTCAAACTGCTCGGAGGGTTGGGTTCTGGAGAGGGCAAATCATCATTATCTTGATTACTGGTTATTAAGCTGAAGGTGAATCCACTGACAACTTCATCTTTTTTTTTGTCATTTTCTCAAGAAAGCCAAACAAGCTTCGTTCTCAGCAGCTCTCACGATGTCCTGCAATTAAATTCAGTGCAGCAAATTTTCCTTCTGATTTGATTACGATGCTTCTCACTCATTAGTAATTAATTGTAATATGGCCGTTTCACAATAGTGCGCCACCAAGAGTTTGCAGCACGTTGGCCAATCACAATGCACGAAATTTGTCGGCCCAACACACCTTTGGAAAGGGTCGACAAATTTTGCACTTTATGATTGGCCAACGTGTTGCAAACTCTTGGTGGCGCACTACTGTGAATCACCCGTATTAATTTGCTGCCTTGAAAATTAGCCGCTGAATTAACTGTAGAAAGGGCTAAATTTAAATTGAATTTGGGTTTGAACATAACCCCTGTTTGTAGATATAATTAACAAATTTCTACTTGGATAACATCAAATCTTTTGCCATGCTCTAATCAGGTAATCTGGGGCTATGGCTTTGTCGTTTTATCATTGCCATGCTACAGTGATAAGCCACAGACAAAAAGACAATGCCTTCTGAATATGTGACAAGGCTACATATGCCTACCACCGACGTTCTGATCCCACAATTGCCAGCTTTGCACAGAATCCAACATTTAGCTGCGTTGTAGCCAAGGTATTTCTTTTACAAGTTATAAGTCGTTTCAAACCCAAGTCATTTTTTTCAGCACATCTGATTTCACCAAGAGGATGTCATGGACAGGCCATTTTTCAAGTTAACGAGGGCGACAAAAGCATGGCCACCTTTTGACAACTTGCATTTGAGTATAGGTCATCTGACAATTTGGGGAAACGTTCGAAAAACATTTCGTGCAACGGAGAGAAGAAAGGTTTCATTAAAACTGCTTCTCAAAATATACTTACAAATCTTCTTCCCCCAACAAACAAAAATTGCAAATAATTCATGTGTCCCTGTGTGCAGCTGGTGTATAGAAGTTGTTAACTATTTCTAAAGATGCACGGCCAAAAATGGCCTTTCCATGGCAATATCTTGGTGGCATTCTGTTCTCTGAATAACCCTCACTGACACAGCACTCGGATTTTTCTAACATACTTTACTGATGGCGTAACCCATGACTACCAGAAAAACAGGTTTGACCTAACGTTTTCTATCATATGATGCTGATATTTGTAAGATAAGACATTGGCGTAACAAAAAAAGACAGGTGTGCTTCGGAAGGTACAAAGTCATAGAGTTTTCTTCTACACATATTAAAAGAAGTTGATAAGGTCAACAAGTCAAATTTGTTCAAGTCACATAGATTACATCATTTTCTTCCGAGTCCAGCCAGCTCTCGAGTCATTTTGTGTTTCAGCCAAGTCTCAGGTAAGACAAATTGTGACCCGAGTCTGACTCAGGTCCAATTCTGCACTTCAGGTTAACAATTCTGTCATAAATTTGGGCCGACTCACTGGTTCTCTGTTCAGTAGTGTACTGGGTGTCATTATCTCCATCAACGGTAACCTTGATCTCGTATAGCTGTCCTGGCTGAAGGTTGGTAAATGATGCTTGGCGAGAGTTGCCATCGACAGTCTTCGACACACCACTGGTGGACGGACTAATGGTTACATCGTAACCCCGGAAGTTGGTCACCAGTGAAGACCCATCTCCCCAGTATACCTCAACTGTAGTGTTGGAATACCGTCTGACAACGATCTCCTGTGCACCAGCTTCCACTATGTGACAAAGTAGACAAAAAGACATACCCCCAATGAGATATTTGGGACTGTGGGTTTCTAGACGATGACCATTCAAAACCAGGAGCGAGCAAGGGTAGAAATGGTTATCATTTATTTCTTTATTCAAACTGAAATGTTGGCATTGGGTTGTGTCTTGTCCAGCAGCTTCAACAGGTTGGAGTAAAGAGAGCAAGGACAGTGATACCATAGAGGCATGTCTTGTAGACCAACAGTCCTACTTCACTTACAGGTGGTGAATGAGATTACTACAGGCTCTGCCTCCATTCCACCGATGAATGTGGTGATGGTGATGGCGTAGGCCTTGCCAGGCTCTAGACCATCAATTCTATATTGTGTTGGCTGTCCCCGGAGTATTGTTGTGGTGGACGGTGTCAGGCCATCGGCCGGGGAGTAGTTGACAGAGAAACCATCAAAGTTCCCCTCCGGCTCGGCCCAGGAGATGTTGGCAGAGATCTGAGTGACCTCTTCGAGGATGACATTGGGCTGGCTGGGAGCTGTGAAGAGGAAGGACATTACAATGCATGAGACAGGTTGTTTTTTCATTTTCCACTTTCACTCACAAACTGATGGTTAACAGCGATTGATTCGTGATGAAGCTGAGTGCTAATTTTAACAGGCATGCCAACAGGCACAGGTGTCATTCCAACCGTAGCAGACATTGTAAAGTATCGTTCAATTTAAAAAATAAGAAAATCAGCTATACGAGGAAATGTTGATCGAGTTAGCTGAGTTCTAGTGCATTTATGATAAAATTTCAATTTACAAAAGCTTACCATCCAATTACCATGCAAAGCAATGGAGCTATGGAGCTACTGTGTGATGTAATTCAAACATCCTTTACCGGCATGTGCTCTGTGCAAGTTTGTGGAATGGCAGTAAACCTTTATTCTCAACTGTACTCGGCCCCTGAGTTTGAAGAATGATACTGTACCTCTGATCAAGTTTTTTAAGTTGAAGTACCTGTGGTGAAGATGAGAGTTCGTTGCTGGCCAGGCAACTGTGGCGACTCCAATACCAGGCTATATGATGTTCCAGGTATCAGACTGTCAATTCTGCGTCGCCCGACTGCTTCCCCATCGATATTGGTGAGACGCTCTTGGTTGCCTTGAGAAAGTCTAAGGCGGTAGGTGGTGACATCTGTAGTGGTGACTTTGCCAAACTCCACATCGATGAAGGTGTCCGACAGTTGGGTGTAGATAAACTCCAGAGGTATCAAAGAGCCTATGATACCAGGACAAGAAAGAAATTGGTTGATGATACCAGGAAAACAAAGAAACTGGTTCATATGCGGCAGACACTGAACTCATTCAAAATAAGAGACTGAATACATCCCTTGACTTCATAATTAATGTGTGCACCTGTCTTCTCCAGGAGTAAGACTTTTTCACTCCGGGATTCACAGTTGTTGGCATCTCCAGACACCGTCTGCAGTGAGATTTCATAGGATGTGTCAGGCTTGAGGTTGTTGATGATATAATTTCTGACAGCTGGCCCACTGGTGACGGTTACAGGTGGACGATTCCCACGATGGCTTGCCGGGAACCAGTTAATCAGGTAGGATTGGAAAGAGGAGATGTCAGTGGGCACAATCCATGTGATAACGATGGAGGTTGCTGTGACCAGCTGGGTATCGATGAAGGCAGGACTCAGGGGGGCTGAGGGTCGAATCGAATGAGCGTATTAAAGACAAAGCCAAAATTTTCTGGCTGACAAAATGTCCTGCAAGACCAATGACAGCTCAGTCTCGTGAAAACCTTGTAAAAAAATCTCAGTAATCAACTGGAAATGGTGCAACATGGTGCAGAGAGATTTATCTGATATTGCTTTCATCACATCTCAAGTGTCGGAGCAATGCTTAACCACTTGATGCCAGGGAGCCCAGTTTCGGAGACGTTGGCTTTACATGCATAGCCGGAGTCCCGAAATTGGACAAAGGGAACTGGGCCTTGTAACAAAAGACTGTACTCAGAACAAAGGACTGAGCTGCTGGGAATTGCCAACATTTTTTCAGCTGTCAGTAGCAGAGGAAATCTGTCATTGTTTTGAATGATTATACCACTGTTTGTGGTATTCGGCGCAAGCAGATTACCACCGGGGACAAAAGTGCTCCAGGGGTGAGCAATACAATACCACTGCACAGTCCGCATTTGAAAAGATGCCAGCAGCGCACTGGGCCAGTTTTGGGGAACAAAAGAAAATTATGTAACACTGCACAATCTGGGCTCTTTTTACACGGCAACAGGCCTGGCTGAAATAGCCGGGCGTCAATAGATGTTGTCTGTCAGATTAGAGTAGCCACAAGACAGTCATTCGTGTGGGTGTAAACATCCAGCAAATGAAGAAATGAATTTTTGAAGAATTTAAAAATGGAAAATCTGGGAAAATCCCCCAGGTATACCTCACACAACTTCAAATCAAACCTGGCAGCATGTGGTTGAATATCTCTTCTGTAGCAAGCATCTGAGGAAAGCATAGCTAGACTAATTAGATTCAGAACAGGTGATCTATGACCTTCAAAGAAGACAGGATACCAGACTGTCCTACCTGTTCTAACCATGACGGTCTGTTGCTGCGAATTCACAACTCCCTCAACATCTAAGGTAATTGTGTGGACAACACCAGGTGGGAGCCCAGTGAAGGTGTACTCATTACCAGTCACAGTTATGTCACGCTGATTTGCTGATGTTGCATCTGTCACTGACAGCTGTGGATAAATGGACACACATTTGTACAAATATGTCTGATGTCAGAAAACGTCATGATGAAAATGTACAGCTTCATCCTGGAACTGCCTCACCGATGCTTGACCAATGGTACATGCATCGTGTCAGCTAATGGAAAAACTAACTTCCCTTTGATAGTTGTTCAGAATAGCTGACTCGAATGGTGCAATAATGAAGACTGCATCATTGAAATGTGATCCTAGATGTGCAGACGTCATAAGCATTACAGATACCGTGTTTGACACACAGTCTAATGTGATGGTTTGAGCCCATAGGGTACTTCAAGAAAATTGTGAAAGAATCAGACTTATGCTTTGTGACTATACAGAATCCTTGCATTTTTTGGAGTTTCAAAATGAGGGTAATATATGCCTGTTGGCTTGCGCTGCGGGGATAATAAGTGAAAGATGACTTGCTTTATGAGTTCTCTTGGAATGGCAAATATGGCGAATGTTTCTGAATGTCAAGGGCCCGCTGCTTGTGCATGCAACCAGGATTTGATAGTGGGGGGGGGGGAAACAGCTTGCCAGAGATGGGAGAAGGTGAGCCTGTTCTATGCCAGGACCAATGGGAATGACAGCATCAGATTGGTATTGTAATTCTATGGCCAAATGTCAATCAAGGACAAGTGAAGGGATAGCCTACTCGGTATCTGGTTGTTGAATCGGCAGCTGGTGTCCAGTAAATGGTGATGGTGGACGTTGTTGACCTATGGTTGATGATTTCCCCGACAAAACTGTTCCCTGTGATGTTAAAAAGTCCATGTTAGACACTATCAGAAGTGGGTGATTGTGGGAAGTGTTGTTGAGAATTCTGTTTACTGAAAGGTATAAATCCAACCTGCAATATTGACTTTTGTTTCTGAGCGCTCGGGAGAAAAATTCCTGAGACGTTGGCTTAAGTGGGAATGGAACCCAAAGACCTCCTAATGCTAATGCAGATGTATAACCACTCAACCGATGAATTTTCAGAGGTGAGCTGATTTGTTAACATCAAAAACAAATGACAAGTATGCAAAGGAGTGCTAAGATATCCAACAAGTTGAAACATCACCCTCGCATAACTCGCATAACTACCTGTAGTGGCGTTGGCAATCGCAGGCTCACTGAGGAAGACGTGAGTTGCTGTGCCCGTGGTGGTGGACACTGCCAGGTCGTAGGTAGTTTGGGCGGTAATGTAAAAGGTTGCCCGTCTCCTCTCGTACCGCCCCTTGCGGATCATCTGACTTTCGGAGCCGTCTCGCGGGGTAGCGGTAATGAGATAGCCTTGAAAGTCACCAGGTTCATTTGGTGGCTCCCAGCTGATTATAATGTGGACGCTGATGACTTCCTCCACAGTCAGTGAGGCAGGGGGAGGTGGGACTAACGCAAGAAAAATGGTCACTTTTTTTTTTCAAGGTGGTAAAGTTCGGTGTTTTGCAAACAACAATGGCACAGTCACTTCACAAACTTTGTCGCAGCTTCAGAGGCAGTTTGGATGACTACAAAGTGGTGTTCAAACTCACGTTATTGGAAAACCTACTTAAGAGACAATTTCCACAGCAAGTGGTAAAGGATAATTTACAAGGTTAAAAAGAATGTCCAACACAGTGATGTACATGTACCGTGGAGCAGTTTCCAGTATTAAGGGCAAACAAACGACATAATGGAATGATGAACCACAACGCTTTTAGAAACCTGAAAGATTTTTCAAAGAAACGACACTGAGGCTGCACACTTTGGAAGACCAGGGGTTTTGAAACGTCAGATGTCACAATATGTCTTGCATGGTTGTGCACATCATATGTCCTCACCCTACCTTCAATTCCTCAGGGGGGGGGTCAGTGTGGAGAGTCGGTAACTGACATACTGAGTACTGGTTCAATCCTGTGTGTACATTAAAATATCGTGCTGCAAACCACTTTCTGTTCCTGCATTTAATTCCCGTTCTTCCAAGTAAAAGAGTTTCCCACAAATTCTTACCTGTCCAGGCAGTGAGCGAGCCAATGGACAAGATGGTGGATGAGATGTTAGCGTCCACACGGATGTCGTATCTGAAACCGGCTTTGAGATTCTCCAGAGCAAGTGACAGGAAACCTTCAACAATGCTTGGAGACTGCTGGTTTCCATCCTCTGGGGAGAAGACAACGGCGTAGGAGTCTGCATTCTGCACAGCGTCCCACGCTAACATCAGGGTGTTCTGAGATCGAGAGACTAGACGCAGTGCTGACGTCACTGTTATGAGAAGGGCGATAGGAGAAACATTACAGTGTGGGCAATGTTTAATAAATAATACAATGATTGGAGAATTTGACAGTGGTTTCTGTAGGATGGACACTGACAATGTGTGGATATTCATAAGAGAAATGTGGAAGTACTCTTTCCTGGATTCCAAGTACCACTTCACACAACCAAAGCCAACACCTGACCTGAAATGGTACTTGTGTCACAAACGGTTTGAGTGTTACTGGTCCTTACATGTTTCACTGATATTTTTAACAAGTGACACACTTAAACTTGAAAACCTATGATGGCGCCGTGCTCTCACTTGTAATGGTATTTAGACCCTACGAGGCCTCACTTTGCAAAAAGCCAATAAACAGCATGATGGACAATTACATGTACATCACTGCTATTTGTAACATAGGAAAACTAGAGCAAAGTACGCACAAGACTGAAAGGTAAACACTGATAAAAAAAAAAAACTTTGCGCGACGACAAAATTCAGCACAGGGCATTAAATACTTCAATAGTCTGTTCAAAATCCAATACTCTCAACCTCGTCTACCATTACACATTATATCAATTTGTGAAAGGTACCAATTCCTATGATCGATGTTTATCATAGTGCTCAAAATTCAGTCCCATCTCAGAAACTTCTGTCCAGAACAAAAAAAGGCAATGATCAGGCAGACACTTCCAAACTTGAAAGATCTAATTTTAATCTGAGATGCAGCAAAACGTGTCAGTGGCTGTAACCTGCCGAGAAAAATTTTCAGACATGTTGAGGAGTTGTCCTATCACATTATTCTAGCTCTTAGTCTGCTGTTGGGTTTTAGTTGCCGTTTTAGGAAGTGAGCCCTTTCCACTGTCAATCTTTCACTGATCTGAATTTAATCCTCAGACTTTAGGACAAACTTTTCTCCAACTTACCAGTTTGTGCTGTCCGGCTCACTGACTCTCTGCTTCGGAAGACACCGTCCGATTGCTTGACAACCGATGTGACAGACATGAAGTAGTCTGTGTCTGGCTCCAGGTACTCAAAGGTGAATGTGTTTGGGTCAGCAGCCGCCACTGTACCTGCCAGCACAGGAACGGTCTCTGTGGTCTTCCGTATACTGAGCTCATACAGGCTGACGAAACCAGAAGCACTGGTCCATGTGACAGTGATAGAACGTGGAGCGCTTGTCATCACGTCCAATGAAGCTGGCACATCCACCACTGGTTGAAAACAGGAAAAATTGAAAAAGAGTTGTTTTTTTTTCCTTTTCTTAATTCTAAACTGCCCTTTTCATTTCGTCTTTTACGAGTTAAATTTAAATATCATCTGCTATAGTGAGTTCTGTAAATTCACATGAACATAGCAATTTGAATTCTCCGTACTAAAGACACTGTTGCTATACCTCGTGATTCGGGGCAAGGTTTTGCTTAGTTACATCAGAGACGTCTTGCACCAATAAACTGTTTCAATTAATAAGAAGGGCACAAAGGAACCAGGCCATTCCAGAGACGATGCTTGCTAAGCAAAAGCTTGCCTCAAATCACAAGGAACATTAACAGCAAGTGTCTTTAGTCTGAGGAATTCAAATTGTTATGTTTATGTGCAATCAGATGACTCAGTGTACCAGACTTCATTCAATCTAACTCACACAAGGCTTATTGCTAAATGTAGTTCAAGATTTTGTAGGTTGTTATTAACTCTCTTTTTACTTGATTTTTCTGATCATTTTAACTTTTCCAAAAGTGACCACTTAGGTTTTGCTATTCTTTTGAGTATTATTCTTATTTTGGAACGTGTTATTGCGTGTAATTGTTAGCCTCTGAGTATCTCTTGGGTAACTTTGGAGCTTTTTAGATTATCATTTTATTTATTATTTTTAAACCAAACAAGCAGATAATCATATGCTGCACCTTTACTGAGTTTTTAAAACCTCGTAACTATTTTAATTTGTCAATGAAACAATTCTTTAGGCAATGATACCAAAGAACAGGGGAAAAATGTGAGAACAGAATTACAAAGAAATGAAAGCTCTTAACAAAAGCCAGGCTTACAAGTTCTTATCTGAGCCATCGTAGTGACTTGCGGGATTCTATTTGGGGTTGTTAGAGTGATGTCGTAAAAAGAGCCAGGCTCCAAGCCAGTGAACTGGTGATAACGCTCCACCGGTGTCAAGGTTACCGGTCTAGTTAAAGATCCCCGTCTAAGAGTCAGCCTGTATTCTGAAGAGGACTCCACGGCTCCAAATTTGACTGCGATGGAGGTTTTTTCCACAAGATGAGGGTAAATACGGCCTTGCTCACCAGCATCTGAGACAAAATGCAACAACAACCATTTCTCAAATATACTCTGGAGGGTTGAAAAGGTCACAGGCAAAGAAATCTCAGAAAGTACAGACACTGTTCAACATCTATTTAAAAAATGTAAGATGTAAGATACTCACACATTTGCTATCCCAAAGAATTGAGAACATTGTTTCAGTTATTTTGTTTGAGTTTTGCATTAAAAAGAGCAAGCTGAGCTCTTTGTTCTAAGGGACCACTCAGTGTTAGGCATCCTGGTCCAAATGCGCTCTACGTTGCTGAAAAATGAAGAGGGTTCCTCTTACTATTTAACCTCAACCATGTCAACTCTAATGAGTTTCTGGTGAATCATGACTCATTCTGTTAGGATGGGTTACATTTGTACATTAACATATTGACATTGCCTTTATGTGAGTTCTCTAAGTTCCCTTCCTCTCATCTTCATGAAAGGCAAAATACAACAAGGAAGCAAAGGTCCAAAAGCTCTAAGGTCATGTCCAAAACAGGACTTCCAGAGCTACGGCTAGGTCTAGTGTCTGCACATCTCCATGTATTTCAAATAGAACAAAGACGTAAACCTAGCTCTAGACAACAGATTCCGATGCAGCCTAAGCCTGTTTTATGGACCTAGGTAATATTTGCGTCACTTGCATCCGAACAGACTGACTCTAAACAAGAAAAACTGAACGGAAGACAAGCTACGTTTGGTAAATATTCCACTGGCCCTTGATAACTTTGACGTAATTCAACTGTGGGTTGTTTACAAAAGAATCTTCTTGAATCAGAGCAAAATGAATAATTATAAACCTTCAGTGGTATCATATTATAGTACAATTTTAAATTAAAAAATGCTGCAACAGAGACATTGGTGATTGAATGGTAAAGATTATGGGTGGCTGGTGAATATTTCAAATATGTACAAATTTGATTAAATCAAGGGGAGCCTTGGTATCTCATGGTATTCAAAAGAAGAGGGAGATGATGTGTTTGTGAAACATGCAGCCAAAAAAAAAACTGAAGCCACTAACTTGTGCTTCCTGTGCTAGTGACGGTAGCGCTGCGAAGATCTCCGCTTATGGTGGTCACTTCGATCCTGTAACTCAGACCTGGCGTCAAGCCATCTAGTACAAATCTTTGGCCACTCTGGACGACCGGAGAGGCCTTGTAGCCATCACCAGGTGAGTAGACGAGTTCGATGTTATCATAATCGCTACCCTGCGTATCAACGACCACAACTAGCTCCGTCTCTGGAGGGAAGCCACTAGTGACGCTGACGATGCTGGGCCTTGCAGGAACTGAAAGACGATAGGTACGGCAAAGTCAGAGTGACACTTTTAACCTAACATGAGTTTTGGTTCCAACATTATTTGACACTGCTTGTAGACAACAAAACAAAGTCAAAAATGGGGCAAAGGTTAAAATTGGATAAGGGCTACAAAACCGAATAAATTTTCAAAGAGCATGTCATAGTTTTTGTAAAGTCTACCAATGCCACCATCACCAAAACAAAAGTCAAGCATATTTTGCCTTTCCACATCCTTGGCAAGTATATGCAAGCTCAGACACGTTTCCTTTCTTTGAGAGAATACCGACCCATGTGACCCATGTGACAGACAACACAAAGCTAATACAGCAGGCAAAACTCAACAATGTGTATTTTGTCACTGTGTCTACGGGATCACCTTTGAATGGCAATTGAGCAAAGACAGGTTCATTTTGTTGGTCAAGTACTACTCAATACAATCACCAGTTTGAGAGCAAGTACTACTCAATACACTCACCAGTCTGAGAGCAAGTACTACTCAATCATGTCAATACACTCACCAGTCTGAGAGCAAGTACTACTCAATACACTCACCAGTCTGAGAGCAAGTACTACTCAATACACTCTCCAGTCTGAGAGCAAGTATTTCTGAATACACTCACCAGTCTGAGAACAAGTACTACTCAATACACTCACCAGTCTGAGAGCAAGTACTACTCAATACACTCTCCAGTCTGAGAGCAAGTATTTCTGAATACACTCACCAGTCTGAGAACAAGTACTAATCAATACACTCACCAGTCTGTGAGCAAGTACTACTCAATACACTCACCAGTCTGAGAACAAGTACTACTCAATACACTCACAAGTTTGAGAGCAACTATCAGTACTCACCAGTCTGTTGTCTGATGAGGTCCAACACAGACGGCCCACTGACAAGGCGGATTGTATACACAACTCCAGGCGTCAGCCCAGAAATCACTTGGTTAGTGCTGTTGGTCACAAAGACACTCCCTGATGGTGCATAGTCCAGACTCTGTCCAACAACAAACCCGGTGACTGTGATGGAGTTTTCGGTGAAACTCACAACCTGCAATCGAGCAGCCACTGTGGATCAAAGGAATAAACCACGGTTATTGACCAACATCCTCGACAATGTACTTATATGCATAGTAAACTATCACAAGGGTAAGTGATGCAATAGTTTACCAGTCATATGTTTTCAACCAATGCATGAATCCTTTTGTATATGCCTGGTAAGGCCGTATTGTTTTTACTTTGCCTGATTAGGAATACGCAGACCCTGAATGATGTAAGTTTACAAATAAATTTATCTTTCTTGAGACAGGATTGTTCATCCTTCAATCCTGGATAATTTAATTGAAAGTAAAAAAAAATCACCATACATTTTTATCTCTATCTTTATTTTGTCCAACTGCCCATCAACCCTGCCAAATTTCAAGCTAACTGCCCATAAACCCTGCCAAATTTCAAGCTACGTTCATGATCCAATAAATTTTTTTTAAAAGCCAGCGTACACAGCAGAAACATGACATAACGCTTGAAAGTGAATGGAACAGTGAGAAAATTGTTCTCAATTATGAGAGTATGAGGTATCAGCTTTCCTGCACGTCTTTGAGTGAATAACAATGAGTTTCACATGTGATGGAAACTCAACTTGTAACTCTCTGACACCGGAACAGGAATCCAGACTGATGTACTGACTGACCTGTGGTGAACGCAGCTGATCGAGGCTCGCTTTGTACTGTGATGCACTCATCACTGGCGGTCTTCAGGAGTGCCCTCACCTCCACGGAGTATGAGGTTTGAGGAGTGAGACCAGTAACTTCATATTGAGTGATTGAGCTGGACACCTCAACTGACCTGACGCTACTGGTTCCTATTAACAAAAGTTAAACACCGAATGATCAAGTCTAGTAACCTTGTACACATTTTGCTTTACCACAGAGGACAGATACACACAGATAACAAAGGATCTCTCCCTATTCTTGTTGGAAAGTCTTTTGTTCAATTCTGCCCTTGATGGTACCATATGCTTAGTCTACGGGAAAGAGTTGCATTGTAGGAACAAACAGGAAAACATAAAGCACTGCTCTCCATGGTAAAGGAAAACACATATGTGTTTAACAGGCCACACCAATTTTGCAAAATTCAAAATCTGAGGTGTTTGAATGAAGATGGTTTCAAGAATTTTAAGATAACACTGCATGACCAAACCCATTTTTTTGAAAATCCATACCATTTTAATTGCGTTTGCCATAGTTAGGAGAAATGACGTATTTATTGTTCAAATCCCAATTTTTGGTTTAGACAGCTAAAACGAGCAATAAATTGGCATGTATTGATGAAACGATTGTGGTAAAACCATAGAGCTATATAGAGAATGACATCAAACACTGAATTTACAATTTGAAGATCACATGGCCACAACAACAGCACTAAGGACGTTAGACTTGTGAACTAGTACTTTAACTTTACTTTGCCTTTTCATAGTAACTGATGATGTTAACTGATGACGTAATCAGGACTAGGGAATTAGACTCATGATTTAGTACTTTTGCTTTAAAGACAGACTAACCTGTTATAAGGTAGGTAAAAATATAATCAGGAGGAAGTACATACAACTCATAATTTAGCACTTGACAGTAGAGCTTACCTGTTTCATAGTAGGTGATCATATAATCAGATGCTCCAGGTGATGAGCCCCATCTAAAGGCGAAGTCCTTAGAAGCCGTATAGATAGTGGTCAAAGTTCCTGGGAGATTAGGGGCTGACACACAAACACAAAACCAAACTTTTGGAATAGCTTCCTACAAAATTTATACCAACATCAAGCAAATGACACGAAAACAAACTTTTGGAATATTTCCCTACAAGATTTATAACAATATTAAGCAAATGACACAAAACAATCTTTTGGAATAGCTTCCTCCGTTGGGACAGTAATACATGTACACTTACGGTCCAGGCCTAGAATTAACGTCCTCGTGGACGTCAGGGCATAACTGCTGCCATAGGGTGGGGAAGTTAAAGATTGCCTAAAGTCTAGGAGGGTGTCAAGGAAGGGATTTCATTCATAAACCTTACGTGATGTAAACATCTGTGACGTCATGATATTTGTCCCAGCTGCTGACACTTGGATCGTGTAGTTCAAAGTACCGCTCTGGATGGGCAAAGTCAGAGATCGAGGTGCAGAGGAGGCTATATTTCTAGTTTCCTCAGTCACACCACTCCGCGACAGGGTGACAGTGTAGGTCTGGGCACCATTTACAGGGTTCCAAGTGAAGGTGACCGACATGGATCCAATGTCTTTGATGTTGATAGCTCCTGACTCACCAGCAACTGACAAAGAAAACACAATCCACTACTTAAAGGATCAAAAGAGAAGAATTATCGATAAAACCAACAAGACTGCTTTTCACTCTACAAAGTGAACATAAAACGAATCAGTCAGTGTGAGTGGAATTTTAAGGATTTTTTTGGGGGAAAAAATAATCAGGAATAAGGCTAACCTGTTGTAACAGTTTGAACCTCGGTGTCAGAATCTAAGTTTCGAAAGCCACCTTGAAGGCTGACGACACGGATTTGGTACTGGGTGCCAGGCTCCAAGCACATGATGGTGAACTGTCTTTCACTGATAGTTTGTTCCTCAGTACCCCCTGGGGTGTATGAGATATTGAAGGCGTCTGCTCGCCCTGCAGGTGGAGCCCAGGATAGGCTGATGGTTGTCTCGTTTGTTGTAATGTCAAAGCTTGTGACTGCCTCTGGCACTGTGTTTTTCATCAAAATGTATACAATGCAGAGAAGAAACCATGCTTAGAAATGAAAGAAAAGCAAAAGTCAAACTCTAAATTCGTATCAAATCTTAACAAAAACACTGAACATTGAAACACTGAACTCAACATTTATAGCAAAATAAGAACCTTTACTGCTACGGTTCAAGATCTCTTGCAAATGACTTGAGTTTATCGTATGACTCCCATAAGGATGGTTACAAAGTAGTCCAGATAGGGTGCGTGCTTTTGTATAAGGCTACTTACATGTCTGCACTACTTGAGAAGTGATCAAATCTCCTTGTACTCCACCAGAGGCGGCATATAATTCAAATGTATACTCTGTGCCAGGGGTCAACAGCCCCAGAAAAACCTGTCGGTTGGTAATACCAGTGATAGGGGACAATGGGGAGGCCCCATTGGGACTGTACTCCATTATGTACTCAGTGATATCATCGCCAAGACTAGCCCAAGTCAAGCTTAGAAAGGTTGCCCGCCGAGCATCGACTTCCAAGGAGGCTGCAGGACAAGAAATGGAAATGACACTCTTGTGAACTCGTGACATGTCACCTGGTGCAATGCTTCAATATTTCAAACACGGCTATTGGACTCTACAAATTGGAGATTACCTATATGGCAGATTTAACTCGCAAAATTAGGACAAATCTACTTGCATTTTGCCTGGAAGGAAAACGTTTTGCTGAGTGCTAACCTTGTTTCCTTCATTCATTGGCTTGGTTGGTCACTTGTACAGCTGCTTGCTGTCCTGCCAGCCTGATCGCTATTTCATTTCGCTTTCTTGTGAGATATTGACCGCTAGCCTAGCCGTGACTTACTGGTAAGCCTGGCTTGTATGCTTTGGGTTTCAAAATCACTTGAACTTACAACTAATCGCCTACCATTGAAACAAGCATCAGAAGCCTTGTACACCACTTGGCAACCTACATAAGGCGTCAAAGCCTAGGAATGGTTGATTTTCTACAGAATATTTCTGTGCCTTATTTTCACAAACGCTCTGCTTGCCTACCTTATATCAACATGTTCACCGGTGCACTTCTGAGGGAAGCCTAATTTTGTTTTTACCTATGGCTTTACTTTTCTTACCTCACTCAAAAACCTGCTGGATTAAAAACTTGTTTCTTTCTTTTGAATTTCTTTGACACGCTCATCCAGGAACTGCCTCCAAATAACAGTATCTCCCACAAATTACATGCCCACTGCAAGTTTTTCTTCAATGTCCTAGACTTGAAGAGTCACATTTCTTTCCTATCCCCTTCCTGGTTGAATGTTCAAATGACGGCCAGAAAGTGCTCTTTTCAGGACGGCATAACTCGGAGACTATTCCAATTACCATGACACATGACACTGATTCAAACAAGTCCATCCAAAGTCAATCCTCTTTGCACCTTAGGGCATGGGCATCAATCAGTGTTGGATGGGGGAACACTTCCCCCAACTTTTTAAAGGGGGGTATATTTTCAAATGCCGCAAGCCCCCTCCACTTTTTTCCCGGACCCTAAATTAAAATGGACAGTAAGCCAGCACTAGATTCATATTTCAACTGATATTATTTGCAAATTGAAATAAATCTTACAGCACTCGCTTAGAAAATTGTGGTAAAAAATTGCCTCAACTTTTGATGTGATTGATGCCTATGCATCTCAGGTTGAGGTCCAGATGGATAATGAACCAGCGTTGGTCTACCCGACTGAGATTTGGAAACACTTTTCTTCTAAGTGTGTAGCAAAACTATCCAAACTTGCAGTTTAGATTAATTGTGAGGTAAAAGAATGAAAATTCCAATCTTTAACAAATTAGCAGATGAGGAAATCACTACACAAAAGATAGGACTTTACTGATTTGACATTTTCAGTTACAGGTGTTGAATTACAGGTGCAATAGAATTTGTGGGAAATGCTTGAAATCTGGGGCAGTACTTAGAGTAAACGCTTTGGAGATTGAAGAGCTTTCCTCCAGGTCACTACCCAAGCCAGCCACAGATGTCACAGTAACGTCATAAGGGCTGTTGGGATTCAGACCGATCAATGTGACAGCATTCCCCGCCGTTCGAGCACTAGCACTGGATTGGTTGCTACGCTCCATGTAAGTGACTTTGTAGTAGTCAACACGGTTTGGTTGTGTCGAGGGAGTGACAGTTATGGTGATGCTGGACACCTGTCGATTGGAGAAGCTAAATGAGCCGGGTGGACGCGGAGCTGGAAAAGGCCACAACAAAAGGAACAAATTACTGGCAGAAGACAACACAGAGTGTGGCCAACAATCTCCAAGAATTAAGATTGGGATTCATTCTCGGCTTTATTCACTGGGAAATATATAACTTCATGTGAACAACCAACATCTGGTATCGAAGCATGCATTCCATGGCAAACTCTGTCTGAACCCCCTATGGTAAACTATGGGCAGAGATGAGTGAGGGTGAATGAATACAGTATCAGAATGTAAACACTATGGTTGCTGTCTTACAAGAAAAGCGCCCTCAAGTTAACAATCCAGGCCCAAATGACGTACTAGGTGATCATTCCCAAAACAAAGTATTTCAGTCACAACCTATGTAACCGTAGACATGACATTTTGAGTAATAATTTGTTTTTGCCAAGCTAAAGTTTTTCTGCACCCAGTTCATCTGTATGCTTTGGGGTTCACTAAATTGGACTAATTAGATTTGGGTATGTTTGTGGAACAAACCATTGCGAATCTGTGCTATGCTGTCAACAATGTACTGTCCACTTGAAGGCTGAATACGTAGCTCATATTGGTAGAGGGTGCCTGGTGTCAGACTGCTAAATGTGACGACCTCGACTCCGGCTACATCTTTGCTTTCCTGCACAGGAAATCTGTTGTTGATAGGGTCCGCCAGCTGAACCATGGAAGCTGTGCTACCAGGCGGCAATGAAAAGTTGGGTACGCTAATGGCCATCATACCAGGGGTGTTTGTTGCAGCCAGTGAGATTCTATTTGCTAAAGGATACCAGTGAAAAAGTAAAGGGGATTCAATGCAATGGCAAAAGGCAACAACATCAATACCAGCTAATGTTTGAAACAAAAAAAGGAGGGAAAACCCAGTGTCAACATGTAGAACTTTCTAGAGATCTATTTGTCAATGTGATTGCCATGTTCTTGAGAATATGTTTCTGAAAACTGAGTTACTTGTGAAGTTAAAATGTCTGAGAAATCCTCATGGTCCTACACTTTGCATTTGTACAGAGTACAATTTCTTTACAAATACCAATATTAGCATCGGTGTAGAGTTCCCATAGTGAAAAAAAAATTGACATTGTCAGGAAATTAGTTCTGTGATAAACATATGCACTCACTGCGCTGACGTTCTAACTTAAAGAAAAAGGATGCATTTTAGATAAGCGACCAAAAAGCAAATACGACTCCTGAAATTGATTTTGTCTCCTGATGACAATCCATCCTTACACAATGCATCAGAAAAAACCACAAATGGCACAGTTCTGTACTTACCGGTACCCAATGTCTGTCGAGTGAACACTGCTGAATATGCTGAAGTGTTCATCACCCTGATACTGTAGTTTGTGCTGGGATACAAATGGTAGACGGTGAAATCCCTGATGGGGTCTGGGCCCACAGCAAACGGCGAGTCATCAGTCTGAGTGTTAGTGTCTATCCGTGTGACAACGATCTCACTCACAGAAACAGGATTCGGCCATGTCAAGGTGTAACTGAAGGAGGTCACAGTCTGACTGGCGAGTCCAAGCTGTCCCTCAGCAAACTGCAATCAAAGCACAACGTGGAAAACACCAAGGAAATTAATTGGGGCAGGATTTTGTCAGCTAAATGTTTCAGCCAACACTATCCCCTGCTGACTTCAACGAGTCTTATGTCAAGGTTTGGTCACCTTTGGCAGATTTGGGGGTCACTATTAGAATTCTGCAGGTAATGGTTGGCGGGGGGGTCACAAGTGAAAGCACAAAGGTAAAGCATGAGACCCAGGGGATGAGGTTTCTCGTGCCTGACAAAAAGGCTTCATTTCAATTACAAACCATTTGTTGCACTTAGAGCTCCAAAATATCCAACAAATAAACTTCCAGGTGCAGAATAAATTAGTATTCAAACATTTTTCAACCATGTTGCCTGCAGTACTCAAGGAAAAAAAGAACAAGAATTTTTCAGGAGTTGGGATGTTTGTTGTTGTTGCTTTGTTGCTATTGTCACTGTTTGTCTTTGTTTCTGCCATGGGGTTAGATTAGGTATGATACCAGACAGTTGCTTTCAGAGGGTTGCACGGCTAAGAGTCCCTGACAGGTGTTTTTGTTTCCCATCTTGTCCAAAAAGCCATGGTCACAAATTTTCATTAATTAAAGCAAGGTACACATAGAACTGGAAACTATGTGAAAGTTGTGTTTTTGAGATATGCATCCTAGAAAAATTCCACACTTTGGAACTTGCTGATCAAGAATAGACATGTATGACAGGAAAAGCTGCAGGGAAATGAATTAAAAAAGATTAAGGACATAAGCTTTTTGAAAACAAGAAAGGACAAAGGGAATTGGGTCCTTCAAGCTTCACTTGTAATTCTCATGTTGTAGCTTGCGTAACTCTAGCCCTGCACTGGAAAATTAACGTGACACACTTTGACCATGACTGGTGATGTTTCTCTTGTTGATCATTCCTCAGGCAGCTCACTCGGGAACCATTTTGTTGAAAAACTTAAGTTCATTTAATTAAATACTGGTGCCATTACCTTCATTCATGCATTTGTGTCATTAAATTTAGTCCATTCGATAATGACGGCATCCAGAAATTGGACACCAATTCAGCCTGGTGTTCCCTAACGACCTAGCTCCAGAAACAAAATCCCATGTTAACATTTGAGAATTCTAGGCCAAGCCGCCATCATAAGTTCTAGGTCAGTGATGATAGACCTCTTTGTCAGTTTAAAACGCTCTAACTTAGCCTATATGTACCTCCCTGAATCGCTTTTGTGCACTCTATTCCAGCTACTTCGAACGTCACAAGAGTTTGTGCTCTTCGACAGAAAATTTCCGTAAACGGTGTTCAACCAACTTAACTTACATGTAGGCTTGGCCTTGCCTTGGCCTAACCACCGTACCAACTTGACCGCGCACCGCACTTCAAATCCATATCAAATTACGTGCATCGTCTGCTTTTACTCTTCTGTACATACAAATCCTATTCTTTTCGCGATCACACTCCACCAATAGAGGGGGCTATGTCGACCAACAAGCGTGTGGATGCATCGATGCCACAGGCATATTAAAAAAGTTTTGTGGGGCGATTTGTGCATGGGTAGTATGCGAGAAGTGTAACTTTTTCCGACTTTGTCGATAATGATTCTTGGCGAGGTCTAGTAGGAGAATGTCTTCCTTTCTCTGTGTTTCTTTCTTTCTTTATGGAATGGCATGCTTTAGAAATAGTATCGGCACCCTTAAAATTAATGATCATTTCAGAAAAAAATTGTCAATCCATGTGTTTTAATCCTCCATTATCTGCCTGAGCTCAAGACTAAAGGCTGAATACTCTTCTATGGAGATGCCCTATCACCCCACTCCGTCAGCTTCTCAGTAAAAACAAAGACCCAACAACAAATCACCAAGGAACTGAACATTTAAGACAGCAAAATCCCCAGTTTTTGACAAATTTTGGTGTTGAAATACCTGCAGCGTGGGGTTTTTCCTGGGGTGAAAAAAAGGATTATTATTATTTCTTTCTAGTAATAACACCAAGGATTCCTCAAAAGCGCCCTGGGCACTGTAGCTCGCAAGCCTGAAGAAACCCGTAGAGAGGAGACAGTGAAAAGCAGTTACAGTTTTAGAGGTGGGAGGAAAACCCCAAAGGAATATTCCGGGTAAAACCCACGGAGTCGGGTAAGGACTGAAAACCCAATCCACATGTGGACCGGGCTGGGATTCGAACACGGGCCGCAGAGGTAGAAGGCGAGGAAAGAACCACTTCGCCAACCTAACTGCAAAGGGAATAACGCATAAGACACTTTCATGTACTTGCTATATGCTTGTACAGCGTCAATGCTTTGGCATGCGTAACACCGGCGACCTTTCTATGGAACAAAAACCAGGAATTTTGCCCATGAATGGAATCAGACTTGCATATTTCCCATTAACCATTAGCGAGGCTAAATGATTCGGTCCACTGCACAAAATATTTCTAAATAGCATACTGCGTGTACATAGGGCGTGCAGGTTAAATGCATAATGGTGTTCATACATAAAGCAATAGTACTTGTAGCACACACTGACTGAGGCGATATGGGTGGAAATGTTTATTTTACAGTACATGGTTTTGTACCGCGTGCTCTCTCTTTGCATGACAGACACGGTTTTTGCCAACCAAATCACTGACGCGTTGGTACAGATCAAGGAATAACGCCCGACGTGTGACCGCATAATTTCACTCACAGTGCAATTAAATGGTGGATGAACCCCTCCGTTTAAATTTAACGACGAAAAGGGGCATTTTCAGGCAAAATCTGTCATCAAGGGTGAACTTTCAAGGAGTAACATACAAAAGACAAGAAGAAGAAGAGTAAATCCCTTATGGTTTCTCTCTTTGAGTGGTTTCCACTCTTTTTAAAGTGGTTTTCACTCTCTTAGAGTGTTTTTACAAGTGAGTTTTCCTCTCTAAAGAGTAGGCAACACGAGAAGGGTCTATAAAATATTTTAATCCGCTCGAGGGAGAGCATGGGTAGAACGGCATATTTCCAAGACTGAAGTAGAATTGGACGACGATGTACACGTAGCATGAAAATCACCCAGTAAAAGTTCGACTGAAAGTGAGAACCGTAATGAAATTGCGATCCACATTGGAGTGAAACATTCCTCTCAAATTCGTCTGGTGTCCAGTTTCACTCAACTGGAGTAAATTTTCCCTCTTTGGAATTTAGAGAGTAAATTATAGGGCTAGTGGTATGGTAGGTGTTAGCAGTTATGGTGAAAAACTGAAAAAGACTGTCGTTCTAAACTAATCTTAATCAACATTTTCCCTATTTCCCTGTAAGAATAGACACAAATATATATTTGCCAAAACACTCAGCCCTGCTCATAGTTGATTGCGGTCACGTGCCATTTTACAGATACAATATCTGTTATAATCGATAGACTTGTAATACGCAAACATTTAACACTATTGCATGCATTTAAACCAGCTTAAGGCCTTTTCATTGCGAAAAGGGAAAAAATCCCTAGAGATGAGTTAAGTTAAAACGAATCGCCACTCGAGCGCTGTATGGCTTTTGCAGTGATTCGTCGTGTATTTTCAAATGTTCAGTTTATTGAATATTATACACATAATGAATATTTATAAGTGCAATGGTAACATAATTTCATGAGTCAGAACATTTCGTCTGTTACCAAATGCAATCATTATTACCACTGCACGAATTTGAAGCATTCGTTATTTGTTTTATACCTGCAGAAATCCTCTTCTGTTATGGGAGAACAACTACGGCTGCATCCGAATCTGTTGTCTAGAGCTAGGTCTAGGTCTTCACTCCATTAAAAGTACGTGGAGGCGCACAGACAGTAGACCTAGCCGTAGCTCTGGAAGGCCCGTTTCGGACACGGCCTAGGTCCGTCATTTTGCCAAACAGATTTGCGTCTGAAGCGCCCCCAACACTAGTACCATTTTATACTGGTTTCCGTGCCCGCATCATTATCCTCTTTATTACTGGGAATGGGATATATGAAAAGAGGGCGGAAACCAGTCTTACGAAATAAAGTTCCTATTCAACGGATACCGTTGAATAGAACGAATAATTCAATGATACGTGACATACGTTCCACCGATCAGATTACATGGATTTATACAGGTATTGTCTAATCTAAAATAACAGGTGGGTCGAACTCCGTACAGAGATGTTGTTACTCGGTTTTGCGAGAAAGTAAGATACATGTACTTCAAGATAAACAAACTTTTGCCCATCTTTATAAAACAACTTTTGTAGCAGGGTGTTGGGTGTATTCCAAAACTGAAGACCTATAGCTATCCACAAAATTAATGCAATGCCTCCGAAATGATAGGCCACTATACAGTGTATAGTCACGTACAGTACATGTGTCCAACATTATTTGGACAATCATTAGTTTGCATTATGCATGTTCCTCATAAACCATCCCGTCAATGTTCCGTCAACCTGTTTGCGTATTCAATTACTGAACCATTCACTCTTTTCGGAAACTAAACTTACGGAACTTGTTTAGTTACTTTCCAAAACTTGCCCATATCTCGACGTTTTGTTACCCTCTACGTTCGCCCGAATTGGGCAGGAAAGGTTTAGCAAAGCAAGGTTGAAAAAATCCAGTCTTATGACGGCCTTTATACGAGCTGACCCTGACAACTATTCTTTGTACGGATTTGAGACGGCTTTCAAGGATCGGTCATCCTGCGGACAAAAAAATAGCCGTTTGACCGGCAACTGAGCCAGGTCGAATTCGATTGTATTTTGCTTTAACAAAGCAGTTGGAATGTTTGTAAGTGTGAACTGTGAATTGGGAAATGATCGGAAATTCCGCTTCTTAAGGTGTGTAATTAAATGATCCAAAATCTTCGGCGTGGGCCTATATTGTACGATTAGATCTACAGGAACTGGGTGAAAGCAATGAAACATTGCAAACCCGTTGTCTTCCTGTGGAGTTCGCGAATTCATGTTAATTTAAGGCACATTTATTCTAACAATAATTTATTTATTACTAAAAATTTCAAACTTTCTAGGACAGGATTAAGATTGTGAAGAACGCTTCGAAGATAACAGCGTAGGGTTTTTGGGGGGGTTGCTTTTCAGCTTTGGAGAAGATAAAGCTGTATTGGTCAGATTATTTACAAATCAAGAAAAGGGAGGGATGGGTTTGTGACAATAAAGGGTGTGGCCCCGGCCCACAATTAATGCGAGATCAAATTCGACTTAATCATAAAAAGACACTAAAATATTCAGGAAATGTTTAACAAAAATAGTTCCGACTCCCCCCAAAAGCTGGAGGCTTCGATATTCTTTGAGTCGGTAACAGGCCAAGAGGTGGTGCGGATTTTATTTCCCATACATAATTATGAGACGATTTAGTTCTATTACATAAAAGTAATGACATTCTTTTACAATGCTGACAAAGTACTTTTTGATATCGTTTGTATCATAAAGGTTCTCACAAACATTAGACCTAATCCTACAGACTGGACAAGGTGTGTTTAGCAAGTGGACTTTCAAGAAACACACAGGTAGAACACTCTTTGCAGAGGAGATCAAAATATTATGCATTAATTATGTCGATAATTATGTTACTTGCAAAACATTCATCTATAATTGTGTATTAATTTCCTTTTGAATTATAACCCAAAATGAAGGGCAGAATATCTCTGTTATGTTAAAACTTTCCTTCTACAAACTAAGAATCTGTAAAATCTGACAGAGATGGTATACCTTTCATAGCGGTGCTTATTACGTAATCGTTGTCGACCTCTTTAACACTAATCCCCTAGGGTGTATGTAAAATCATATTGAAATCAGAGGATTTGGGACTGTCAGGGATGCAACATATTAATCTCACAAGCCTGACGTAAAAGAGACAAACAAACGACGCTCTTAATATCTTACCTTGAATTGAAATGTTGCGAGTGCCAGGCACAAACACACCAAGTTGCGATGCGCCATGACGAAGCCTCTCAGGGGCCCAATGCTGGGCGCAGCAAGCCTCCCCCCAAAAAACCCAAGATTTTTCTCCAAATCACTGTTTCCAACTAATTAAAAACCATCTGAACTTTCCCACGATGAAGTATTGCCAAAATGAACTTATAATTCTGTGAGGGAACGATCATGAGACAACTGCTCGGAATTGAGACGAAATCAGTCGGGAAAAGTTTGTCCTACTTGCTTGGTGGGTGAAAACGCCCAATGAGGAAGCTCACAAAAAAATTTGTGACCGTGTTTTCCCCGGTGTACACGTTATTACCATAGGTGGGGCAAGTTTGGTTGGTACCACATTGCCTTTACAAAGTGAAAAAAATTATGGGCGCAGCCTTGAACGCGCATGATTGGTCCGCCTGGCTGACTGCCTTTCTTTTGCTTTTTTATCCCTCGAACAAAAGCTTCTTTCAAATTCTCGGGACAAAAACATTCTCCCTAAAAGGGCATGCACTATTTTTTATGGCAGACCAATTCTTATGTAAAGTATATACCTGTGATCTTTATAGGAGTGAGCGCCATTACTGATGCGAGCTGGTGACACAGCGAAAAATATACTAACGCAGCCACTACTACAAAGGTACTCGTTTTTGCCTTGCACAATGGGGGTATGTGGCCATAAATTCAATGTACTTTGGAATGGAAACTTTGCGGATTCAACGAGAAACGTCGACAAAAAAGATAAAGAAACAAAACTACGACTAAAGTTCAGGCATAATATGACATGAGATATTTTATCCCAGTTTAAGTCTTCGGATTGTTGGTGGGTTGAAGATGTGGGCCTATAGGCCTATAAAAATATTCCATGAGATGTCAACAAACTGAGGTGTCAGCATTGGTGCATGACCATTCACGACAAGACTGAAAAAGTCTAAAAATCCTTCACAGCCAGACGACGCCAATTTATAGCTCTACGGCGGTAAATATAGTCATTTTGTAAACGGGCTGCAACTCTCATGATGCAGCAGCATCAGCGGCAACGCACCAGCCTGATGCTTAAACAGTGGGACATATTCTTCTGGAAATATTGTGTTTACAAAATATGACTCACTGATGTGCGAGATCGAAATGGGAAAAAAAAAGCCGAGGCTCGTCATTTCATTATGAAAACGAACTTCGCGGAAAGGGAACGCCCTTTCGTGAGCTGCTGCCGCGGAACTGTGACAAAAAATCAAGGTGAATGGGCTGACATTGCCTACTCGTATAGCTCAACGACTGAACTTTTGAGGGACATTCGTTTGGTAACATGTTAAAATTTCAACATGTCACCTTCAGCTAGTGCTCATTTTGATTAATTAATGTCATGACAATGAACATCGTTTTTATGCTGAAAATAGAGTCGCTTACTGAATAACTTTATTCCTGTGGTATCTCCATTTGACTGTATTTCACGGGAGAACCTAAAAATTTGGGATTGATGGCAAATACAACCACCCAACCTTCGCCGCCTTGAAATTCTCTGACGAAATTAAGTTTTTGTCCACTGATTACTTTTTAGTTTTTAAAAGAAAAGGGACAGAATTTGCCTGCCTGTGAACTTTTATTTCTGCGTACAACCTTTAATTGAGGGTGCCATATCTGTTTGCATTTTTCTCCTTCAAAATGGTGAGGTGCTTCGCAATGATCATCCGTGGAAGACACTCTTCCAAAAGTTATTAGATAACCCAACCAAACTTGACAAGAAACTGGACGCTTTCTCCAAGTCATCAGAGAGTTGCATTTTTCTCTTTCTGATATGCCAGGTATTAATTATATGCAGTTTATGCAAAACGGGCACAGTTTCTACATAGCGCCCTCTATTGACGGGGAATAATGGGGGTTTTACATTGAATGAACAGGCCTGATGATATACGTTTCCCTGTTATTTCGGATTTTTTTGGTCCGTAAATTTTGAGCAATTTGGGTAAGGAATTGGTGATACTACCACAGAAGAACACTGGACTACGGTACAATAACTCTACATGCGCATTTCTTTCAGCATTTAAAGCAAGCACAACACATCAAGGTAGGCCTGAGTTTTGTACTTTTAATGCATTGTCACGGCCAAAGGCCACAGCGAATGTTAGCGTATTGCAAACCAGATCATCATTCTGTAGGACCATGGAGGAAGGAAAAGGCCTAGGTAGATGATTTCGCATACACCTACAAGTTTTATATATTTACCGACTGGCTTGTGTGTAGAGAATTTTCTGAAAATTATTATGCAGATTCCTGATAACTTTAAAATAATAGCATCAGGCAGAAGCCAGATTTTTATTTTGAAAACTACAAAAGTGCGACGATAAATTTCCTGGTTTGAATAAGGGACATGGTTGGTCAAAGTTGGGCCTCCAACAGCAAATGCAACAGAGTGCATATTCGTGTAGTCACAGCCTTTTTCTTTTGTCCATTGTTTCTTTTACCATCCAGACAGTGGTCATGGTTATTGAAACTACATGTTCTACAAAATGCTGACTGCAGTTCAGAAGTGAGACCTTGCCAGTCAGAATAGCACCAGTGAAAGTTGTAAATATGGAAATGGATACGGCCACAGCAATGAGCATTGCCACGCCTGTGACTGTCACAACAGATGGTCTGACGGGAGCCAGTGATGGACACGTGCTAGTTTTCCCGGATGATTACACAAACAGTAATATTATTTCCACACCAAACGGAATTACAATGACTGGTCCCCATGACATGCTGGCAACCATCGGATTACCAGCACTGAGCCAGGCAGACGTGACGCAGGGAACCAGCATGTTCTCAGGCACCACTGAGCCAAGCAGTGACTATGGCCAGAAGTCGACTGTTTCCGTTGGAGTCCAAGTCAACTTGTGTTGCTGTGCACACCATGGGTGTAATCTGGTTAACAGGAATTCAGCTCCCGAAGTTGATGAAACTCATGCTCTAAACAGCAATGGTCCTTTTCAAGTAAATCCTGAGCAGCAGTCGTCAAAGGACCGTGAGGTAGATGAAAGAAAACCAGTTCAAGAAAAAGACTTGCTCGCTGCGTCGTCCCCAAAATCGAACATCAAGCACAGTTACAAAGACATCAAGAGGAAGGAGAAGAAACATCGGAAGGCAGACAAGGCCTCTGCTTGCAGGAAACCTAAACAGCAAAAGGTTTTAACCAGGAGAAGCACCAAATCGACACTAGAGCGGCGTTACCTGTGTGAAGGCTGCGGTATCAAGTTCGTCCACAAGGCCACCTACGATCGCCACTTACAAGAGCTCCGTGGCAAAGCATCGGAGAATAAGTGCTCCCACTGCAAAGCTACGTTCCCCTTTTTGTGCAAGTTGAAGCAGCACATCGCTGCCAAGCACCCGGATGTGACGTCTTCGCCGGCCCGCGAGCGTCCCGTTATCTGCCACATCTGCGGCATCCAGTTACAGACTAGCATCAGCATGAACAAGCACATGCGCATCCATGACGGAGACAAGCCATTCCTCTGCAAATATTGTCCCAAGGCCTTCCGATGGCATACAGGCTTGGAATACCATGAGCGCATCCACACAGGCGAGCGCCCGTTCAAGTGTCCCAATTGCCCCAAGGCGTTCACCAATCCCTCCGATATGGCCCGGCACCAGACTGTCCACACAGGCAAGAAGCCTCACCTGTGCCACCAGTGTGGCAAGGGTTTCACTCAGAGTGGTACACTCAACGCTCACATCAAGAGCAAACACTCTCAGCTGACTAACTCACTTAACCCCAGCCCAGCGACAACCCTGTGTGCTATCAACACAGCATGTGCTGACCCTATTTCAATATCTACAAGTCTTAAACAGCCTGACGTGCATGTACACGTGTGTCACCTGTGTGGGAAGCATTTCCCCCAGGACCACATGCTGGATGCGCACATCCGCAAATCACATCAACAACCTCATCCTAACATGACACTAGAGGGCGGTTTGCGCTGCAGCACCTTGGAAGACATGAAGCTTCAGCTGGCATCGTGCAGTGCATTGACCCAGAATCAGGTGTTTAACATGGCATCGTGCGTGCCAACGGAGCGGGAAATCGCAGAAGTTGTAGTCAACATGTTAGCACAGTGAAAGTCAAACTAAGACTCCATTGAAGTTTGAATTTGGGACAGTTACTTGTACTCTTGATGTCAAAGTTTTGAGAAGCTCTGATAGAGAATAAGATATTTTGGGAGAATTCGTGGAAATACAGATGTTCAACGCCAACAAATAATTCTGATATTCTGTGTGAAGGAATAGTCTTTGGTTTGATATTTGATTCATGTGACTGCTGGTTGCTCTATGTGTGCATGCTTCGATTTTTTTTTCTGACTGATCACCCTGACGTATTAAATTACCTCGATATTACAAGAATGTATAACACTGAATGTTATTAATTTATAAAAATGCTCCTATTAAGCATTGAAGGATGCAACATGCATGTGACCTGTTGAGAGATTGTACAAACAACAGAGACAAATCAAATCAAGTTACACTACCAACAAATCTGATTGTGAGCTGCTTAAAACTCATGGTTCTTTAGGAAGTAGTTAGTCGGTGGATTATATGTGGTAGGCTGACAAGCTAACGATAGCTGAGTGTGAAGAAACTGAAATTTGAAAGTGTTTGAGACACGAGTACAAAACATCAATAATTTTAGTGTATGAAGTTGCATCCGTGGGATAGATTTCCTAGACCTGCTTCGAAAAAGATTTGCTTGGTAAAGTTCAAGGTTGAAAACCAGCTGACAACATTGGCATTAAAGACGACATGCAGAGCTACACATTTTTGTTCAAATATAAAAATATCTTCATATTAGCCGCTGCCTGAAACTTCCTGGAGCAGGATGTTAAACAGACCTTAGATTTATATAATATTGCATGGATTTGACCTTGAATTTACTTGGCTGTTTGAATCTGCCGTTGTAGTATGGCACCGACTGCTGTGAAAGCAAATGCATTGGGGGAGTGGCCAGTGGGATGTAAAAGGGGGCGTATTTTTGTAATAACCCTATATACTACATGTATTAGGTCAGCCAGCTCTGTTTACAACATTCTTTCTTGTCATTCCATATGTCACCAATTATCAGGTACAAACAGTGTGGAGAACAATATTTTTATCTCTCTTGATGGCCCATATCATCAGTGATGTAACTAGAGCTATTGCATGTATATGGCCAGGGGGTGCACAAGTTTTTTACAAGGGGACACCAAAAGACAACAAGTTGCAGCAAAGGTTGTTCATGGATTTCCAATGGGGGGTGGGGGTCACCCAGGGAGGGGGCACAGACATTTGCTTGGGGCATGTCCCCCCATTCCCCCTGTAGTTAGGCCACTTCATGTAATCGTCAACTGTGTCCAAGTCTCATACTGTGTATTGAGTTAGTAATAGAGAATGTATTAGTGGTTATAATTTGGAGTTAATTTTTTTTGGGGGGGGGTGGAGGTCTTGATACACAATTAACATCATGACAAATATTAAAACATTTGTAATTTCAGTGGAGTCTGCAGAGCTGTGATATATTTACTTGTGTGCAGTGTTAAAATCAGTACAAAGCATGATATTTTTATTATTTCATATTCAGAATGCTGTTGAATCAGTGTACATTTTGCTAAAAGTTGAGCCACTTTTAAAATAATAGAGCACCTGTGTTAATTGTATTTTACAAGGAATAAATAATAATGTAAAACAAAAAATTTAGTCTGACATTCAATTTTGATAACTGAGTAAAACATTTCTCCCACCTCTGTATGTTATAACTTATCAGTCTCGAGTTTAAACTGTAACTCAAACTTCGCTGGGAAAATCCAAAACAAAGGGTAAGCTTGTGGCAAGTCTATGGTTTAAACCCCGACCTGTTCACTGGTATTCGGGTAGTTTTTCGTGCGGTGACGTGTATAATTCAGGAAAGCTTGGGCTGCGAAGGTTACCAGTTATTCATGTCTGGTTTACGTGTGCAAGGCAAAACATGGGAATCTCAGGATAGGCGTGACGGATTTTTGCTGGCAGAAAAATCGCAAAATTCCAGCTCACAGCGGTCTTTGCAGGCGTCATGCAGTTTTCTTGATCATGTAGCTTACATTTACCCACGTCTTCTTGGTTGGTAAGTTTGCCATACGGGAAGATCGTCGATGTAGAACGAAAAGGGGGCGAGTGATCCTTCGCAGTATCCTTGAAGGCTTGAGCATGTTCAACTTCAAGTTGAGTCTTGAGATCTACGCTAACGTCTTTAAGACGCGCAGGATTTATCTGCGAAACTGTGGCATGCCCATTCATTTCCAGAAAGCAAATGATAGACATGATTTAAGGATCTCTGACCAAAATTTAAATTCCGAGGTTTATTTTTAAGATCACTTGAAAATGATGAACGCCTAGTAATCTCTCTCACTCATCATTTCTGGAATTACGATCTGATAGTGCTACATTGTAACTCGACTAATCAACATCATGTTTAGTTAGGCCTCAGGCAAGGTCCTGTTCACTTGCCATCTGCACCCCTGCACTTGTCAAAGATTCATTTGTTACCTTTGTAAGGTTTTCAAGATGTTTTAATATATACGTTGGGTAAGGGCAAACCCCATTACATAAATTTGTAAGGTTTGTCGTCAAATTTTATTGCCAGAAGAAGCAAACAAAATATTCAGATTCTAGTACTGGTTTGAAATTTCCCTTAATTTTTTTTTATTTATTTAATTTTTTAAGGGTTGCCTCCATATTGTGGGCCATATTTTAGAGCCTATGCAAAAGCGTTGACCTGGGGAGAGTGAACGGCATCACGTTAGTTGCTTTGGCAATTTGTACTTCCAGAACTGTATTTATACAAACCGTACAGATAGCAATGTACATGTACATACATACATTTAAATAGTCATATCTGAGATGGTGCTTCTTTGGTTTGTATGAAATGTCTATGGTGTTACGCCAATTTTTCCCCAATAATTTAATGAGGTCTCCCGGGATACAATTTTGTATGGGATGGGGGGTTAATTTACACTATACCATTTAAAGTGGTGAAATTTAGGAGAATTTTCCTTACTCACACCCATGTCCAGGACTGCCTGCCAAGCTAACCCGGTCGTTTCAGTTGAAAGGTCATAGTTGTCAGCCGTGTGGCAGCTTCAACGATTACAACATGGCTCCCATTTCTTTCTATTCAGTTTCCTTTCACTCTTGAATGAAAGAAAAATGTCTATTGGTTGAATGGTGTGCTGGTGACATTCACTAATTACAGTTGGTCTCTTATTTCATATGTCACATGGACGGGCTGTTTCATTAGACAACACATTACACGTACTGGAAACAGTCATCAGAGTAGTGGAAATGCGTTCACTAGGAAAGGGTGTGCACTGGCCTCAACATGACCAAAAATATGGGATGGAGGGATCCCCTCACCTTTGTGTTAGTCACTGTTTGATCGGAATCTCAGGAATTCTTTACAGATATCTAGGGAGGAAGTTGGGTAGCAATAATCTAGAGTGTGTATAGGGATTAGACATGATTCTAAGGGGGTTGTATAAACCTTACAGTTCTGGAAGTAGGCAGTTTGCCCATCTTTCATTTTGACTCCACAGTTTGTCAGGATCAGTGTCGTCATGCCTCGCTTTGGGAAGAGAGGGTACAAGCCTGTGTCGGCCAGGGGCTATGCTTCAGCAGGTGTCCAGCATCGGATATACATCAAGAAAGAGGATGTGCCACGATGGAATGCCATCCGAGAGCGGTCAGGATACACCAAGAGCCCAGACTTTATTCACTGGCTGATTGAAGTGGCAGAGCAGCATCTCAGGTTAGCCAAAGGCCATAAGACTTCAGAAACACATGCACTACCATCATCGAGCACTGATGAAGATGTTAATTGTTTGAACCCAAATGATGAATTTGTCCAGACTAATGAATGGTGGGTAGTGCACACACATGCTACAGATAAACCAATAGCTAAAATAGTTGCAGAGTTAATTACAAAGAAAAAAATTAATTAACAAAGATGTTTTATTTTAGGTTAAAATTACACTTACACCAACATGAATATTCGCTTAGTATTTTCAATGTGGTTGCTCGGGTGGGATTGGAACCTACAGTTTTCTGCATACTTTTGGAGACATCCAAAGCAAAGTGTTAATTTGGTACTCAGGCTAGTGTAGTGTCCTGACACAAAGCCAAATCAGTATGGAATATGCCTTTGCCATTAATGTGTTGCAAGATGAGTTAGAAACCTCATGTCAGAGTTACAGGGTTGCTGTTAGCTGTGTTCAGTTTGCTAGTGATGTGGTATTTTGGTTTTTTTTTTACTCCTGACATTTGTTTGTGGGAATGGTTGTTCATGTTTCCAATCAAAATTGTCTTTTGATTTTGATTTTGTGAAGAAATCAAATTTGGAATTGAGAAGAGGAGGATATAAACATAGCTCACACTCAGTTCTTATCTTCATTAGTCTCTGAAACTGGTAGGAAGTACCAATTTTCACAGTCTGAAGTACCAGAATGGAACTTTTAAAAATAGTGAAAAATACATGTAGCATGTCAATAGAACGATGTCAAACAACACACCCATGAGCTCCAGAATAGGAGTCAAAAATAAAAGTGTTGAATTTTTATTTGAATCTTTCACCCTGGCAGAATCAAGCCTTCAGAGTTCCCAGCTGAAGGCAATGCAGGAGACGACTCCCACACTAGTGGTGAGTCAGAGGAGGGTGATGACGATGACGATGATGACGACGACGAAGATGCCACTGAAGAGGAGGACAATGACCGTGACAGTGACCCAGGGCAGCAATCCAAAGAAACCCCAAAGGAGACCAAGTCATCATCATCATCATACCCAGACAGTCACACAAAGACAGTCACCATCAAAGAGGAGGAACTTTCATTGACAGAAGGTGGAATAGTGGCAAGAGGTCGCAGCAGGAGACGAGGGTCACCCCCTGTAGCCATCAAGGATGTTGCTCCCATCATTTGCGTTGATATTGACGCACCGCGCCAGCTACGCCCACGCCTCAAGCTGAAATTGAAACCACTAAAAGTCGAGCCAGTAGTAAGTCTAAATACTTTGTACAATTATCTTACATACTAACCCTTTCTGTTAAACTACTGATCACAAAGATTCACTAAGTGTATAAAATTCTTGCTTAGTATGCAAGAGATAACTACATGTACCCAAAGTTATGGAGCTGGTATCTGGATCTCAGCTGAAGTCTGCTGAGAGCATAACATTCGCCAGACAATGTTATCTGCTAAAGAGCTCTGTAAAATAGGTCCAGGCTGTTCCTTGAACAAAGTTTTATAACTGCACACCATCAGTTTCTGCACAAGTGATATCCATGGGTAAATTGGAATTTGGAGGTCCGTGTTGTGCAAGACATAAAGTATACTGCAGTCGTCAGAGCACATGCAAGCCTGTGGTAGTCACATCCCCCACCAGAGATGATGCTGCATTGTCCAGAATAAAAAGTTGGTTCCCCATCATGGGATCAGTACTACTAGCACATTTGTTTACTTATATATATTGTGACATGGAAAGGTACTCAACTGTGGAACATTACACTAAAAATGAAATAACAGGTGTTTGTCTGCCTAATAATTTGCCGTAATTACTGCACATGTTGAGCTTTGTTAACTACTTTTACGACAAAGCTAATAGGCTTGTTGGAAATTTAATGAGTCTTTTCATGTTTTTTGTATCAAAGGTGGAGAAACCAAAGAGGGGCCGCAAGAAAACACAAATGAGATCACTGAAGAAACTGACTGTGAAGGAGAAGCCAGCTAGCTACTCCTGCAAAAAATGCTGTCGCATCTTTGCAGACCGTCAAGCCTTGCGCAGCCACCAGGTAATTCATGCTGTGGACAACCTGACGTGTCGTGACTGCCAGATGACCTTCAGCTCCAAGTCGGCCATGTGGGTTCACCGCAAGGTGCAACACGGCAACAAGATCCTGGCCTGTGAACACTGTGACATGACGTTCCCCCGCAAGTACCAGCTGAAGGAGCACATGCGGGGCCACAAAGGCATCAAGCCCTTCGCCTGCCCGACCTGCAACAAGAAATTCCGCACCACTGCCCACCTGACCTCCCACATGGACCTGCATAGCAACTTCCGACGTTTCCTTTGTGACCTCTGTGGACTGACATTCCACAGGCGGGACCTGCTGTCCCGCCACATTATCAAACACTCACAACCAAAGACCTACTCCTGTGAGGAATGCGGCAAGGTGTTTGCCTATAAGGTCACCTTGCAGGACCACCTGATCCGGCATCAGAATGTCAAGGCTGGTAAGACACCCTACAAGTGTCAAACCTGCTTCAAGGAGTTCTTCACCCCCAAATCCTACCAGCATCACATGGGGCGTCACCGGGGCGAGAAGGTGTTCTCATGTGACCAGTGCGACAAGAAGTTCAAGCAGAAGTTCTACTTGGACCGGCACAAGATCATCCACCAGGAAGAGAAGCCGTACACTTGCAGTAACTGTGGCCGTGGCTTCACTCAGCACTCCAACATGACCATTCACATGAGGACTCACACTGGTGAAAAGCCGTACCAGTGTGACTTGTGCGAGAAGGCTTTCGCCCACAACGTCAGCCTCAAGACCCACAAGAAGACGGCGCACGGCATTGACATGTGGCAGAGCGACAAGACCAAACCCATTGTGGCCCTGGGACGGCCCAAGGGAGAGCCTAAGAAGAAACCCCCACCAAAGATCCGCTTGAAATCCCGGGCTGCAGCTGCCGAGGTGCAGATACAATCTGATCTGTACCAGGCGGCAGTTGAGTTTGCCAGGGAGAGACTTGCCCCCCTCGCATTCCCTCCCATGCCACAAATTCCGGCTATTCATGGATCACCAGTGGAGCAGATACCACCAGCTCAGAGTCCCTCAGAGAGTGAGGACGAGACACCAAGTCCAGGGAGTTCACCTGCCAACACTCACACATCTCCTAGTATCAAGACAGTGCTGGATCATCATCCAACTCACAACCACCATGAGCACCAGCAAGTTCAAGATAGACACCCATCGCACGACCATCAGCAGATTCACGATCACCACTCATCGCATGACCACCCACAGTCACATGATCATC
This sequence comes from Acanthaster planci, assembly GCF_001949145.1. Next base: position 3,362,963 of record NW_019091360.1, read on the forward strand.
GCTCGACTCACAACCACCACTTGTCTAACGAGCCCCACCACCAGCTTCCTGAAAGCCACCCAACACCCGAGCAAAAACCACTCCACTCTACTCCACATCCAACTTGCGACCGCCAGCCCCCTTGTGAGATGTCCGCTTCTCACGATAACCACCAAGATTATGGCCAACCACAGGCCAACCCTGAAATTCCAAAGCAGATTCCCCCCTTGATTCAGCAGTACCACGAGCGAAGCCAAGAACTCAATGACCATCTCACCAGAGGACCACAGCAATTCCGCAAGCATGACCAGCCCACACGAGAAGTCTGTGAACAGCTGACCCCAATTCCACAGGCATACTCCGACGCAACGCACGATGTCCAGGAGCAGATGACCCCAATCACCCAGACATACCAAGAACAGAGCCACGAGGTGCGTGAACAATTGACGCCCATGTCTCCGCCATACCCTGAGCATTCCACACTGGAACAGCACCAAGCAACAGCAAGCCGTTCCCAGACCCCCAGTTCATCAGCAACCAGCAGCATTGAGCAACCCTATGCCCACATCCTCCATAACCCGGGAATGCACTCTGCCAGTGATCACCCACTGAGATTGGAGAAGCCCGGGTCCCCATTTGGGCCCCTTCTGCACTCCCCTAATGCCCACTCTGACTACCCTACCAGGCATGAGAAGGTGGAGCAGTGGCACCAACGCAATTCGGAAGCCCTGTCCTGGATGTCTAGAGGCGTGTCGCACGCCCAACTCATGCAAGGCTTGAGAGCAGTCACACCCAACATGATGCACCCGGTCTCCCAGGCACTGGGTATGTTGAACCCACAGGCCCCAGAGCATGTCAACCTAGTTGGGAGTTACGCCCATTCTGCCTACATCCAGAGAAGCAACTCCACTGGTTCTCAGCCTATGCAGCCGCCATCTTGGCGAAGCTAAGTTTATTCCATTGTGTACTAACACAACAACTTAGAAATAAAGCTTTAAAATATAGGGCTGGATCACAGAATGCATGTTAAACATGATTTTACTGTTAAAACATTTAGCAGAAATTCCTGCCAAATTTCAATAAATTTACTTGATTGAAAATGTGACCATATTAGTCAGAATGGTTTGCATAAATTTTCATTTGTAAATGAAAAACAATCAACGGTAGTGGTTCTGCTTTTGATAAGAGATTAACTCCAGCCATATATTTTATTGTTGTCTTCCACTAAAAACCAATAAGATATTGATGTGCATTTAACCTTGCATCCCTTTTTCCCTTGAACAGTTCACTTTTTGTTGTGAAAGAAAGTTTTTATTACAGGCAGACGTGACAACGAGCTGTGAGCTGGTTATAGAGGAAGGCACTGTAGACAAAGTCTCAGCTCGTTGAAAACTTCCAGCAAGAGGCATTGCTAAAAGCTCCATGTTTGACCTTTGACACCCTAGGATTGCATTTGGAGGCTGCAAAGCCAAGGCCATTCATCTCCGAAGCTTACACTGCACGTGGCGCTTCAACAACGTGAAAAATGAGACACGTATAGTAACTGCTGTGAGTTCTGTAATAAGAATGTTGGTGTGGAGTGGATTTATTGACCATGCTTGAAACCCAACCAGGGTCAGTTTGTGCTAGCAGATTTCTAAACCATAGTATTGATATGTTGTACCAAAAAGAAGGGGTGTCTGAATCAAATTCAGACCAACTCCTGCTAATTATGGTTAATGTATGTGGATAAGAAGGGCCTAACAGGGCTGAGCAGCTCTCACAAAACAGACGTTGCCAAGAACTATTTGCTGACAACTTTTCTCACAGATATACATGTAGGACTAGTTTTAAATCTTTTAACAATTGTAGGTTCAGCAACATTTCAAAGATCTTTTTTTTTGCATAGTACAGTACATGTAGTGAAAACTTTCCAATCATTAGCTACATACAGATCTCATTTTCAAATGATTTTTAAACATCAGAATTTGAATTTTTTTTTAAAGTCATTTTCTACGAGCAGGTTACAAATACATGTATTCAAATCATCTTCAGAAATCTTGGTAGTTTCTAGTTATGCATGTCTTGCAGAAGGAAACTGGTAAAAAAGTCCATTTTGTACAGGGTGCATATGTACATGTATATGCATTATCAATACATTTAGAGTTCAGCAATGTTTGATTCTTAATCTAAACATCTATATGTATTGTCACTTTTTTGAGGAAAAAGCTGCAAGTGTGTGCTGAGAAAGAAATGCATCTGACTGATGCCTAGGGAAGATGGCTGCTTCGGTGAATGTTCCATGGATACAAGTCATGTGACATTACAGTGGTTCTTTCATTGGATGTCTGATTGTATCCGTGATGGTGCAGAAGTAGACTACTGCATTAACTAGTATTTAGCAAAATTATTCTTTTTTTTTAAATAAAATTTGGGTCTAACCCTAAAACCAAAGTTGTTTACTTCATGTATGACATGACTACTACATAACGTGCATGCAAGATTGTAGTGCACTCTAAAATTATAATTTAAATTTTTTGCTTGTAAAATATGCAAAAGATATAAATGGAATGTTCCATTTAAGTGTGTTGTGGAATGATGGTTGTGATTTTAGCAAGGCATACATTTCTGTGAATCTTGTCAAGGCGATAGAGACAATGGTAGCTTTGTGGATGCATCTGATCGGCGCAGATAGAGTGAATTCTACCATCTCCAGGACAAATCAAAAATCGACACAAACTTGTGTTGTTCATTTCTGACCACGGAATTGAGTGAAGAGATTCTTTCTTGGTAAGGAAAAAGAAACGCACAATGTTTTCCAATAAGGGGTTCAATGAACTGGGTGAAAGTCTTTTTTTACTGCATTAGGTGCATCAGCAAAGAGGAAATGTAAATATTGAGACAAAAGATAGCAACGTGGAGACCTGATTGTACAGTGTGAAACATACAAAGTATAAACAGTGGAACTCTTGTTCTGTACAGAAGTTTGTGCTACGAGACATCTGTAACATCCACGTCTTGGTAGTTGGCCAAACTAAGCCACTTCTCGAATGCCTGTGGGAAAGTGTCCAACTTGAGGACATCAGGCTGACACTCTAAAGCATTTACTGTGAGATACAAGAGTATAAAAACACTTAACAATTGAAACGATATAATTACATGTAATACAGAGCAGTGCTTTTAAGCTGATTGTATGAAGAGATGTTCAGAAGTTTGCAAGTAAAACTTGTATTAGTGCCATATGTAGAAGTATTGTATGTAGTTATTGTAATTTTAATGTACGTAACTTAGACACACAACATTTTTGTATACATGTATGTCATAGCAGTCAAACTGTATGTGTTGATCCGTACTGCATGGGAGAGTAAACAGATTCCGTGACATCCTTAATTCCGGTTCCATCATGATGCTCGTACCGGAGTGAATTCACTCTTGCTTGGAGTACAAAATCAGGCTATGTTTGTGTTCAATGGTCCATTGTTTACTGAAGGTCAAACACACTACTTGTATGTGTTTTTCTGTAAATGCCATTTTTGCATTTTGGGATTTGTTTTTAGTTCTGTTTTTACGTTGTTATTTTTTTCCTCCAAGAGCTGCCGCATCAGTCGAGCTCCAATTGCCCCAGATGCAATCAAGCAATGACAGTCTTGTAAAGATGTCTTTATTGGTTCTTTTTTTCCCAAATAAAGCAGGACTTGGTTTGAACACACACAACATAATGAGTAACATTTTCCACTACCATATTTTGGTACACAGTGAATTCAGTTACCAAATGACCAAGTTACTGAACTTTTTAACAAATTTATCATTCCATAGTGTAGCAAATGTGTCCACCTTCTTTTACACCTTAAAGTTTATTGTATCTAGCTTCAATTTACATATTTGAATCAAATACATTTAAAGTTCAGATGATGTCATTATTTATAGCTCGCTATATATACTTGCCGCTTGCCAAGAGAGTCTGCATTGACCATTAGATTGCCTGTATTTTGTCACTAAAATAAGAATTGTATGTAAGCGTCCTGTTGCCATGGAGCCAATGAACTATGGGATTGGTTTGAAAGCCAGAAAAGCAGTTAAACTTTGAAATTTTTAGTCTTTTGTGAATTGTATTTGAGGACGAGTCCTTCATGCCAAATGTCATAATGCTTTCGTGCATTGCATATAGCCACCTCAACCAGTGGTAAAAAGGTTTGGTAACATTATTCTCAAAATGCATTTTCTGAATGTTTTATGATGTAATAGAGCAGTTATTTACAGGAAGGGTACATGTAGCTCTTTGGAGCTGTGAGGTACGGTAATTATGAGGAGTTAAAGATATTAATACTTTTTGTGATGTCTGCAATAAGTGGACAAAAGTACCTACATTTAATGTGAATTTTAGTGACAGTTTTCAAGTTTATTCTGCCACTTTTTGCCATGAAATGCAAACTTTTATTTACCAGCCTTTTTTATCCTCCCAATATCAAGTACATGTACATTGTTTACCAATTATACCAAAGTCATTTTAATATCCCTGCAATAACAGACTTTAAAAAGACATCCTTAAAGGCAGTGTGTATTGTTGTGGAAATTGTTAATTTAACCCCTCCCCTACACTTTTGGTTCAGTCTAACCCTAGAGCCCACAACTCTTGAATGGGATTATCAGTCTGTACATGCTGTTGATCATTGCTTTGTTTGATCCCACCAATTCTACCATTGGTGATCAAGAGAGAAAGCGAGACACAGACTGACGTGACAGAGATTGTGATCAATTTCCAAGCTGGTTTATTAACCTTAATCTTTGACTTATGAAACTGAGGTATCTTAAAGGTGTGATGTTGTGCAGTTATGTCCAAAAGGAATTCTGGAAAGGCGGAGGAAATGTACCAATTCGACAAACTGTAGAAGCAGGACCATGGCCTCTGGGATTCAAGTAGCCATTGACAGAACCTTCATAGGTCTACTCCCAATTCAGGGGAGTTAACTTTAATCATACAAACTTACCTCTACCGTGTTTTCCTGCCCCCATGCCTGAGCTTGGTAACTGCAGCAAGGCTTTCCACAGCCGCACACCTAAGCAAAGTTATGAACAACCTGTGGACAGAAGCACATGGCATTTTCAAACTTCCCTCCACACAATATCCAGTGAGAGAATGTTGTCACTGCCCAGCAGGACAGATACCAGCGTTGTATTCGAGCCCATCAGAAGTCCAGTCACAAATCCCTTCACAAGGCCAGTCATAAGTAGCAGGGTGAACGATGACAAAAGAATGCTTGTGTCACAGTTCATTTGAATAGCTCTTGAATTGGCTTAAGACTGGATGACTCGTGATGGACTTACAATGGACTTGAATACAACAATGACAGATACATACCCTCACCATGGCAGTGAGGGTTGTTGGAGGGGTAGACTGAACCAAAAATCGAAGGTGGGGCAGTTGGAGTTGTAGAGGGGCCTCATACATGTATCACTGTATAGTCATTTCTACTGCATTTACACATCTGCAATTTCCCCAAATGTCTCAGAAATGGAATTTCACTGGTTGCCAGGCATGTTTTGGAGGTCAAACCTCGCATGGATCTGGTAGCCAGTGAAACTTTAGCCCGGATGTGTGTTGATTTGTATGGTGGTGCTTCTGCTTTTTAAAATGTCGGCTTGGTTTCCAGGTTAGACCATGTTAGCCATGCTAAACCAGTTTTCTACTAAAAAATATATCCATTATTTAACCATGCTTAAGAAGCACTGTAATCACATTTATTTTGTTAAACCATGCTACGCCATCATTGCAGTCAGACTATGCCAACCATGGTGTCACTTCAGCATTCTAAACAAGTACTTATGAGTACAGACGTTAAAAAGTAGGATAAGTTGAAGGTGCATTGGTAGTACACGTTCAAATATCGTTACAAAAATGATGTCCACTGACAAAAACACCCGGGATCAGATCCTAGCAATGAGAGTAAAGGATGTTCTGCATTAGAAAGAGCTTACTCAGCTCCTGGGCTGATTAAAAAAAAATGAAGTTTCTCATACAGTTTTTACTGTATGGAGGGGACAGAGCAGCCTTTTTTATGGTAGATTTTTGGAAGATGTTGGATGGGTTTTCTTGTCTCCTTTGCAAACACTTTTTGTGTCTAAAGCTCCTGCCATGTTCAACAGGTTTTAAACTTGCATTTATTGGTAAATATTGTGTTCCATATTAAAAAACAATAAAATTCAATGCAAATGTAAACAAAAGGGAAAAAAGATAAAACAAAAAAAATGAGGCCGGAAAAGGAAGCAGGTATGGATAACAAACTTTTATGTTGTTCGTTATTTGCTCAGCATACGTGTACTTCTGTTATCACACTGCAATATCTGATACTGTGTGGGTGAACATTTGTGTAGTTCATGTTGATTTCTGCTGAGCTTTGAAATTGTTTTCAAGGCCAGTACCCCTTCAGAAGGTGCACTACTTCCGGACCATTTGGTTGGATTACGTGTGCAAAGAGTTTTAACAGAAAGGGCTGCCAACTCATTTGCACCGAGTGCGAGTCTGGCACACTGGGGTTACTCTCAATCTCATCTGGGGTTTCTCACACCAAAAACCTCATGAAAAACAGTAAAAAGTAATTTGCTGAATGCTTGTGTTTCCTGTCCTGATGGTGGAATTAAAATATTCCGCAGTCTGTAAGCTTGCTTCCAGTTAAAAAAAAAAGGGAAGAAAAGTTCTGGCTGGCTTCCAATGCAATCTGGTAGATGGTTTGTGGATGGATGACGCAAATCAGCCGTACCCAAGCTATAGCTGTATCTTTGCCCTCAAACTCAAATCTAACTCGGTGTTGGCAGCCCAGTCAGGTGCTCTGTGTTATACTGGTTCCAATATGGAAACAGTCATGTCTTCGGTACCACTGACATTCCATTCCCCACAACTGGCTCAATAATTTGAATTGCTCTTAGATATTCTGCTGTCTTTAAAGCTTTATAATGTAGTATATAATGCAATGCAAAACAATAATCCTATTCGTGTGTGTGCATTTGATTACACTAAATATACATGTACAACATGTACTTTTGATTCCAAAAATTTTGAAAAATTCATTTATAATGCTTTCACGATATTTTTTATGCAGTTTGTGGCGGAGGGCAGAGATTGGAAGTTCAAAACCAAAATTGTTTGTTTCCTTTGTATATTAAAGCCTATGAAGTACTCACAGTGGTGGGAGAGTTATTTTTTGTGTAAGACTTTAAAATGTGATTTTGAAGCAAACTTTCAGACTTGGGCACATGCAGTGTCAATTGTCTTTAAATGTTGCCTGGTTTAATAGTCTTATTTGGGTGCCCAGACACAATGTCTCGTTAAATTCTTTTAAGCTTTTTCTTTGCTGATGTCCACCTTTCATGGTTCTAGTGGCTGCAGTAAAAGATTGGCTGTGATTCCACTTGTCAAGTTTATCACAGTAGAGCACAGCAAACTGACGTGAAAAGATGATTTCAGTAATTATGTAGCGAGTCACCAATGCAATGTTTGTTAGCTTCATGGACGTTCCTGCATGCGCGTTCAACAACTTTTCTCTTTACCATAAGAACATTGGTTGCAAAACCAGATGATTAAAGGTTACCACAAAGTCTGTGTAGATCTAGCACCATTTTGAAACTGTGCATGTTATCTCCCCCCCCCCAAAGAAAATGCCTTTTCTCTTCATATTTTCTACAATTTTGGCAGATTTCAATATCTTCAATACAGCACTCCGAGAACAGGTGAACTTCCTAATGTTCATTGTTGATCCATCTCTATTCCGATTTTCACACCTCATCTTCTGGGATTGTTTAGTGTAATTTCACTATTGACAGCTAAAGTTGATCAAACTGGCCCATCTGCGCCAAGGAGTATACTCTTTTTTACAGATGTCATTCATTCATCACTTTGGTGATGGTTTTAGAATCTTGATATAACTATTCATGTCTCACAGCCAGCTTTGCCAATCTCTCTAAATAATACTTTTTATTATTTCTTACGATATTTTGGAATAAAGTGCAATTCAGAAGATGATATTTTCCTCCCATGGTGCTTAAAAAAATGTAATTCAATTTATTCGCTATGAGTAGAATATTTTGATTGGAAGATTGAAGAGAAATGGTAAGCCTGCTGGTTAACTGCATGTGTGGTCTTTCAAGAGAGAGAATTATCAAGAAGTTGCCCTTTGAAATTCTTAAGAACTGCAGTGGTTTTTACATGCAGCTTAAGACTTTTTTCCCCCTCACAGACCACTGAAATTTTTTTTATATGATCCGTAAAATACTGAAAAGAATAAGACTTGTTTTGTACGAACTTGGAAAAATGTTGCATGATTGTTCCATTTTAATTTTTTTAGCATTTGGGGGTTTTATGCTTTTAGGGATTTTTTTTGGGGGGGGGCTGATTTTAGCAAAAACTGTTTGGTAACTTGTGTACAAGACAGAGCGTAGTAAAATGCACAAAGAAACAGGTTGAGAATATTGAATCTTTTGTGATTGATTGTAGTGTATCATTTTTCTTTTTTTCCCATGCTTGGTGAGAATGGATTTCCAACAGAGCAGTATTCACATTCATGAGTTAGGTTTTCAATGGTTTGCCCTAAGGCAATGGAAATGGACAATTGATACCAAGTGCCCTTATGTGATAACGTGGGTTAGCGGTAGACAATACAACCTACCAGACTGTGACTGTAATGCACACTGCCATGTATGACATTTACTTTCTGATAGGAAGGTTCATGTCCACTATCAAACTAACATATGTACACTGAGAAATATTGTAATAGACTAGGAAATGTTGGGACTCTACATATTTTGAAGTTTGTGTCTTAAACCTAGTTGTATAATTGCTGAACCTATTCACGGGTAATTGCAGTTGAATCTCGTTAATAAGAGCATTGTTAATACAACTTTAATAGCAGGGAAAATTTGAGGTCCCGATTCGATCCTTGTTGTTGTCTTCATTCCTGACAATACAAAGTCCCTGTTATAAAAAAGTCTGAAGGACCTCTTATTAATGAGGTTCAACTGTAGTTAAGAGCTGGTCTTTATATGAATATGGATAAGCATTAGAGAGTCAAAAGTCCAAGTAAAAATTCCGAACAGGTGGAAAGTACTTTATATGCATGATAACTATATAGCTCAAAGTGCCAACCGAGGGCTTCCAAATGTTATATATATTCCCGTCAGAAAAAAAGAACTGCCTTTTTTTTGAAAATCTTTTGATTGGATGAACACATTTTAATGGGGAAGATTAATCATGTACGTATTGTGTTACTGCCACAGCATGAGATAGATTGCTGGTAACTTTTTACTTGTATAACCCTTTAGGTCTTTGATTTTGCCAATGGCTGTGGCACTCTCTCTCTCTCTCTGGCTGCAAGTTTCAAAGTCTAAGAAGGCAACAGCTCCAGGGCCCAATTTTATGGAGCTTCTTAACAGTTTGTAGAAAGTCGTGCTAATTTTGGCAGAAAAATGTGCTTACCTTAAGCACTGATTCAAGGCGGTGCTTGGCGTGGTTGAGGGAACAGTTGCACCCGCTTTAAGATTTCTATTGTTATGTCACTAAGTTTAAGCAACATTTTTTCCTCCAAGGTTAGCATGCCTTTGGCTGTGCTTACTGCTTACAGTCTCCATGAAATACATGAAGCCTCTCTTAGCGTGAAATCACATGCTAAGCAGCCCCGTGAAATTGGGTCCCGTTCCGACTACTGATATCGGGCTTCATAACACAAATAGAGCTTGGGATTAAGTCATAACAGTCCTACAACCATCTAATCAAAGAGCTAAGGCCAAAATCAGCTCAAGAATTCCATTTTCAAAGCGTTGTTTTAAAGTTGTAGTATGGGAGTTGCAATAATGCAAGAGTATCTGAGACTTTAATTCAAGTTTCAATCCTCCGTAGCAACACTTGTTCAGCCAGAACTTGCCTTTAAACTGCAAAAGTCATGTCTGCAAACTATCTTTCCAAAAACCTACCGTGCCGGTAATTTGCGGAACTGTAACCAGATGTCTTCTCTATATTTCATTCTTTTTCACCTTGGTCTACATGTAAAGACAAAATTGGACATCGCAAATCTATCAGAGAACTGTATGCAAGATAGTAGTTTGATCTTCACTATGTCCTATTGCTCCTAAGCAGAGTGGTTATTTCACACAGAATTTGGGAGCAGTTTGATACCAAAGTTAAAGATTCATACTCAACGGTTATGTTGTGTGTTTGTGAGAAGCAAAACTCTAGTTGTCAACATATCTTACCCGAGAGTGAATTCCACCATCTGTAGTGTGATGGTTAATGCTTCTCTGAATCCTCTCCAGTTTGGTGGATTTCATTTTAACTCATGTATATGAGGAGAATTGCATCTTAACTGCATTTTACAATCATGGCCATGAGGATTATCAATGTGCATACTAAATAATGTGCATACTAAATAATGCCAAACACTATGCATGTATAATGTGATTACACATGCAAACTAAGACCAGTCCTTTATGGTCTCCATTTCGATGAAGTACAATTTCACAGCTTTATAGTTATAGGTCAAAATACAATGAAACCACAACTTGATTTCTAAATGATTTCAGATTTCACATATTATGTTGAATTTGTTTTTTTACTACATTAAAGTATGTTTTGAAGTTTCTTCCTAAATAGTAATGATATACTTGCATGAAGTACTAGCAGATTAACCATTGTATCATTTCAAAGCATGTTCCAACAAAATGCCATATTTAATCTCATATTTATAATAAAATTTCATTTTATTTAACAAAGTCTTCAAAAGAGCTTTATGTAGTAGAGTGAATAAAATGCCGTAAGTGTTGCGCCAATGCTGCTTTAGTGTTTGTCTGATTTTTTTCTCAGCCATCTTGGAAAGTCGGGGTTTTTAGTTGTTTTGTTTAGTTGGGAGGGGGACGGGTGTAATGCTTGGTCTTGATATCAGGTACAGGGCGTTAACAAAGCCTTCCATGACACAGGTCTATGGCTGTTACTGCAGGGCTGTCAACAGCAAGAATGCGTCTTGAACCAAATTCTGTTGAAGGGCAGAAAAACTTTTATACAGGGAAAGGGAAGGGGGGGGCAAAAATCTTGGGAAATTGTTAGGCAACCTTTGATGACCTTTCTGAGGGGAGGCTATGTTATGGTACATTGAACACACTTTGGGAAGGAAGAGGAAGGAAATAGGCCATAAAAATCGCCCTTCTATTTTTCAAATTTTCCCCCTTTCTAGGGTGGGGCATGACACCTGTTAACCCCTTCCCAGATCCACCCTTGGCCAACCTTTGACTAAGAGTTGAGCACGAAAATAGGTGTAGCCGCAGTGCTGGAAGCCCATGTTTGACGGCCACATGATCTATACCTGTACAGATACAGGTGCATATGCCATATTCACAGATATGACATTGCTGCTGTGAGAACTACAGTATATCAATCAATTACTTGTTCTTCACCAGCAATGACCCAACAGACTCTGCTAAATGTTTTTAGTGTTCAGATGGGCCTGGAAAGGTTGAGAAAACGTACATGATTTAATTATCTGGGGAGATTTGATACTTCCTGGATGAGAAATCCCTTAAGGGTGTGAGAAAACCTGAAATGCACGAGTTTCACACACAATTATGATGATGGTGTGAAATTAGAAATCACGATCACAGTCAAACAAGGCTGAATTGCCCTTTGCACTGGGCACATGTACGGGTAGATGAATGAGGAGATGACATATAAATCAGTAACAACTGATTTCGGAAGGTATGCTGCAGGCACTAGACCAAGAGCAAGATGGTACTTAACCCTAACCCTCCTCAATCCTTCACCTGTTGGAGGACTGAGGAGTGTTAGGGTTAATAGTTCATAACAGACCTTAGACAAGCATGAAAATGAGGTCATGTTTTGCCACTGGTTTAACCAGTCAAGTTGGCCACTTTGAGAGATTCATCCATGATACCACGTGCAACTCCAAAAAAGACACCATACCCGTCAATTATTACCGGTCAATTTAGGCCATTTATTGAAAGATTTAATCCATTCATATTTTGACAAAGCACACCTTACTGGTAAATCCATTACCGTCTGGAGGGCTGAAATGGGCTAGGAGTTGTATGCAAATGGCCCTGTTAGCGAGTTGGCCATCTTGAATCAAAAACGAGGTGATCCCTGTAACAGTTTTTCTAAAATCATCAGCCGACAAATTATACAGAGTATAAGCCTTTGTGCACCAATGAGCAGTTCCAAAGTAAGGATAACAATTCACCTTACCTTTTTCAAATTGAGGCTACCGCCAACCGCGACTCCATGGGCCACGTGATCGCGCAAGGCACGTTGGGAACTAACATGGCGCAGCAAGATCGTACCCATAGGAACGAGGCTGAGCTATTGCATAATTATAGCAAAACTAGTCAGGCTCCTTCCCACTTCAGAGAATTTAAAACAAAGTGGATTCAGAGAGCAGGATCCAAAATGGCTTCTTTCTAAATCAAGCCCATACTTGTCATCCAGCCAAGTCATGTAACTCTCTTAACCACTTCATGCCAGAGCATTTTCCAATGTTGATGATGCTGGGCCGGCATGATTATCATTTTTTCCGTTTTCAAAATTCTTCAAAAATTCATCATTTCATTTAACGGACGTTTATAGCCGCACGAAGTAATCTTTAGGCACTACTCTAAGTTGACAGGTAACCTTCATTTACACCCGAGTATTTCAGCCAAGCCTGCAGCCTTGTAAAAAGAGCCCAGATTGTACGGTGTTATGTAACTTTATTTTGTTCACAAACCTGGCTCAGTGCACTGCTGACCTCTTTTCAATGGGGGCCACATTAGCGTGCAGCGGTGCTGTGTGGTTCATCGCTGTGGTGGTGGAACGCTTTTGTCCCCGGTGGTAATCCGCTCGCTCTCAATGCCCCAAACCCTGATATAAGGTTTCAAAACAAGGCTGATTTATCACCACTTTTGAGAGTGAAAAATTTTGATAATGCCAAGCAGCCTGGTCTTTTGTTCGGAGTACAGTCTTTTGTAACAGGGCCTTGTTTCCTTTGTCCCACTTTGGAGACCCCAGCGACGCATATAAAGCATACGTCTCCGATTCCGGAGTCCCCAGGAGGAAGTGGTTAAACAACAGGAAATATTTACAATCAATCTACATGTATGTATACCATTTTCTTTCATGGGCCATTGTGTCAAATGTAATAAGAAAACATGAGGCAAAGGTTTCAGCTGGTCTTAATACAGCTGTCTAGTAGGGGAAACAAATCAGACCTTCATTTCCAACCTCATACATGTAGTTGATATCTAGTTTGTATTTTCCTAAAGTTAATCATCTGACCATCATTAATTAAATGTGCATGTGGCACAATCCTTGGATATTAAAACCATCTGTATTCATGAAAGAAAAAAACAAAACTATGCAGATCCACAGAAGAACAATACAGAGATCTCGTTGATTAGTGCTGAGTCTTCCCATGATGCATTGCTTACAAGCCAGTATCCATTTTTCCTGGCAACTCATCTGCTGTACATGAAAATCACTTGAGTCAACTCTAATCACTATTAATCTAATCAAATCTAGAAAGTTACTGGAAAACTTCTCTGGGATTGTTATAAGTGTGAACAAAACTGGCTCGAGCATCTGTTGGATCCAGGAGGTTAATGAGATTGTGTATTTAAATGCCACATTTCAAACTGTTGACCCAAAAAACAAAAACAGGACGCTCAAAGACATGAGTTGTGCCTCGATCAACGAGCCATTTTTGGAAATATAAAGACGACAAACTACAGTGGCAACTGCCAGTAAATGACCAAGTACATAGATCTTTAAAAATTCTTACAATTTGTTTGTAATGTATCAGTTTTGAAAAGTAAAGCATTCGTGCAGAAAAGTTCTTAGAATTTAACATAAGCATTTTGGAAACACCATCTTAAAATAATATGGCAAAAGGTAATGTTAAAACCCTTAATGCAAAATAAAGCCTCCACAAATTATACAGAAAGACATATAAAATATCGATAACACTTTTTTTCAACTGGCAAGAAGGTGGCCTTTGCTTCAGAAAATTGAGCCTAAAATTGCAAATGCAGCATACACTCTGGCAAGATTGAGTTAAATGTATTCAGCGCACAGCACGGCATAAAAATGTACAGAAACCGGGGGACATACATGTATTCTTGCTGACCATGGATGAGCCGGCTCAGCGAGTCCTTTGGGATTTCACTGGCTGTTGGGTGCCATGAACATGCATCCGTCCCTGCAATGTAATCTACTAAGCTTACAAGTATAAGCCTCCAGACATGATATATACATATCATGGAAACCGTAACTGGGGCGAGATTGGGTTTCAAGAAAACACACTAACATCTAGCGGAGGGGATGTAACCATGACAACAAGATTTTGTGATGTTCAACAACCATCATGATGAGTTCTGTCACGAGTTGCCACTATTATGTGAATCTTGCACAATTAGTTTCCCAAATTGCTCAAAAGTTGAAAAACATGACTGATTAAATCTCTAAAATTCTACGATTGTGGGTTAAACATCCTGAAGTCTGAAAAATCCAAGGAAATCACACCTCTTACGCTAGTTTGCTGGCATGATAAAACCCAACTTGACCGTCAGTGAGGTCAGTACACGTCATTCATGACCTCTGTAATATGACTAATTTCCAATTTCTGATCTAAATAACGAGGTCAAAGATCCACCAACAGTTTCTAAACATACTGCACATCAACAACAGTGAAAATTGGGAATGAAAGTACAGGAATCATGACTTAAACATTAACTACTTTATTTTTCAAGAATATTTCAGATGATCTTTTGGAAAAGCAAACCTGGGAATTGAATTTTATAAGGACGAGCAAAAAGCAACCAATTGTATGCACACATTCATGCTACAATTTCCAGTAACCTCCTCACACTACCAGTACTTTCAATTTGATGCACAGCGTCATTGATCAAAAATATGCAAAATGTTGAAATGTTTACATTTATCCAAATGACAGTTCTCAATACGGCTCCTACCCTCATGTTAAGATGTACCAGAGACTCTACTCAGGTAGAAAAAACAATACTGGATAGGTACATGCTGCTTCCATGATGTGGGAAAAAGAAGTCATAAACCACTGACTGAGCATGCTGGTAGGCCACACAATACATCTACATGTCTACTGTGGGGGTGGGGAAATGAGAAAAGTGGGAGGCAGATATGTCAGTAAAGACGACAAAGAAGTGCTGAAGCATGCAACTGGAAATACGAGAAAAAAGGACATCTAAAATGTGTTTCTCAGTCTGAAATGGCAAGCAGTGCATGGGAAGTAAAAAAAAAACCAAGTAAACTAATGATTTGAGGGAATTTATATTCCTGGCTTGTCTCCATCACATGCCCTAAAAAATGCTGGTACCGGCACAAAGCAATAAATGCTAAATGGACATGCAGTTACAACGAGCGGGGATTAGAGTGAGAAGTGGGCTGAGGAACTGCCATCTCACTGGGCCAGCATATTCACTACCACCTCTGCAATCTCCCGCTCCGTGGGGAGTCCAGGTACCTGACGCTGCAGGCTCTGGAGACCGCCGTTGCTGGCAAATTTGATCGGCTCCAAGCTGTGGTTGGCTGGGGCTGGGTCCTGCAAACTGCCCAGCATGAAAGTTGGTTGGTGCTGGGGCTGGAAGGAGGGGGACAACGTGTGCAGCACTGGGGAGCACGTCTTTTGCGTAGCACTAACGCCGTTGCTGGTAGTGACATTGACAGCAGATGGTAGGCTGGTGACCGGATGATGTTTCTTACAATGCGATTTAAGTGTGTGGCTTTGTGTGAAGCCTTTGCCACACTTCTTACACACGTGAGGCTTTTCGCCTGTGTGGACAGTCTGGTGCCGGGTCAGGTCCGACTTGTTCGTGAATGCCTTACTGCAGTGTGGGCAGGGGTACGGCCTCTCCCCCGTGTGGACTCGTTCGTGGTACTCCAGCCCCGTGTTCCACTTGTAGGTCTTAGGGCAGAACTTGCACTTGAAGGGCTTGTAGCCTGTGTGGATGCGCATGTGGCTCTTGAGCGTGTTGTACGACTGCACCTCAACGCCACACGTCATGCAGCGTATTGGACCGCCCTCGAGCTCTGGATGCTTGGCGATCAAGTGACGCTTCAGCCGGCAAGCGTAGGGGAAGCTGGTACTGCAGTGCGGGCATTGATGTACAGACACCTCGTTCCGATGCTCCCACATGTGTGGGATGAGGCTCCGCCTCCATTTGAAGGTAGCTCCGCAGATTTCACATAAATACTCCTGTTTCTCTCTCGGCGCTGACTTTGTATCTCTGGGTAGTCGCTGTCGTGGGTAAGCTGGCGTGCGACGCGTTCGACTGTTTTGTCTCTTCTTTCTCTGACTCTTTACAGTCTGAAGGATCTCCTTCACCAGAATGTCATTGATGCGACTGCCAGACTTGTCTCCAGCCTCCTCCTCCGAACACTTTTTCTTCCTTTTGATTTTGGACCTAAATTTCTCTTTGCGTTTTCTTGGCTGTCCCTCTTTTGTCCCATCGGACGCCTTGTCCTCGAGACTACAACTGCACAGACTCACCTGCACACCAACCGAAATGCCTTGTGTTCTAGTCTGACAGTTAGCACCCACCCCATTTTCACAACTGTGGATTCCTCCATCAGTGGATGATGAACCCCCGAGGTTAACACTACAGAGTTGGACGGTCTGACAACCTCCATCTAAGGAGCATGAGGTCTGAACTGTTGTGGTACCACTTAGAGAGTTTACACAAGTGATACTCGATGTACCACTAACCAAGATGGGCATCGTTGATTGGACAGACAAACAAGGACAGTTGTCACTGTTACGCCTAGCCATCATTCTCTGCTGCGACTGCAGCCTACAAAGTCATGAACAGAAACGAACACAGTTTAGTTCCGGAGAGAATGAATCCCCAAATTCCAATGTAATAAGGTATTTGCCGTGCTCCAGAAGAGTCAAGAGTGACTTTGTTGTCTATTTATAAGGGCCAAAAAATAGTTTTTTATATGCCATGGCTTACCTGTGTGAATCATGAGGTCTGTGAGTGATTACAATATCAAACCAGCATCTTCGTTAACCCATCATGAATGAACTTGAGCCAAGGCATGCGACGGAAACGCTGTACTTCCAACTATTTGTAATGCAGATGTTTTTATTTAAAACGCCAAGGGTACAGTATGCCCCCAGTAAATACATGTACCCTCAGGAAGCGTGATTTCACAATGCACAGCCTCAGTCCGATAAGGGACAATGTGAAACACTATCTCCAAATCTTCACCCCCTCCCAAAAAAAGGAAGTACACTAAAGAAACTTAAAGTCAGCATATTACTGAAGCACGTGAATATGATTGCTTTCAAATGTCAAACCAGGTGAAATTAGGGTCGGACATTCAACAGTTTCAGACCATTTGTAATATATGTATTTCTTCTTTTCTGTATACCAGTAGCAGATCTGATAGGACAAGGTAAAAAGTCACCAGAGAGAAATCCAATTTATTGATGTTACTCTGGTTTTGGTGTTGACGGTGTGTTCTTATGTGACTTTAGGGTATGTCTGTTCGAAAGCTGGTTATGACAGAGTGAGCTTGTTCACGCTAGTTCACGTTGTCTGACCACTTTTGGGGGGGCCTAATGCCCCACTCGTCACTGTTTCGGTCTTCTAAAGCCACAATACCTCTGTTTCCAGCAGTTATATCTCACCTTTTCACTCTTTCCGACACCACAAGGTGATGTAGGAAGTCGCTGGTGGTCTCAAATCCGCCCTCAATCTGCAGTGCTCTCAGCTCATTGGTCAAGCCCGGGTGAAGGGTCAGAGTGTCGGTGGTCGGCTGCCTGTCTGCTGTTGGCTGTTGGTACTCGGGCAGTTGCGGGTAACCAGTGTAAACCAGTTGTGAACTGTGGTTGCCTGACACAGAGATGTTGCTTGTTTGCAAACTGTGGGCAGTCAGGTCAAACATTGAACTCGATGGCGGTACGTGTACAATTTTAAAAATAAAAGGGGCATGTACATGCGATTGTATGAACTCGCACATTTTAATGGGATTTTCACCACTTGCCAGGCATGTAACTTGGACTTTGACAAAAAACAAGGAACTACCAATCTTGACAAGACATTGTACAGTGTTTTTAATTTTCAGTGGCATGAGTGTGAAGTGAAAAACAAGAAAATCAGCTGATCCAAGGAAACGTTGCATGCCTGTACTGCATACGACAGAGCATCAATCAACTGTGTCCAAAGAAACCTCTGGTTTCCTGTACATGTACAGTATGTATTCTAACACATTCTTTCTACCGTTTGTCACCAGACTACTCAATGGTCAATCTCTAAGTTGATTACGGAATTAAATCATTAGGCTTTAATCTCGAGTGCAAAATGCCGGAGAAAATTTTGGAGAATTGTTTTTAGCTAGAGTGAGGGAAGTTGGGCTGAGTTTAAATTGGAAAAATCTGCTATGGTCGAAAGTTTTCTCTTATCCTGCCATCACCTTAGACCTTGTGCATACACATGTATGTACATGTACATGCAAGTCCTATGGGCCAACAAAGAAAAATTTTAGGTTTTTTGAAAGAAACTGTTTTTAAACTTCAAAAGTTAGTGTTTCTTCATCCAATGTACACTTGTTGGTAGCTTTCAAGTCAAGGAAGAGACAACGTGGCAAGACAAGGAACCCTTGCACAAAATTCTGCAGACAATTCCATGCGACCTACTTGTTGACTTTTTCTGCCTCTAAGAGATGCTGCAAAACTGTTTCGTTGGGAAGCGCCTCTGTGGACGCCGGGTAGGCGGGGAGTACCAAGTGTGACTGATTGCTACCCTGATGTGTTGCCATGGTAACAGGCAAATCTGTTGGTTTATGAGAGACAGTAGAAAACATATTAATACACACAATAATACATGTACCAGTGTGATCTCCCACTTTGAAACAATAATTCCCAAGGATTCTTTTGTGTTGAAAATAGAACAGATTTATGACACTTGTGTTTATTTTCCAACTTTTTCAAACTTCTTACTGCTTGTATTTAAGTCCCAAACTAACCTTTGAGGTCCAAACAGTCTTTGTTCCTTATAATGGCCATTAATACTGTTCTTTAACCCTAACCATTTAGGCCCTTTTTGCTGGGAACCCTCCTATATCCTCCAGAATCCTCCAATTTGGGGGGTGAGAAACTTCCTCAATCCTCTGAAATTTCTTGAAAATGTTACTTGGAGGTGTGCCTACTGCCTCAATCCTTCAAAATCCTCCGGCAATTCCTGTCATTTTGTTGAGGCAGGGCAAATGGCATTTTTGAGCAGTGCAGATGATTCAAAAGAAATATCGGGCTGAATTTATGCATGACTGAGCAAGAACAACACAAGGTCTCACCCACGACCTTCACTCATGGCATCCTTCGCAATCAGCCATGCACGATTGCCATTCACCCTCAATCTTCCAAAACCACCCGAAGGATTTTGGAGGATTGAGGAGGATTAAGGTTAATGATTTTGTGGGAGAAACAGAGACAGAAAATGTGAAATTCTTTCCTGGAATCTTAGAGGTCCATGCCCAGATACAAGACTCCCTCTACACAAGCCTACAAAAACGAGACCGGTCTAAAAAATTCTGAGTGTTTTCTAAGTAAATGCTATAATTTGTCTTTCAATGACATGCCATCATCACATTCTGATGGCTGAAACATGTATGTCACCCTGGGGATGGCTTAGTGAAGATAATTTCATCGTCTTGGCTTAGTACGAGAAAGCACACAATGGCCAGGAAAACAATGGGGCAACTGAAGAACAAAACATCTTCCAAATTTGCAAACATCCTCACGTCATCAAAATTCATGCATATTAATATTTGCGCGCCTGCCTTTCCCGTCGCGTATCTTTTTGTTTACAATGCGCACTGGCGCAGTTTGAACCTTCGAAGATTTGAATGTCACTTGTCCTTCACTGGCAGCCAAGATGTGGAAAATCAAGGCATTTCCTGTGAGCATTTGGATTAGCTTATGAACTTATTAGCTTATTTTTCAAATCCTGGCAACGTTCAATTACTCAGTGATATCAATGACCCAAACAATTCGCTCTTTGCACGCTGCCGCCATAGGCATGCAGAACCTGGATCTGGCAGCTTTACACAATAAATAAAGCCGGTTCAGTGATTCCTGTGTATGTTGCTTTATATGTAATTTTGCGTGTGCTGCATTAGGTCTTACATGTACATGAATACCATGTGATTGGACAAAGCAAGTCTGACGCACTTCAGTGTACAAGCTGTCAGTTCGAGGCTCTGCGTGCCCATGGAAGCCGCATGCAAACAGCCAACAGCAAAAATCCCCAACGGACTTCACGAATGTACCGGTACATCATTTGCAAGCCAAACAGTTGCTTTTTTTCTCAACAACAGAGGCGTGAAAATGTGGAGCATCAAAAGGGGCCTTGCACTTTGAAATTTTTTTACACATACAAAAAATAATTAAAAAACACTATTTATAAGATGCTTAATATTTCAGGGGAATATTTATAAACTATAATTTTCCAAGTATATTTCTGGTATTTCTGGAGTATTTGAGTTGCTATGTTAGTGCAATTTGTTCAAATCTTACATGCAAGTCCAAGTGCAGGTATTGCATAGCAAGGTGCAACCCAAAGGCCCTAGGCCTACATGTACATTACGTTATGGTTGGTAGTTCACGGAATAAGAAAGGCCATCAACGCATTGCCGCGTTCATGCTGGAATTTTTTTTTGTGTATGCAGATCTATGTGAAATTTTTTTCTGTGGATGTTTCTGTTTTGTTGAATATAAAAACTAATAGTTTTCATTTATTTTACAAAACCAAAAATGTAATTCGTACAAATGAAACCAGTAAAGAAAAGACACAGGTCACTGGCTGTTGTTGGCTGACACAAGTGTACATCATGTTTTAATCGGCAGAACATGTGAAACAAGTCCTCTGCAACCAAGGGCTGAAGGGTACAGGTGCTATTCTCCCACCATGATGACCAAAGCATACTGGGAAGTTCTTGATGAGCAAAAATTCATCTGAGGAACAGCTCATACATTCGGAATTCCCAAAGCAACACTTAGGGATCGTGTCAGAGGGGGAATCGGAGCTGAAGCAATGAAGTCTGGGAGAGATCCTCTCTTCTCGCTCAATGAGGAAGCTCAATTGGCCGACCACGTCAAGAGAAGGGCTAGCTACGGACACGGCTACAGCCATTCAGAGGTGGTTGACATTTAAATAAAAGATGCCAAGAAGAGCCATTCACAGAGTTGTGGTTGTATAATTTCTTGAAGAGACGGCCTGAATTAAAAGTGACAAAGCAAAGAGGTCCTGAGCTCCTTGGAGCAATGGCTACATGTACATCAGAAGAGGTGGTAGCAACAAACTACATAGAGCTGGATAACATCCGTACCAAGTACTGGTACAACCTACATGTACCTGTAAAGATGTCACCAGAAAGAGCATACCGGGACAACATTGATGAAAAGGGCCTGAAGTTCAATCACACTCCTCCCTCAATCGTCATAGCAACATCATCAACACCTGCAGTTACATCTGGCAAACAATCTATCATTACTATCATAGGTTGTGGCAATGTCCTAGGGCAGCAGATATCTGTACCCCCATACAATGTATTTCCCGGAAAAAGGATGAGACAGGAGCTCCTTATTAGCAGCTACCCCGGCGCTGATGGAACAGTGAATGAAACCGGATAGTCCAACTCGGATATCTTCATGACATACTTAACAACTCATTTTCAGAAGTACTCTGTGCGTGGTCATGAAGATGAGCCAGTACTAGTGTTTTACGATGGCCACAACTCTCACATTTCACTGACAGTGATTGCCTAGGCAAAGAAGAATGACATCATACTTTTCATTCTACCGGCAGTCCGGCACATACCAGCCACATACTTCAGCCCCTGGATGTTCACTGCTTTGGACACTTTCAGAGGGTGTACAATGCAGAATGCCACACGCACATGTGGGCCAACTCCTGTATCGGAATTGACAAATTTGCGATATGCGGATTGGCATGCAAGGCTTATGAGAAGGCACTCTCACCGGGAAACCTGCAAAGTTCCTTCAGGAAGGCAGGAATTCACCTGTTGGATCCAACGGTCATCACTAAATCGGCATTCGTTCATGCAAAGATTCTTTGCAAACCTCAACGTACTACGATTGAATAGCAAGTGTCAACAATGACTCATCAAGATCAGCAGCAGATGCCCTACAAGGTGGTCAGAATTATGATTCATCAACAGAACAGTGTGAGCAGCTTCAACAGAAATGCACTAATGGAGTAGAAGACGTGGATACGTTTTTCAAGGGGAAAGTATGACGACTGTCTGATTGTCGAGAAAGGTGGTGACAATGAGCTGTCTACCTGAAGAATCAGATCAAGTCAGCGAAGATGAAATCGGAGAAATACTGTGTTTGTTGTCGGTACCATCCAATTGAGCTAGCGCAGTCTGACTGCATTTACAAATGCATTTCACATCTTGTCAGCGGAGGAATAACTGACCCGTCGACTGATGGAATAGGTTGGGGCGGACATCTGGGACTATCACATAATGGGGGTAGCGAACACCACGCCAGTGAAAACAACTGTGACCATGGTGACTCATGCAAACCAGCCAGTCAGAGGATCGAGCTATTCAATCTTTTCTTTGATCAGTATGTACACGCGTGCACACGTCGCACTTGTTTTCACCAGCACAGTGTGGTTGGTACCCACCATTTTGCGAATGTCCCGGAAGTGTGTCTCGAGCCAAAACCTGTACGGTGTTTGTCATATCTTTGAAGCTACATGTAACTGAACAGACTCAAAATATCCATAACTTTTAGAATTTTGACCGGTCCTCCAAGAACTTGACAAGGCATGTTACGGTTAGGCAGTCCAAACATTAAAAAGGCACTGCAAAACTTGCAGTGTTAATATGATGCTTATTCATCTTGGAGACCTGTACGTTTTCCGGTTGGTACAAAGACTACAAATAGGTGGATAGAGGTGTTGTCAAAAACTTCAATCTATTCCTTTCAAGGGGTCATGCTATTTAGCATCAAAAAGCATCAACAAGGTATTCACGCATATTTATGCAAAGATTTTTCATTTACAATGTTAATTAGGCTCCTACATGTACATATCAAATTCACTGTGTCGTATCTATCTGAAATAATATTTGAGTGTTGAAATTTGAGTGACAAAGTCGGGCCTGTTTATGCAATCTGACTGGCTGTCATCTTGTTTTCACGTGGATGGCAGAGGAAAGAAAGATGGAGGCCCTCATAAATCGCAAAAATTTTTCAATTTCCTGTGAGAATCTGGAAACAAATTCTGTGTTTCTCTTACACAGTGGCAAGGGTTAGAGTCTCTAAATTATGATAAAATGACTTTAAAATCTGTAGACGGTGTTTTCAAGTTGTTGACGCTTTGTTGACGCTACTTGTGTGTTTATTTTTATATTACAGGTTTTGCCCTTACCCAACGTATGCTCAGTGCTTGTCCGAGAGCTTGGGAAAGAAAAAGGACACTCTACTGTGTGCCTTGAATATACAACAGGTGACCTCATAATCTCCTCAATTTTTTTTTAAATTCATATCACTGCAGAAAATTCAAAATAACTCGATTAAAAACTCGTACATTGTTCGTAGTACGTGTAGGCCTACACCCATGTCATACCGTAACACTGTACTGTAGGCCTATGTACATAGGCTCATAATTAAGATCCTTTGTCCTATAAAGAGTATTTGCTGGGCCGTGTTTACGGGCGAAATGCGTAACATAATACGTGCGAGAAAATTTAAACGGCAGTCTAGTAACATACATGTACATCGTGGACCAGAACGCGCACTCCGATCCATTTGTAAATACCTCACAAAAGTCCCATTTTTGTCCAAGCCGTGATCCAAGCAAAACTGACTTCTTGGGTTGTTAAAAAAACTTTATCAAAGGTAAGACAAAGATCAACACAAAAAGCTGAAAGTTTGGTTTAATTAGGCACTTACAGTTCAACTACTTCGCACAACTGATCGATCCTCGCGCAAGCTTCTGCACAACTCCCATGCACGAAACTCCAGCTGGCTATGCCATGTGGGTTTTGTTTATCCAAATTCAATCCCAGAATTCCTTGCGCACCCGAAACATCGAAATGGCTTATTGCTGATGATGAGTGATTTTACGCAATGTTAGAGAGGCACTGTGGGAAGGAAAAGGGGGCAGTGTTTGCTCCTTTGTCCTGCCCATAGTGCCTTTCTACCATTGTGCAAAACAACTCACGCGCATCAGCAATAAGGCTTATTAATGGGGCAGCGCAGACATGCAGGATTCTCACAAAAAGACAGGTACTGCGCCAGTGAAACAGCGACCATGGCGATGTACACATATACAAGCCAGTCCGAGGATCGGTTACACAATCTTTTCTTCGATCAGTATGTGGGCACGCACTCATTGCAGTTATTTTCACCGGCACGGTGTGGTTGCTACCCATAATTTTGCGAAACTCCCAGACGTCC